>CM044445.1:13227193-13249140 GCA_024363595.1 Xenopus borealis
AAAACGCCAGGCGACAGAATCTCCCCGAATCTCCCTGTCTGTCCCCAGCCTTAAAGTTACTATATTTGCAAATGTAGTTGCTATTATTGCTTATATTCTCCGCACTCCTGAAACAATATAGCAGAAGCCAGCTGATCAATGGGGCTGGGGCAAGACTGACTTCTGCGCGTTCCGCTGCGATACAATACATTTGTAGCCTTACGGAGCATTTGTTTTTAGATGGGGTCAGTGACCCCCATTTGAAAGTTGTAAACTAAATAATAAAAAATAAATAATGAAGGACCACCCATTTAAATGACATTAAATTTAGCGTGTTCTGGGTGGAGTAACACTTTAACTAGTTTTATTCTACATTTCTACTTGCCCAGAGCAACCCAACATTCCACTGGAATCTGCAATGACAGAAACAAGGGAGGACTGCAGACACTCACAGGCACAAGAGCATCAATGCTGAAAGTCATAGGGAATACAGCACCGCTTCAATGTAAGATATTGTTTGCAATATAATTTAGGGCACGGTGCATTGGACTATTTGCTGGCAAAAGGAACTGAGACTCCCATGTCCCTTCAAACGCTAACGGACGTCTTGAAAATGGATAAAAACACAAAATACTGTAGGAGAAAAGAAGGAAAGCTTTGTCCACCCAGCATAAAACAATGGCAGTATCATAAAGCGACACCTTCATGGAGGCTAGGGGAAATAATGATACCCATTATACAAATCCAAAACTAAAATATAAAGTGAAAAGCATAGAGGCTCTTTAATTGAAACCTTACTGTGTGTTTACTTGTTTTTGTTTGTTTGTTTGTTTGTGTGTTTTTGTGTGTGTGTCTTTGTGTGTGCATAACACCCAGCCTGCTCTAATGCAGACAGATGAAGCAAGATCTTTGCTTGATGAAGGCCACACAGTCGTTATTCAAAACACTAAAGGTGGACATACAAGGGCTGATAAAAGATGCTGGCAGCTTATTGGCCCATGTATGGGGCCCTCCGACAGGCTTCCCAATCAATCTATATCTAGCAGAAAGTCGGGCAGATGTCGATCAGGCAGGGCTATAAATGGCATTGGATCATGGACTGCATCTCTTCATTGATGCAGTCCCACGATACGACTGCCCCTTGTTGATGCATTATGATCCAATCGTTGAGCCCAGCAGTGCCCATGATTGGATCAGTCCAATATCGTCCACCTCAATGTGGGCATTTATGGAACATGGCAACATCGACAAACAAGCAGATCTCTCTGAACACGATATAAAGTGAAAATATCAGGAAGCTGGGGAACTCACCAAGCTGGACGTCGGTGGTGAAGCGCAATCGGTGGATCATGCTGACTTTGAAGGACTTGTACTGGTGGCTGCTGAGCATGTCCTGCACTGTTGCAATGTCAATCTGGGTCTCCTCCTCTAGAGGTTCCTCTCCTCTGGAACCTATCAAAGGGATAAAAGAGTGCAATCAATCTGTGGAGCAGGGTTGCACATTTATTTCAGCCTACATGATACAAATAATGTATTTTTGGAGAATCCCTTCCCCTAACAATATCGGATTGGGGCTTGTTGTGATATCAAATCAAGATATGTCTCGCACTGGATGCACTGCTGAACACCTGCATGGACCCATGTGAGATCTGCTGGCCCAACAGCGGAATAATCAGATCTCCATTATTTGGGACAAATTGGACAACGATCCACTTATTTGGCAGCCAGGCTTATTGCAGCTTTACTCTATGTTCTCCAACTTCTGGACTATAGTTCCCAGCATTCAATTTCAATCCACAATAAGAGACAGCGCCTACATAGCTGGGAAGAAAGCACGCCATACATCATAAACTTCACTTGCTGCCATTGTTGCACGGAATTATTATCAGCACAGGCAGAAAAGGAGGAAGAAATGATTTCATTAAAATAATAATAATAATAATTCTCTATAAATAAACAGAAGATGGCAGAAGAGGCAACACCAACCCCCACTCTGGCAGCGAAGGAGTCAACCTTCACCCACTCCTCTATGATTTAGATACTGGAGGACTTTAACAACTTTTTCCCATAAAGCTGCCACCAACCCCATTACCAACCTCATATATTCTTCTTTACCAACACCCTGACTTTTTCCTGAAGCTATTAGTTATGCAGCAGATAACCACACATTAAGCCAAAATGTCAATTACTTTAAAAATACCACTACAGGGCCCCCACGCGCTGGCTCGCTTCTTCCATTTTCCGACGCGATTTTGGACGGCAACCAATTTGAAAATGAGAGTTTCTGACGGATTTTGTTTAAATATAGCCACGGAGATGGCAGCCCTGGAACCCGGGAAATAATCAGTCAAATGCTTTTAAATAAAGTGCTGCATAAAATATGGCAGAAAAAGTGATTTAGGCTTTTGCGGAGACAGAGTGACAACTCCGCTTACTGCTCTGGCTAATGCAAGGGCCCGAAAGGAGCAAGGTGTGGATTTCAGCAGCAGATTCATGGGCCTGCTATTGCTGGGTGCCTGGAAACATATATACATACTAGCACTTGATTTTCAAAAGCGTATACTCATGCAAAGAATATGGATAGCAATGGATAGCAGCCACCGGGATGACTCAAACCTTTTTAAATAAGAAGCTAAATATCTTGGTGAGGAAAGATGGTATACGGGGATGGGTTTTCGTAACTGGAAACTAAAAAAAAAAAAAAGCTCCAAAATACAGTAATGGCGTTGTCCATTACTAAGCAATTATTTTTTTACCCGTTTCTCTGTGATAACGTTGGGATTATTTCACGGTTGAATGCTTTACCATACTTAAATCGCGAAAATCAAAATGTAATATTAGCTTCCTCACACTGAAATAAGAAACTTTCTAAATACGATCAATTAAATATTCTGTACTGTTTCTGAAATAATCCGGTTTACCATCACTATCCCTCTCTCAGCATCTGTTTATCTCCATTCTGTCTTCATTCATGAGTTGGGGGTCAGATGACTGATCCAATTTATCCTATAGGGGGGGCTCTTTTTCCCTAGAGCAGTGATCCCCAACCAGTAGCTCAAGAGCAACATGTTACTCACCAACTCCTTGGATGTTGCTCTCGGTGGCCTCAAAGCAGGAGCTTAGTTTTGATTTCCAGACTTGTGGACAAGTTTTGGTTGCATAAAAACCAGGTGCACTACTAAATAGAGTCTCCAGTCCACATAGAGGCTACCAAATAGCCAATCACAGCCCTTATTTGGCACCCCAGGAACTTGCATGTCTGTGTTGCTCCCAAACTCTTTTTATTTTTGAATGTGGCTCACAGGTAAAAAAAGGTTGGGGATCTCTGGCCTAGAAGATGTATTAGAGCTCACTCTATTAAAATCACTGGACATCATGTCTCTCTACATGCAGAATTTGTGCAAAAGTCAGTTTCAGGGCCGGATTTGTGGAGAGGCCACCAAGGCCCGGGCCTAGGGCGGCAAGATTTTAGGGGGCGGAATGCTGCCCAACCACACCCAAATTAGTTCAAAAATTTAAATTTCCTTCCCATTGCTCCGTCCCGATTATGAAAATCTAAGCAAATAAAAGGGAGGGGACAGGGGCGACAAACGACAGCAGGCCTAGGGTGCCCGCTGGGTTAATCGGGCCCTGGGCAGTTTTGTTAGATTTTGTTTGTACTGGAATCAGTTCTTTGAGTGAACTCGGATACATCTTCTAGGAAAGGGTGTATATAATCCATAATATATATCGGATCATTCATCCGACACCCAACTGCTGCATGAAGACAGAATGAAGAGAAACAGATGCTGAGAGAGAAATACTGAAGATAAACTTGATTATTTCAGAATAAATTTAGAATTTTTAATTGATTGTATTTAGAAAGTTTCTTACTTCAGTATAAGGCAGCTTATATTAGATTTTCATTTTCGTGACTTTAAGGTATGGCGATTCAAATTACAGATAGATCCATTATCTGGAAACCCCAATATCGCGCACATTCCACACAGGAAGGTCATTCATGGCTCACTATAGGCTGTATCTGTAAATGGTGACGAAATGCAAAAATGACAGTCACCTGCCCACATCATAGTTCAGAACCAGAGTGGAATGTTGTGGGTGGCCACTGCCCCCTTGTTCTGAAGCTTAGGAAATAAAATATTAAAGGATGTGGACTGAATACTTATGCCAAGAGCATATCTTTTTTTGGGAGGGGGGGTTGTTCTATTAAAATAAAACTCCTATTGTGTTTGAATTCTTGAATATACAAATATCAGAGTAGGATTTAGTGTAGGACTGGTTATTCGGTAACGTGAGAATTGTCAGTTGGTGAGAATGCTTGTACAAGGAAATGTATGTAAGCGGTTACATTGGTAACATTGTGACATCATATTAATACACTGTTTTTTTGCTTAATGAAAAGTTCTAATTGTAATTTAGTTAATTACACACACATACACACTCTCTCTCTCCAGTTAGCGTTTCCTAGAATACACTGGCTTTTCATACAGGTCTAAAGCCACTTAACCAATTTTAATATATTAAGACCAATTTCCCCTGAATACTAATTAGCTCTTAATGATAAGATGACGAGGGGAGCATCATGGGAAACGAGCGGCAGGATATAAAACTCAATTAGCCGTGGAGAGAACAGGCTTCTGCACAAGTTCCGTGTAAAGGGGAGGACAAGGCTTCATAAACGGACTGTAAATCTGTCCGATGGTTTGAGAAATGCACATGGCCCCCCATGTTTGCACAACTGTGCGGCCTGAATTAATGTGCATATCTAGACAGAGTGCTGGGCTCAGCAAAAAATTGCAGACATTTCCGATTATAGGGTCATGAAAAGAGAATGTAGTTCTTGAGCAATGCATACTACTCCCTGTGGGTGTTTTTTTACATTTACAAAGTGCAGGGCATGAAGCAAAACTGGGTGCCTTCCACCATTATGTGCCTTGCCTGCACTTCTTCTTTGCCACAAGGCCTCTGCAATGTATGTTTGAGCAGCAGGCATGTGGAGGTACATAGATGTTCCGTCTCCCTCCTTCTAACTTGCAAGTTTTTTTTAAATGAGCACTAAGGCTAATGCCACATGCAGGGTCGGACTGGGGGGCTCTAGACCACCCTGGTGCGCCACTGTGCGTACTTCATTTTTTTGTACGGTCGTTGCAGGAAGCCGCCTGAAAATCGCAGATCTGGGTTGGCAGGGTCCACCAGGATTTTTCCCGGTGTCCCGCTGGCCTAGTCCGACCCTACTGGGCTGATGAAAAGACATCCGCTGGTCTGGGCGCAGCCACATAGAGGGGATATTTGGTCTGAACTTGGGCCAATGCAACAGCTTTGAAAGTGAACACAGTAGATGGGACCGGTTTTCCAGAATTCTCAGGACCTGGGTTTTTCCGGATAATGACTCTTTCTTGAATTTGAATCTAAATACCTTAAAGTGGTGGTTCATCTTTATGGTGACCCCTCATCTAAAAACAAATACTCTTTAAGGGTCAGGCCAGATGGGAAGATTCAGGGAGATTTGTTGCCTTGCGATTATGGTCCAAATTACCCTAACAATCATGCACTGATTTGAGTAAGAGACTGGAATATGAATAGGAGAGGGCCTGAATAGAAAGAGGAGTAATCATGAGTAGCAATAACAATAAATGTGTAGCCTTAGAGCTAGGCCAGACGAGAAGATTCGGGGAGATTCGTCGCCTGGCAACTAATCTCCCCGAACCACTTCCCCCTGCTTTACAGCAATTTTGAGCGATTTCAGGAAAGCGCAGCGTTGCGTGTGAATAGGTGCAGGTGATTCTTCATTAAGCAGATCATAGGCAGGGGGAAGCGGTTTGGGGAGATTAGTTGCCAGACTACGAATATCGTCAGTGCATGATTGTTAAGGTAAATTGGACCATACCAACCAGACTGCTGAAATTGTATAACTGGAGATCAGTTGAATTAAATGGTAAATAACTTGAAAACCACAAGTAAAAAAAGTAAATTAAAAAAAAAGTAAATCAGTTGCAAATTGTCTCAGAAAATCATACTAAATTTTAATTTAAAGTTAGGGGTCATTAACCTTATCTACCTGTAATCCACATTCAAATGTAAAGGGAGTCAGGGAGCAACACAAGAATGAATAGTTTCGGGGGGTGCCAAATAAGGACTGTGATGGCTAATTGGTAGCACCTATGTGTAACCTATGTGGACTGTCAGCCTACAGGAGGCTCTGTTTGGCAGTACTCCAGGTTTACAACTTGCCTCCAAGCCATTAATTCAATAAAAGCACCTGCTTTGAGGCAACTAGGAGCAACATCCAAGGGGTTGGGGAGCAACATTTTGCACACAGCACTGGTCTGGGCTACTGTTATATATATATATATATACATATATACACATACACATATATAAATAAATGTTCATAGCTCATAAAACACTAACTGTTTTCTGTAGTACATAGATACTCTCCCTGTCTGTATTATGTAGTCTGATTTACATATAGTGTAGATATTCCGATCTATATATAATACAGATGCCATCCCTACACTGTGTATAATACAGATACACCTCACTGCTCAATTATGCACATATAAAGTAGTAGGTTTTCACTTGGACAAAAAGGTTAGACTTGATGAGCGCCTCTTTTTTAAAATCTCAGCTACTATGTTATATGTAGCAGCCGGCTCTGAAACCAATATGTGTAGTGCAGGGAGTGTAATACAGGAGCATGCTGCTTTTTAAGTGAAAGAGATAAGGCTGTTTGCACTAATGTGTCATGCATTCTGTTTCCATCTCTTTGCGACCCCTTCATCAGTTATCTAGAGATTCTCATTTCAGCAGCGCAGGAGTCAGACCCTCCACACAGATCAGTCATGGAGCGAGATAAACAGGACTCTGATGCTTATAAACAAAGCGAGTCAATCAATCACGGTTGGTAGGCATGTATTCCTATCAAGCAGAACAATGGGGAAATAAACCCCTAAAGAATCAAGTAGTGGCAGAAATGTCAGGGGCTAGAAGAAAAAAGGGCTGAAAAGAATGTGAAATGGGCACGTACTGTTCTCTCGCACTAGGCAGAACTCCAGGG
This sequence comes from Xenopus borealis, assembly GCA_024363595.1. Classification (NCBI taxonomy): domain Eukaryota; kingdom Metazoa; phylum Chordata; class Amphibia; order Anura; family Pipidae; genus Xenopus; species Xenopus borealis. The sequence goes on from CM044445.1 coordinate 13,234,230, forward strand.
AATTCTGACTTTCCAAAGTACTGTCCAAATCCACAGGTACGTTGGGCTGGCTTTGCTTCTCCAGGCGGTACTGGGGACCTGAAACACAGGAATTCAGTAAAGGGTTAATATCTTAGCATCTCTTTGAGTCTCTGCTATACATATATAGACATTATATAGACATTTAACCATTTGTAGGCACCTCAATGAAGCACAAGAGTACCAAAAAAATTTAAACTCACCCAATGAATACCTAGGACTATGGCCTCATTTGAAATACTTTATAAATCACCCGCCTAAAATGTGACTGCCCCAAAACTGGCTCATGCGTTACACCATACACACTGTTCTTTATCTATTGTAGATACGGAGCATGTTCTTTTGTGTATTACAGATACCGTCACTGATGAGTTCTATGGTCGTATAAAGGCAAGAGATTGTAGGCCGAGTGCATTTATTGATTTCCAGCCAGATATTGGTTGGTCAGGTCGACGGGCCGGATACACTGGACAACAATCTGCCCAGATTTCAGCTTTTATTACCCCATATAGCCAGGATAGATAGGGAAGAAGGAAAAGAATTTTAGGAAGAAGCCTTTGTCCCATTACTTTAATCTACTGAGTTGTGGTTCTGCTTGTGCTGCAGCACACATTTATCAGATCAACCTTATTAGCATCGATTATTGATTCTCACCCCCTTGTGCTAAATATTTACCTGGGCAACCTGCCTGCATTATTTGTATCTCTTAAACAGTGAGCTCAGAAAAATGCACCCCCCTCTGATCACAAATACTCCTTTGTGCCAAACCTGGGACCCTAGAGTTGGCCCTACACTTGACATGACTCAATACTGGATATAACTAAAGTCCAAGGGTTTAGAATTTCTCCCCCTACTTTTGCCTAATTGTCTGATCATATACAAATGACTCTTAGCCCTTAAAGAAATAATAATAGTATACACAATGGCAGCTATGTAGTTATAATAGCTAGTATATGACATTTATTGACCACTTGCTTTCTGTAAAACATATCAGGGAAGCTCAGTGTTTACATACCATACAAAGCAATAAAAATAATAAATGTGTTGCATTGGCTTGTAAGGAACATCAGAGGTTAACACTTGAGTGCAATATGAGTAGACGCTCTAGGGAGACCCTGTAATGTACCATTTAATACTCAAGTTGGACTGGGCTCTCCTAGAGACAGCACATATAAGACTGTAGGCCTCCTGTGCCCTTTACACAGACCTTAAAAATGTCAGCGGCCTGAGAGGAAACAAGTTTGTTTATGTGGCAGCGGGAGGCGTTTATGTGAGGCAGTAATACGGCCGTCAAGAGAAAGCCAGGCTAAATGATTGATTTCCCACACAAACAGGCCTCTTTATGGCCCACAAACAGATTTAGCTATGGGCTTTCTCTGCCAAGGTCCAAGTGAGAGCTGCTGGCCCAGACTACAATTTCTCGGCTGGACAAGTGCCTCCGAGAGCGTGATGGTGGCTTGTGCGCTGGCAGGAGCTCCTCCATTACTTCTATGGGGACAGAACAATAATCAGAAGAAGAACATTATAGCAGATAGAGAGCGTTCTAGGACATGCCAGGCAACAAGAGTGAGAATATGTGCAGTGTCTCACATCTTTAATGGACTACAACACCCAGCAGTCTGGCTGAACTATAAATATCACTGCCAGTTGTAGCCCTACAAAAAATAAAAAGCTGTGGGGTGCAATAAAGTTTCCTTTCATCTTCACTGCATCTCACTAAGCATTCAGGTACACCCCATGTAACAATAGCCTTAGGCTCATGACACACAGGACATATACTTTGCCAGCAAGTTTTAGATAGAGATGAAGCACCCTAATCTTGCTGAGGAGTTATAACAAAAAAAAAAAATCTGCCACTAACACTGACTAGCAGATTATGGACAGAAAATGCTAAAATGCGCATTTAATGCTTGTCTCACCCAAGAAATTTCCAGCTAAGTGGGTGAGAGACAATGTATTCAAATCAATCTGCTGGCTTGACCTATGTGCACATGCTGGTTCTGGCAAAAAATGATTCTGAGCATTCTGTTGCCCATCAACCCGCCTACCTTCTGCCATTAGTCTAAAACTGGTTGTACATGCCCAGAGTTGGGCCAAGCTGCCTGACCACAATGGAGGCTTCCACTCCTGTTGGATAAAGCATCATCTGTCCCGATGGAACATTTTTATTGGTCTGCCCTATTGTTTGGGTGGTCTGTCTAAAACAATGATCCCCAAACAGTGTCTCGCAAGCAAAATGTTGTTCACCAACCCCTACGATGTTGGTCCCAGTAGACTCAAAGTAGGTGCTTCTTTTTGAATTCCTGGCTTGGAGGCAAAATTTGGTTGCATAAATCCAAGTGTACTGCCAAACACAACGTCCTGTAAGCTGCCAGTCCACATAGGGGCTGCCAAATAACCAATCACAATCCTTATTTGGCACCCCCAAGGGAACTTTTTCCATGCTTGTGTTGCTCTGCAAGTATTTTTACATTTGAATGTGGCTCACAGGTAAAAAAAAAGAACTCTGGGGACCCCTGGTCTAAATGAATATAACAATAGAAAAGTCAAACAGGGCTGCCGGAACACTGGGAAATATCCCGGTGGGCCCAGTCTCTATGGGTCCCTCACCCAGTACCTGGGAGCCATTGAGCAGGGCCAAGAATTTCTGATGGCAGAAAGAGCAGGTACACATTAGGGTAGACTGTTTGCAATGGAGCCTCTACAACTGGGGTGGTGGTACCTTGGAGGACTGCCTTTGGTGGGCCCAGAGCACTCCACTCTGACACTGTTTAGCTCCCAACATTTAAGCCATTTCCTATGCACTTTCCCAGTGTTGTGGGGGTCTCTAGGAGGCAGGGTTTGGGAAAATAAGGCATTGCTCTGATAAAATCTTCCCCAAATTAAAAAAAAAAAAAATCTTGCTTCAGCATTAAACAAGCTTGACTAGATATCAAGAATCAGACTTCAAATTTCAGAGCTGCCACTTCTTATTTAGCAGGGAAAAAAAGTTACCCTTTCACTCAAGGTTTCAATAAAAAAGCTATAGCGAAAAGGAAGGGAAAGAAAAAGGCCCAGCGTAACTTTTATCTTAGATAGTGATGTCTGTAAACTCTATCTCTCTTTTCTGCTGACAAGCAGCGGCCAAGATAAGATTGGAAGCGAGGCTCACTTTGCTGGGATAAATAAATAATCAATACTCATCTAAATGGAAATGAGGAGAAGCAAAACTCCCCCCAGCTCCCCACCTCCTTCTGATAACAGGACCCCTTATCAGGGATCCAATTTTTCAGGCCTGGCCCTTATCAACATCACTCAGCTCGGAGGTAATGTGCAGAGAGGAAGGGGGAAAAATTCCTGCTGCTAAATTGAAGCGATTGAATGAGATCAGTTTAGTGAGGTGTTGGTTACCCGCAGTTCAAATGTTTAGAAATGCAATTTTGCTCCCATTATGTAGCCAAGGAGGTGAAAGATACACAGGGAAATGGTCCGGACATTAATGTGACAGCAACTTTACACTCTTCAGCCCTGGCGAGGCAGCCAATGTTGTGCGCAGCGGAGCTTTTCCGAGAAATGATTCCCTTTAAAGGGAATTTAAAATATCATAATGGTGCTGGTGGGCGCAGGAGGCATTATGCATAATGTTTAATGTAAAAATGGTCACTTAGAGGATATTTTGCACTTAGAAAAACACAGCATAAAAATGCAAGCGAACCACCCTAACCTTTTCTATGGAAACTAGTTCATGCTTTACATGCATGAAACAACTAATTAGATATTTGGAATCAGTCCAAGCCTCACCAAAATCCAAACTGCTAACTTCACGAGACTTTGAAGCTGAAGGCACAAGATTGTCTTGGACTTGAATGAAAGGAGGCTTCTGGCCCATTGTCTGGACTTCTAGCATTAACATTATGGATTGTTGTTTTTGCCCCAATGTATTTTACAAGGCTGTAGGTGACTTACAAACAACCTACCAAAAATTTTGAGAGACCTTTAATGCATTGGCATTGAAGAATACATGAGCCTTAAGATGGCCATACACGGGCCGATAAAAGCTGCCTTTAAATAGACTTATTATATTATTATTATTACTACTAACTGGGCAATGGGCAGATATCCTCCTATATTCTTTGTGACATGAAGTTTCCTCGGGACGCGAGAATTTCAAGCTTCATTCATATCCATCCTAGGCCGCAGTTTTTTTAAAACAACATTTGTTCTCATGACAGCATCCATTTAACTAATCCAAGATTTAAGATGCCAACTTATCAGGGACTGATAAGCACACAATTTGGAGCAATTTTAAAAAGCGCGCCGCTCCGTGTGGATACGCGCCGGCGTTTTCAAGCAACGCCGGTGCGCTTAGTGAAGTGGCTGTTCGGGGAGGTTCGGGGGCTACAAGTCGCGGCGAAAAGTCACCTGGCGATAAAATGCCCCCGAATCTCCCCGTCTGGACTAGCCCTTAGGCTCTGCAAACGTCCCGGGCCAAGAATATTTAAAGGGCAAGGAAAGGCAAAAAAATAAAATCCCATTTTTACTTTCTTTAATGACAAAGAAATCTATCTCCAATGTACTTGTGTACCGTTTTTATAAGAAACCTGACTGTATGCAGTGAAATTCTCCCTTCATTTAGTGCTGGGGATAGGAATTGTCAGACAGTCCCTAACTGTACTTCTGGCAGGGAAAAAATCATACTCATGAACAGCAGGGGGAGCCCCTGCCTTACTTACCAGCCATGCAGAACTCAAGCAACTTTGTTTTTTGATCATTTATGACAATTTCTAAGAAGCCCAGACCACACTGAGCATGTGTATGTAGTCTAGTCTTGCAAAGATGTATAACAAAGTTACAAGATGACAGCCCTCTGTGCCCAACTTTGAAAGCATAAATCATTTGTTTGATTATGTTTGTGGTGCAGTAAGTTCATGGCATTTCTACTCTTATTCTATTTTACACTTTCCTTGCCCTTTAATCTCTTTAAGTACAAACTGCTCTCCAAGTTTAATTGTTAAACAAGGCTCCCTGCCAAGTTTTCTCTGGGGTGACCTGAATTTTCCACAGGTCACAGCATGCTATTATAGGAGCAGTTGTGGAATGGCTAATACCTTTAACGTAACTGAAAACATCTGTTTAGAAGTTGTGTCGCAGCTGTCAGACCCTGCATCCTACATTGTCTAAAGTGATACCGGATCGCCAGAAATGTGTCTGCGGTGCTGAGCTAGCGTATTCTCTCTGCCAGACAGGAAAACAGGGAGAGTCAGTGACACCGGAGATCAGAAGGCTCTCATCTGGCTTCCAAACGTATCAAAGAACATATAAAGGGACAGTAATGCAAACATGGACTTTCCTGAATTGATATTGCACACTATCTGAATTCTGTTCATTTTGGCACCCAGGTGTAAGTCGGGCAGCAAAACACTTGTAATCACACATACCACTTGCGCTCTGTGTGCACACACAAGCATGAAAAAATATCTTGGGGGTTAATTGACGATTTGTTAGCCCCTATGCACTAACAGCCTAAAGGAGGGTCTTTTTGGCTGTACAATCTTCCGAAAAACAAAAAAAAATAAGAATCAGCTTTGAGGTCACTGTGAGCAACATCCAAAGGATCAGTGAGCAACATGTTGCTCACGAGTCACTGGTTGGGGATCACTGGCTTACATTTTACCTGGGCTAATGCCCTATCAGCAGAAAACTGTAACAGCCATGGGTTCTTGGCAAGCACCATGGAGTGATCCTCTTTCGATTTCTTCTTTCTTCATACGGCTGCGATGCACACTAGAGAGAAAAGCCAAACTGTAACCACCATTTATACTCTACAACGCATGCTCGGATGGTGGTTGAGAAAAAAGAAGAAACAGAAAGATGATTGCTCTGTGATGCTCGCTGGTAAAAACCCTGGGCCATGGCAGTTTTCTTCTAAAGGTGGCCATACACGGGCCGATAAAAGCTGCCGACAGACTAAGTCGGCAGCTTATTGGCCCATGTATGGGGCCCTCCGATGGGATTTACCGATCGATAACTGGCCAAAAGTCGGCCAGATGTCGATCGGGCAGGACTAAAAATCCCGTCGGCTGCTGCATCGGTTCATTGATGCGGTCCCACAAACCAACTGCCCATATGGCCTCCATTACGATGTGATCTTTGGGCTCTAGGGCCATCTTAACAGGAGCGTCGTCTGGGGTCTCAGGTAAGGAAAAATAATCACTGATTGTGGCTTTCCTTCTCCTTTTAGGACAAAACTAGTCGCACTTTGTCACCTGTGGAAGATCATCTCTACCAAAGGCAACAAAGCATCCAAAAATACCATTAAATGCAGAAGAATGGGGGGATCACTGCATATAAAGCCTTTTACATGTGGCAGACTCCCTTAACGTGGAAGTTTGCCCTAAAGAGTCTACAAAAATTAAATGTATAGAAAAAGCGAGTGAGACACATTTTATTTATCAGAATGCATTGCTTATATGGGTAATTGTCCTGTTATACATAATGCTCAGGACCTGGGGTTTCCCAGATCTTTCTGTAATTTTGATCTTCATACCCTAAATCTACTAGAAAATCATATAAACATTAAATAAACCTAATAGGCTGCTTTTGCTTCTCATAAGGATTAATTATATCTTAGGTTGGATCAAGTACAAGCTACTGTTTAATTAGTACAGAGAAAAAGGAAATCATTTTTAAAAATTTGGTTTGTTTGGATAAAATGGAGTCTATGGGAGGCAGGCTTTCCGTAATTCGAAGCAGGTTTCCAGATAACAGATCCCATACCTGTATACACAGGCCACAGATAACCCTTAGCCATTTGTGTTTGGTTACAATAGAGAAACTTATACAAGGGTGTGTTGTAATACTTTCTTATATATGTGCAATAGATGATTCAGGTGAGTTCCTTTATTGGTGCTGGCAACTAAAATTTGAAAACATATATTAATTAAAAGAAACAAAAATCCTGTAATTAAATTCAACATCTGAAAAAGTTTTTTTTTCTGGAGCAGGACTAGCAGGGTTTTGTATAAATAATATAGTCTGAGCTCATTATGTACCTAAATCTTATTTTTGTAATTAATAGGCAATAAAGCAGAAAGTAGGTGCCGCTGGCATGGATGAATTGGTTTAGGTAGGCATGTTACAGCTATTAAGTTTGTGAGAAACTAATCAAAAATGTTTTTTTAACTCTAAAGTGTGCCTTTGTCTGGTTCAGTCATCGTCCTGCCGTTCCTCTATTTTCTAAGCTGGACACTGGCAATTATCCTTCAGCAGCAAACGTGGCCTTGCGTTTCTGCATTTGACCTCTGAAGTAGTCAGAACTCAACGTGACCTTGAGAAGAAAACTCAAGAACGAGGCAGCAGGTTCCTGGGTGGTGATTAATTGACCTGGTCTCAATTTCCTACGAGCGGCAGCACAGACAGATAATTCAAAGATACGCTAGATAAAAGCGAGCCTGAAAAAAGTACACAAAAGGCGAAAGAGACGAGGCAAAAGAAAAAGGAAAAAAAAAAAAAAAGACGGGGGGAAAAAACAACAGCTCAGCCCAGCAGACCATTTGCAGCGGCTAACGACTTGTTCATTATGAGTGATGATGGAGAAAGAGTTTTCATGCTGGGATGGGATAGAGATTTATATGCATGGCTCTGTCTCCCAACTTGGGAGAAAGATCATCATCATTTAATTCTATCTCAGCGGTCAGAGATGGGCGTCCAGAGGAGCTAGGTACCACGGTGTGCCGTCAGCTGGCACAATCTGAGCGTGTGCAGCTGGAACATCTGGAGCAGGCTGCCCATGGCCCAAGCTGAACAATAGACTCTGGAGCGCTGCCAAATTGCTTGCAGACATTGGCAGCAGAATGAGGCTCCCCGTTCCCTCTCCATCTCGTTCTTCCTTTATGAGGATCTGATCTCTCCCAGGCTCTCTTATCTTTGCCTGGGAATACGGTCTTGAGATCGTTCTCCCATGTCCTTCACTGCCTTATCGCTCACCACTTTTATTAAAAACTTCGCTCGCACCCCCCCAATGCTCCTGCTTGTCGATAGCTTGTTTAATCCTAAAATAGATGGGTTCCTCCGGCTGTCGTAGGGAGACACAAGCTTTGGAGGGATTTGCAAGCTTTTTAAATATCTGGTACTGTATAGGAACAGGCCAAAGAGACTGTAATGCCAGGAGGATTATGGGGCAGTTCAGAAATCCTGCATGTTGCAGACCCTGCACATTTCTACCACATCTTTGCCAGATAAAATTACATTATTAGGTTAACGTATGAGGTATGATTTTATACTTTGGCAAAAAGATTCCCATGGTACTTAATGGCTGAAATAAATGTCAAAAAGCACATGTACTTAAAATTGGTATTCCAATAGCTCAATTTTCACTTTGGAAAATTAAGAGCATCTAAGAATAGGTTATTCAAGTGATGTGCTATATCAAACTGATCGGATCGTTCGGCCCCCTACTCCAAAGACTGGATCTCAGCAGAGACCTATGTTAACCTGTTGGTAAAAGACCTCATCAATAGAATTTTGTAACCTGCCCAATAGAATGCCCTTATACACAGGTTAACAAGTGGACAACTTGGTCTACAATGATCAAACTCATGAAACAACAGCCTGTCTATGGCCACCTCTACGCTAAAGTGGATGTTACTACATATTTAGTAAAATGACTGATATGTGAGTGAAATGGTTTGACATGGTAAGCCAAAAGCCTCGTTAAAGTCAGCTCCTCATCAATACAAGGGAAATGCCTATTTTGAGTGTCCCACCTGAATTCCTCTGTGAGCCCTTCCTCCGTTTAAGAGCTTTTTCTAGGATCTCATGCATGGTTACATTTGTGCTGTCGACTTGGATCAGGGAAAATCCATGTGCTGCGTTTCTGTTGAAAAGAAATAATAATAATGCACCATTAATTTTCTCACCCATCAAAATAGAATAATATTTTGCACAAGGGACAAGGAAGAGGAGGAAGAGGTATCAAAGTCATATTGACCCTCCTGGCCATGTAAAATTAGTCAAAATAAAGTGAAGATCATAAATGCAGTCACTTCCTTATTCATCAGTACACCATACAATAAGGTACATATTATATAGCTCACGATGAACTGCCTTCATACAAGTATTGAAAATCATTCACACTTTTGCTTGGTATGATTTTATTGGTAAGTGTATGGCCTGCTTTAGCCAAAATGTCACAATTACTCCCAATTTTTCACTAGACTGTTGAGCTGCTGCCCTTTATTTATGCTATGCAGAATTTTTCAGGGCTGCTACAGTCTATATAGAATCGTAGGCCACCGACACCCAAAATATTAAGTCACATTGCCATCAACCTGCAGTTCTGGGAACCGAACAGTGCACGTTTTTTAAGAAGCAAAAATCATCTTCCCAGGATTCTTGAACTTTCCCTGTGAGCCATTACCCTGAAATTCAGTTTAGACTGTATATCCTAAGATGGTTAAGCTGTTATTTCTTAGAACCTAAGCTGGAATAGTTTTTCATACATTGAACTAATAGTAGCAGAAGGCTGCTAACTGAACTCTGGCCCTATGCCACAATGTGTTTTTGTAACTTCTGGGTTAATAACATGAACCAAGCCAGTGGTGATGGATGGAGTGGAGTACAGATAAAGGATGGGCTCCTGTGCACCTTCATTAGGCTATGCTTTTGTTACAGAATGCACAGAGCAGCTGTTGAACCCTTGCAATTTGTATTTTCCTGCTCTACCTGTGGACGCCTCATCCAGCCTGCCATGTATAAAAGCGGCAGTGATAAGTGAAACCTCGTCCTGTCTTTAATGATAGCGATCATTCTAAGCTAACGGGTCTCTCCATCTTCCTTTATGGCCACGGCCTGTTTGAGCCAGGGCAGGGAGGGAGTGTAGGAGGTGAGACGGAGTCTGTGGGGGAGAGGAGGAGACATGTTTTTGTTTGAAATGCCTCCTAGGCCTAATTTGGGTTTTATAAATGAAGAGAAAAGCTAGGCAGCTAAGGGGCACATAAGACACCTTCTCTAACAGGCCTGGACTGGCAATCTGTGGATTCTGGCAAATGCCAGAGGTGCTGCTGTAAGATGCCATAGACACTCACTATTTATAGGGCTAGTGGTGGCTGATTGAGCCTCTTTGTACTAGGAACGCCAGGGCCTATTGTGTATCCCAGTCCGGACAGGTTCTCTACCACTAACATCACATCTGATGTGTGATAATGCATGCTTGGCAGGTTGCAGTACTGTAATTAAGACCCCCTAGCATAAAAGGGTTAAATGGGCTAAAAGGAAACAGGTACATACAGCGTCTAACATACAGCCCGTATAATCATATTTTCTCATTTTGCTGGCAATGAAGTCCTGAGATCCCATGTAAGAAAAGCAGTTTGCTCCACTTTTTGAGGTTGTAATTAATAACAGGTGCACACGGCAAGGGTTCCCCGGGAATGCGGTCTTCCCGTTGTAAACAGGCATTTGTTTATTATTGAAAAGAAAAATGATATTAGAACACTGGGTGGGATGGCACTGGGTGCACAGGGAGAGAATGGATAGTTATGGCCTAATGAGCAACGTGGAGTTTGTTCTGGTAAGGAGCAAGTTTCACAGAAGTCAGACAGAGATTAAGCCTTAGTTACAGGACTACTAACCCGCAGAAGGCAACTTAATCATGCAAACTTAATCAAATGTTCAATTCAGTTGCGTCCGTCCGTCCCCTGTCTTCAGTGCTGGCAGATGCATTACAAAGTAATAGTACTTGTACTGTTTTTCTCTGATGACTCTCACAGTATACTCTGTGTGCTAATACAAGGATCACTCCAAGCAAAATATATAATTTAGGACACAAGATCACTTCTAAGAGTGGGCCTAGCTGGACTAGGTTATAGTCTGTTCGCTCGACTGGAGCACAAATGAGATGCAGATGCATTTCAGCTCTTGGCAAAGAAGTGACAGCTAATGGCTTTATCCTGTGCCCTCTCTTCCCACTTGGGCACAGGTACTCTGGGTACACTCTGGCTGCCCTCCTTATCCTGCGTTATGTGGCTTGGTTATTGATTGCCCTCGTGGATGGTTGCTTGAAGCTCTCAGGAGGCTGCATTAAGCCAAAGGCTGCTGAGTAGTTAGTGCAAGTTTAAGCCAGAGTTCTGTTTGTTTTGGCAGCAGCTATTGTGGACTAACCTGCTGCAATCACCAGCTGCTCTGCTGGGTCTCACTAGAAGAACGATGGGTTGCAGATACATCTGGCAGTAAAAAGGTTCAAATCCAGTTCTATTTATATTTATCTTACAAGGCTTTATTTGAATGCACACTTACCTTAATCCATTTTTATGAATGATGTTTTAAAAATTTTGCTAATTGCTAGCAATTAAGATTTTGTTTTTTTTTTGGAAATTTAGTACCAAAAAAACAAGAAAAAAAAAATAAAGTGTATGAAATCCACCTGTACCTCATTCAGAATGAGGTTTAAGCATCTTTGTCAGCAATCACAGCTTGGCACACTGAGGTTGGGCAAATCCATCTTTGCAGAATTCCCATAAGATATCGATACGTGCGCAATATGGTTGGGAAGTCTGCCACATTCTGGTCTCTCTGCCCAAACATTGATACATGCGTGGGCCCATCAGGAGGTGGTTTAAGCAGACTGTTTATCACTGTCCCGTTGGATCACAGACTGTTTATTTGGACATAAAACCATTGGCTGCCAATGAATAGGTTAGGTGCGTGTGTTGGGTAAGTCAGATTCTCAGCCTGCCTGGGGCTCTATCAATCTAGTGAATCCGCAGACTGTCAGACGACTGGATCTGTGAATTGAACAGACACTGTCCTTTTACGTGTGTAAAGAAACTGTCAACAGATCCTGTGTTTAGGTTTTCCAGCAGAAATAGCATGTTACATTGAATGATAGAACTCCCGCATGCTCTTTCTTATTCTTCAAATGCTGCATGTATTTTATGTTATCACATGTGGAGAGAGAGAGGTACTTTTGATACTTTCATTTCTTTTCATAAGATGTGGCGTCTGGTAAGTGGCCAAGCCTCTGGGATTAGCCAGGAATTTCCCTCAAATAATTCTTAAGATGACCATACACATACATGGTGACCCAACAAGCAAAATGTTTGCCTAATGTGCGCGTGTGGTTACCTAGATCAAAAGATATGATGCTTTGGCCCCTGGCCCAAATAAATCTCTAGCTCAACCTCTGTGGCCAGTTGACAAGGGCACAATGAATGACGGTTTAAATCTGCCACAAAGTACTGGTGTCCACAAGATTTTATAAGCTGAAGTCCACTGTAGTATAAAGAAGAGGCAAAGACATTTGGGCATACATACCCAACAAAGTCTGTGTGATTTTCTATACAAGCAGAGAATAAATTGTGCAATTGTGCTTTGTTTGGTAAAGTATATCAGAGTTGCCTCAGTCTTCTTTGTATAAAGCTGGCCGTAGACATGCAGATATACCTTCAATATCGGACAAGTGATCATGCGGTGCAATCTCCCGACCCTGCCACTAATCATTCAGATGAAATAAAGTAGTAAAAGGACAGATCAGACGATACTCTGCCCCTAAAAGCAAAATGATGTTCAACAAAAGCGGTTGACAGCCTCCTATCTGATATTGTCAGATCAGCATTACATGCAGAGAAATGATTGGGAGTCGACAGAAATCTTCTAACCGATCCGATCAACTGAACGGAATCCCCAACGACACAAAAAATTTTCGGGAGACTCCATATACTTGGTCTGAAACCATACCAAACGAATACGATTGAATCTTTGAGTATATGGCCAACTTTAGTGTTCAAAGCTCATTCACTTGCACCCAATACAAGTGCGTAGCTATTGTGTTTAGTTCCTTCTTCAAGAGCAATGTCCCGGGTTCATTTGGTCATCATGTTGGTATCATGAAAAACTTTGGGCTAACCAAGCAATAGGAATGATACCACATAAAAACTTCTAATCTTGAATGGAAACTTAACCCAGTTAAATGGCCTTTTTCTTGACAAGCATTTAATCTTCCAGAAATGTGATGCTAATCAACTAAAATGAGTATTTAAAATGCATTTATCAAATAAAAAAAACAAGAAGAGACAGGAAAAACTAGGAGAAAAAAAAGCCTTATGTGCAACTAGGAAAATAAATCATTTTACTACAAGGTGGGTCTGCTTATAAACATGTTGGTGGTCTTTATAAAAGTCAATTATCCAATCAAAACCTCAAATACTCAGCCTATCTCCTTTCATGTGCAAACAATTGTCCCTCCCAGGTGGGCCAACAGCCCTCAGCTGATCAAAGGATTTCTGCATTGGGTGTCAAGTCTAATTGCCAGTGTTAACCTCTGCTGCCAGAAACACAAGAAACAAGGTTCATACTGGATAAATACACCTGCAAACAATTTTAACCTAAATTGCTGGAACAATGTTCAAAACACAGCGTGATAATGTTAAACATTCACAGAGCTTAAAAGACAGATTTCAGACCCAATCTTGTAGTCACCGCTTAGCTTTCTAAGGGTAGGGACAGACAGGGAGATTCAGGAAGATTTTGTCGCCTGGCGTTTTTAGCAGGCGACAGAATCTCCCCGAATCTCCCTGTCTGTCCTTACCCTTAATGGGCCTGCAGAGTTGGACAACGTTTGGGTCCTGCCCTGACAAACACAAGAATAAGGGGTGTCTTGTGTTCTCCAAATATGGCTATTGAATGTCCCTGATATACTTCAATAAAATGCTTAGCATATCTTTATTGCAAAAACTGGAGCTCCCAGTAACAAATACTTACATCCGTACAAAGAGAGACTGCTTGGCTGCCAGCCCAGGGGATGAATATTTTTCAACCAAAGCCAGTGTGCTGAAACCAAACTTGTGTATGGGTTCATTGGAATCCAGCGGGGGGAAGTCTGTGTCTACTTCACCATCGTCCTCAGCTATGTGCAAACAGAATACATCCACGTTATCACTGCAAAACAAGAGACAGGTTAAACATATAACAAAGAAGAAATTACATTTTGGCATGGGAATTTAAGGTGGATATTCTACACAAGCATTTTACCACCAATAAAAGCACAACTGCCACTTCTCATTTGCCTGAATGGAAAACGTGTAGCAGTGCTGGGAATTGGCAAATTTCAGACCATAAACCCTCAACTGAGCAATCATGGGCTAGGAAACACCTCACAATGCCCCCCATTCGAGGTTGGTTTGGTGCAGCTGCTTCTGTGCCAACGGAGAATACGTTCCATGATCCACAGTATAAATCTAGGTACAGGCTGTGAACTGGATATAAAATTTATCAAGAAGCTTAAAATATTAAGGAGCAGATTTACTATTGGTCGAATTTCGAATAAAAAAAAAAAAATTGAAATTCGACCATGGGAATAGTATGTGAAGTAACATTTTACCGCAATTCGATTGGTCGAACGATCGAATAGGAAAATTTTGACTGAATGATTTTTTCGATCGAAAATAATGATACCCAATTCGGTAGCTTTGATCTGGCGAACTAGGAGGTCGAATAAAAATTTAAGGGGGAATTACATAGACCATCGAATATATATTCGATGGTCGAATTTGCCTAATTTGCATATTCGGAGATTTGAATCTTTTTGAAATTCGATCGAACTTCGAATTCTTCATGAGAATTTAGTAAATCTGCCCCTAAGACTCTGATGTTAGGAATGCACTGAAAATGAGAAAATGCAATGAAGTTTGGAAGACTACAAGGGTTGCCACCTTTTCTTGAAAAAAATACTGGCCTTCCTATATATTTATCTTTTTTTTTCTATTAATAACATTGGGATCAACCATCAAAAATACCGGCCAGGTGGCAACCCTACCTGTAACCCACAACAAGTATTCATAAAAAGGTTGAAATGTTCAGTGCAGTGTTGGACTGGCCCACCAGAATACCAGGAAAACTCCCGGTGGGCCAAGGTGTC
>CM044445.1:13308570-13325060 GCA_024363595.1 Xenopus borealis
GAGAGAGAGGGAGGAGAGAGGGGGTGGGGGGAGAGAGGGAGAAGGAAGGTTTAGCAAAATAAAAGGGGTAAGCTCCCTGACTGCAAACAAGAGTGTTTGTGTGTGTCTCCCCATTTTGAATATGTTTGCTATACTGGACAGGCCTCAGTTCGGCATACTATACTGTAAGAAAGTGGGACAGCTGTCAGAGTTTTGTAGCCTGCCCTTTAATTATGTGCACCACTTCCTGGAAGCACTTCATACATGAACACCACTCAGCATCTAACAGGGATGTTTTATAGGAAAGGTTTAGTGACCATGTTTACAGTAATGGTTTTATACCAACAAACAATCTTCACAAGAGACACTGAGAAAAATAAAAAGGAATAAGGATAATGACAAGTTTCTCTTATTAAAGAAGTCTGTCACTAATCAAAGCTTTTGGGTTCTTTAGGGTGTCCCCAGGAAACAGACTGTGCATAAAGAAACGAATGAAGGGAATGAATAAAAAACACAGTACAAAGCAAGGCAGTTTCACACATTTTGTACAAGACATACTTTTCCCTTTGTAAAAAAAAGTAGCTGAAAACGTCTGCACATACACACACAGACCGTGCTTCTGTCACTGTGCGACCAAAACATCACGTGACCAGCGTGTCATACGTCTGCCACTGCCTCGCCACATCCCGCCCGAAAACTCCGCCGCTCTATGCGGCACAATGCCGAACTCCTTAACGCAACCTGCAACCCCGAACCGTTGTTTAAAATGTCCCGCAACCTCGTTAATGTCCCTCTCCTGTAATCCTGCCGGCTAGCAATTCCACACGTCACGAGTCTCATCTTGCGAGACTGTGGCGTCATGACGGCACGTATGTGAGCGCAGTGACGCGGCACGCAGACGCTTAGTGGAAGGGAAGTGTTATTGAGTTGCACTGTACACACCTCAGTAAATAACACTTGTAAGAAGAGATGCATGAAGAAATCAGTAATACACACCAAGCCATAGGGGCATTCGTAATATTAAAGGAAAACCCCAAATAATGTAGGTCATATTGCATAGAACAACTCACCCTGCTTCATGTAAATAACCCATTTTCATAATAATAAACTTTTTTAGTAATATGTGCCATTGGGTAATCATAAATAGAAGATTACCATTTTAAAAAATAAGGGCCACCCCCTGGGATCGTATGATTCACAGTTAGGGTTGCCACCTTTTTTTGAAAAAAAAATACCGGCCTTCCTATATATTTAATATATTTTTCCTATTAATAACATTGGGGTCAACCACCAAAAATACCGGCCAGGCCGGTAAAATACAGGCTAGGTGGCAACCCTATTCACAGTGCACACAAACAAACCATACATGTTAGGTTACATGAGCCGATTGTACGATTCATGGTGCACAAAAGACAAAGAAACCATATATATTAGGTCACGAGCCACTTAACAGTCATAGTTCTGTATTTTGCTTCCACACTTCTTCCTGGACTGGCCTGGCTGGACACCAGGGAAAAAACCTGGTGGGTCCAACCCTAGGGTTGCCACCTTTTCCACAGGCTGAACCCGGACATGGGGGCGGGCCCATGACGTCGGTGGGCGGACCAGTGACTTCGGTGGGCGCGCCCGTGACATCATGGGCGGAGCTATGACGCAGCGATCGCCGATTGGCCGATCGCTGAGTCAATCAAGCTAATCCCGCCTGGTTTTCCTTATTTGGAAAACCGGGCAGGAAACATTGACCCGGGAAGCCCTTCAAAATACCGGGCTGTCCGGGTCAAAACCGGACAGGTGGCAACCCTATCCGACCCTCATGGGCCCCTGCCAGGCCAGACCCCCCCCTCTCCCAGTCCCCCCCTCAATTTGAAAATAAAATCATTCCTGAAGTGCGTCTCAACAATAGGTAAGATAGGGAGGAGGGAGAAGGGGAAGGGAGACGAAGTGGGGGGCCTGAATGGACGATGGAGGGCTCTGGATGGCAGCCCCGCGCCTCCCAGTCCGACCCTGCTTCCTGTTACAGTTAGAGTTGTAGTAGATCTGGTCAAGTGATCTTTGAGGCAGCACAGAGACCATCATGAAATGGTGGTTCAAGGCAAGAGGACAGCATACCTCCCAACATTTTGGAAATAAAAAAAGGGACAAAAAGTTTGCCACCTAGCCGGTAAAAAAGATGGTTGATCCCAATGTTATTAATAGGGAAAAAGATAAATACATAGGAAAGCAGGTATTTTTTTCCAGAAAAGGTGGCAACCCTAGCCATGTGTAGCATGTCAAATTATTTTAAGCCATTTCTTGCTCATCCAGGGATCTTCCCAGGCCAGGACATATGGCAACCTTGGTGGGGAATACACCTCTAGCAATATTCAATATAGATGAGATAATGCACCTCTAGAGTACAGGTATGTAGTACATATTGTTTCTAAATATGATAAAGGTGGTAAACCTGTACCTTTATATCTGGATTTTAGGAAATGTTGTATTTGTAGAAATCAAAACCATTCTCCAGGTCCATTATATACCTTTTAAATAAAATAGCTGGAGAGGTTTTTGGGAGTTGTTTGCATAAATAAATGTGTTTTTTATTTTTATTACAAAGCCACATTCCAGTTTCAGTAGCAGAGTAACACTTATGGTGAGCAGAGATCTGACCTTCTGAAAGAATTTAAAGGGAAGCTACCATTAAGTCACTTATGCTATGTTAAAAAGGGAGCCATTTAGGTGTCTTGCTTGACGACCCCCAGCATGCATTGCAGGGGAGCATTATTAAAGAGCCACTGACTCTGCACAGAGCAGCATTCATGAATATATATGAACAGCTTCACAACCCACTTGGGTGATGTTCAGACTCTGAATCTGGAATCACTGCTTACTCAAGCTTACTCCTCAGTCACCAAAGATTATAATATCAAAGGACAAAAATAGATGAGTAAAAATGCTGAGTATTTTATTCTATGTAAAGACAACAAAGCCTAAACTAAAATGGCATAATTAAGCCCATTTAGAAATTACTCTACAACCATTTTTAAATCTATGCTCCTCTTTTTTTGCATAGGCAGCCCTGCAATCTCATCAGCAGGTGGAACGTCACACATCTGGCCATTCAGTCCTTAAAAGGCCCTACCTCTCCTACTTGTACTGCAAGTTTATTGGGTCTCCAACTGTTGGTCAGATCCTGGGGGTTGTAAATCAGTATTATAATCATGGTTATATTTTGAAAGTTTGTGCACCAAAGAAATTCCCCTGGAGAGCCTCTATGCACACTCTGTTACCTCAAGATTCTTAAAGTGGGTGCCAAATTGTTCAGTATTTCCCAGTGATTATAACTGCTTACCTGAGACACAAGGCCTGTGCTCCTGTTCATTTAAAACTACACTAAACTGCATGACTAGACTGGAAGCACCATCAGGGCAGTAAATAGGGGTAGGCAGAGAAGGCATGTGCCTAGGGCGCAAAGCTGGGGGGACGCCAGTACCTTTTCTACCTCCTACCCCTACTCCGGTCCCCTCCCTCTGCTGTCATGCCCAGCTACTACCTCTTTTCACGCCCTCACTCTGGGTAACAGAGTCCAGTGTAAATCATGATCTACTGGTACTAGTCCGGGAAGTCAGTTATTGAGCCAAAATAGTTACACAACATTGAGATGAAAAGAAAGTTGTAGTGCAACACAAGCACCAGCTTGCATGACTAGGCTAGGAGCACCATCAGGGCCGTAACTAGGGGTAGGCCTCCTGCCCCTATTCTAGTCCCCTTCCTCCACTGTCATGCCCAGCTATTACCTTTTTTGCATGCGCAATCATCAGGGGATGGGAGGCAACGCAACCGGCACCCGGCACACACTGAGCACCGTGTCATCAACTTATTCTTTTCTTCTTTCAGGATCTTCGTTCAGTTCCAGGTGAGCACCCTAAATTGAGTGAAAAGCAGAACTTAGAAGCAAAAAGCTGGTAAAGAAAAGCCTGCTGAGCATGCCCACCAAGCCCGGGGCTGCAAAGAAAAAAGAAGTAGGAGAAGATTGCAATATGGTTCCCCTATAAAAGTACCTCATACAGGTATTCCTGTTCAGTGAAAACTTCACCAGCCAGGGTACTTCTGTAGGATCTTCATAACACTTCACATCTTCTTTCTTTTCTGTGGCCTGGGCCGGGTTTCAGGTAAGCAATTATAATTACGGGCACTGCCTAACATTTTTGGTACCTCCCCCAATGATATCATTCCTTCCTCTTTAATGATAAATTACAGTCACTATCCCTCTTCCAAAAACCCCCAAATTCCTCAAATTAGGAGGGACAGTCATAAGGTGCAGGCCCCAAAGTAGGCATAGTTTGGGAAGTGAGTGGGGGTTTGGAAGATCAGAACAAGCCTAAGGTCTTAACATGCCAGACTATCATGACTTAATATAATGCAACTAGGTCACAGCAGTGGTATGCTGAGCTGGAGGGCTGTAGTTACCCAGGACGCCCACTATCACATGCACCTACTGTATTTCAAAGCATAATGAGATGTAATCAGGTGGGTAACTAGAATCTTAAAATAAACTTATTGCAAAAGTAAAACTGCATCTTGCCTTTTCAGCTAACGCTTATTACTGAATGGAAACATTAGAAACCGCAATTTTAGACTATGAAAAATAAATGAAATTCATTCCAGGGTATAGTAAATGGCACTCATAAATATGTTAATTGGCTTGTATCTTGGAGCTATCAAAATGCCAATTAAGCACAGACATCATTAAAGAAGAAAAAACACAGATGGGACAGTGTGTCTGGGCTTGACGGGTGTAATATTACCTGGCATATTGATATGAATGAGCAGTCATTTTAGCTTAACCCTTATGGGGCATGTGAGGCCATAGTGTGGGACACAGAAGCAAAAAAACAAGTGTCCACTTGTTAATATGTTTATTTAATCCTAAGGAAAATGTACCATAGTAAGGCAGATTTTACCATCCACGTATTCAGTAGAAAAACACACATTGGGCATATTTCACATTTTCTGCATTTCATTTTAGTGTGTGTCACTACTCTAACTGACTTATACTCCAAGGGGCAAATTCACTTAAAGGGGTGGTTCACCTTCAAATTAACTTTTAGTATATTGTAGAAGGGCCAATTCTAAGAAACTTTTCAATTGGTCTTCATTATTTATTTTTCATAGTTATTTAATAATTTGCAATTTTCTTCTGTTTCTTTGCAGCTTTCAAATGGGGGTCACTGACACCATCTAAAAACAAATGCTCTGTAAGGATACAAATGTATTGTTATTGCCACTTTTTATTACTTATCTTTCTATTCAGTCCCTCTCCTATTCATATTCCAGTCTCTTATTCAAATCAATGCAGGGTTGCTAGGGTAATTTGTACCCTAGAAACCAAATAGCTGACACTGAAAACGGGAGAGCTGCTGAATAAAAAGCTAAATAACTATAAAACCACAAACAATAAAAAATGAAAACCAATTGCACATTGTCTCAGAATACCACTCTCTACATTATACTAAAAGTTAACTCAAAGGTGAACAACCCCTTTAAGGGTGAATTTTCACCTGCGAAGGCCTCGCACCACTTCACCAGGTGCAGATTCGCTACCACTATGCTAATTCATTAAAATGTGAAGTTGCATCTCTGTAGTTGAACGCTGGCGAAGTTTCACTAGAATTTATTCATCAGCGTGAGCATTTCATAGTGAATTTTCACTAAAGGGGAGCAGAACAGTCTCTTTCGCTAGCAAATTGTCCTTGTTGCCTGATGGCGATGTCCCTGCGGACTGTATTTCTGGAGAATTTTTGCTAGCGACTGCTTTTTTGCCCCTAAAATCTGCCCCCTTGAGGTTACATCTGCCACCAGGCTCAGACTGGCAATCTGTGGGTTCTGGCAAATGCCAGAGTGGCTGCTATAAGATGCCATAGAAAATCAGTATTTAGTGTAACCTGAAATGCCAGGGCTTATTTTAATTCTCAGTCCGGACCTGCCTGCCACTATCGAATGCCTCATTCATAGGCCTTGTACCCCAACTTTAACTTGGCCAAGGCCCAAAACAGACATCCACTCTGTTCCTAAGGTAAAGAAAAACAGCATGTGATGCCACAAGCATGGGTATACTAACATTACTAATTATGTGCATGTATGTCAACAAACATAGCACATCTCATGCATCTCCAGTGGGGGAAACAATTTTCCTATGATAGGTGACCTTTAATTCTAAGAAACTTTCCAATATATATTAATTACTATGACACAGCACTTGGACCAGCAATTTAGACTTTTTACAGTCAGTTGCTGTTCTGTAAGTGAGATACCTTCAATGGTTTTACAGTTATTTACAAATATAATTGCTACTGAAAGCAGTGTCATTTATTCCTGCACCTCCCTGCTGGTCTTTGACTAAATATATCACTGAAACAACGTTGCATTAATGACTTCCACTGTTGCTGAAAGTCTCAACTCTATACTGCTTTGCACACTAGCGATGTGTGGGTTCAGGCTGATCTACATGTTTTGCAGGTTTGTGACTTGGTGCAGGCCTTGTGAGATTCTCCTTCTTTACATGCAAGGCATTGTGGGAACTGACTTATTTTTGGAAGCGTTCTGCATACTGAGTGATTTCGATAGCAATTACAAATATCTGTAAAATAGATATGATAGAGATGATAGACAGACAGACAGACAGATGTTAGATAGGATAGATAGATAGACAGACAGACAGACAGACATAGATAGATTCGATAGATTCGATAGATAGATAGACATACAGACAGATGATTGATAGATAGATAGATAGATAGATAGATAGATAGTCAGACAGACAGATGTTAGATAGAATAGATAGATAGAGATGATAGATGGACAGACAGAAAGATGTTAGATAGATTAGATAGATTAGATAGATAGACGGACAGACAGACAGACAGATAGATAGATAGATAGATAGATAGATAGGACATACAGACAGATGATTGATAGATAGATAGATAGATAGATAGACAGTCAGACAGACAGATGTTAGATAGAATAGATAGATAGAGATGATAGATAGACAGACAGAAAGACAGACGGATATATAGATAGATAGATAGATAGATAGACATACAGACAGATGATTTATTGATAGATAGATAGATAGAGTACATAGAGACACATTAGCCAGTTAACTAGACAGAGGGATAAATAGATTTACAAATAGATACAATACATTTTATTCACAGAAAAGGCCAAGAAGTACAATGTGTCACTAGGTCTGTGTAGGGAGATATATTATCAAACTACAATTTCTGTGTGTTTTTCTTATGATTTCTAGAATGTTAATAACGTGGAAGTACAATCCGACAAAGTTTTGTAGCGACACAATGAATGTCAGACAATTAAGAGCAAGTCCCTGCCATTAAGAGCTTGCAATCAACATGTTATATTGCATGGCTAACAAAGACCGCAGGAGCAGGAGATAAACGCTCCTCACCCTTTATGCTAATGCAGCCATCTTAGCATTAATAATCACATCCACCTTTCATTATTGCTATTATATCTGTCGCTGGGGCCTTTGCTTTCACATGGCGGAGAAGCTAAAAGCTTTACAAATGTGCGAGAGTGCTGTGTGTATCCATCTGGTTTAATAGATGCAGCAGCGAGGTGAGACAGTGCCTCAGCTTAAAATCTTCTCTACAGCCTTAATTAACAGCAGGGACGTCACAATTTCTCTTTCCGTGTAAATTCTCTGGGGTGTTTTAATAAACAATAAGCACATAGGCTTTTGTCTAGTTGCTGATGATGTGACTGCGGTATATTCAATGTCAGGGAAGGAATTTAAGCGTGCAATACTGCGGGTGAGTGTGAGCAGAACAGTTCTTTTTTAGAATATTTGTATAATGATCTTTTAGGTCAAAATGTACAACTTTGTGGGTCAGAGCAATTGAACAAGGTGATATTTCGATTGCTGCTACCTGTTGGGAACACCTCCTATGCACTAGAAATATATATATATACACACACACACATATATATATATATGTACCCCACACAGTGCAAACAAATGGATGACCATAGGTGCCCATACAAGCTATTGTCTAGGCTCAATTCCGCATTTTTGGCTCTGAATGCAGATGCTGCTTAAACAACCATAAGTTTCTTATCGTTTCTTAATGTCTGCCTTTTAATACCCACATACCAAGCAACACCTCTTTTTGCAGCCAACAAATTGGTCCCTGGTGCTAGTATAGATGAGCTCATGTCACAAGTGTGAATTGCTCATGACATGTTGTATCTTCTACTACACAACCAGATCTACAAGAGATCCTGGCAGCCATGGGAAAACCTGACCCCCATAATATGGCTACATCAACCCAGGAGGCACAGAAAACAAAACTATCCAATATTAAGTAAGACTTGCATTCCCAGTCTAAAGCTAGCCATACATACATATAGAGCGACTTGGCTGTAGAATTCATCCAACTTTGATTGAACTGCAAATAAGAAGGCTATTATAAGTTAGTTAGTTTGTCTGCATGATAGCACATGTCTGCCAATGGTTCCCATAAGTGGGAGAGGTTACTGTTTAGTGGCTCCATACCATAATAGTTTGTTTCGAACACACAGTGGAGCCTTACTGGTCAACACTTGTAGGTAGGTAGACTAATGGACAGCTAAACACAAGTACAAGATTTTAATGCCTTATATTATTGATGCCAGGGCTGTGGCCCATAATCTGCTAAAATATCATTGAAGCACCTACCAAACAGCCAAAGACTGATGCTGATGAGCCATAAGACGCTGGCTCTTCCTCCACTAACGGTGACCCTTTGTATATGCTGCTGTGTTAACTCTAATCCACTAAACCTGATGGGGTCCAAACCTTAGCATAATTTGGCTTTTAAAAAAAAAAGTCACCCAACATTAAATAGAAACTCGGTTCTATGTAATTCTATTGTGATAATCTGTCTCTGACGGTAATGAGTAGCCAGCCATAACAATCTGCAGCATACCCCCAACCATTAGAAGCACTGACTGAATCTTTCTTCCATCCCTGTAGGAATGTTCTGTGCTCAGTGCACTTCCATGGAATAGAGTGTATTGTCTCATCAGACTAAGCTGACTCTACACTAAACTGTCTCTGTGGTACAGAGCAATGCTCATCTCTCGGAGGTGACTTGTTGACGATCTCATTAGCGCTCCCATTCTGCCTAATTAATCCTGATATTTTTCAAGTTATAATGAGGTGACTTTCTTAGCAAAAGAAAGGAGAGAGCAAATTATCTCCTTGAAATAAAGAACAAAACGATTAAAACTCAGCACAGTAAAGGCGCACTGCTTTGCTTAACTCCCGGTGTGCGCTGGCTCAAATACTGAACTTTGTATAATATCCAAGGGCTTATCATTTATTAATATTACTCTTGTAATTCTGAGCTTCAAACAGGCTCCTTGCTGAACATCAAATGATCTGTTCGCTCCCTTCCCCAAACTTAGAGGATTACAGAGTTTTGTGATTCAGAGGAAGGATTTCTCAGTGTCAGTGTTAGCAGAGTTCCAGGAGGGAAGCATATTTTCAATTAAGGTAATAGCTTGTGAAACTTGAGATGGTATTATTAATGATTAACTGAGGTCTCAAGCAAAGGTCCTCACTATGCCTGAAGCCAATAAAAGGTAGTATAACCCCTCATTCAACATGTGTTCAATGGGATTGTGCTGAACATGCTTTTTGCCTATTATTTAATCTTGTTTCTTGGGCAAAACAGGGGAACTGAAGCTATTCCATGTTTGGCCCTTGCGAGGTAAGTCGATAATTCCATTTTTACAAGCACAGTTAATGTTTCTGCATAATGGACTTCTACTTACAAAATAGTCACAACAAAGGGTGAATAGGGGTTGTATAATGGTCAGTGAATTATCAATCTTGAAAGAAGCAAATTGAAATGACAAATGCAGTGCAGTGTGCAAACTGCAATTTTTAGATGCAAATCGACATGTTAGAGCACCTATTAAAGAAGAAGGAGAGTTATACATGTGGTACCAAAAGTTAGGCACCCCCAAGTGATCGCACTTATTCACCTGACACCCCACCCCTATCAGCAAAAACTGCACTGGACCAGGATTCTCCCAGTGAGCACCGCAAATCAATCATCTTCCAGCTTCTTCTTTCCTCTCTTAGGCTGCACATGTCGGACTTGGGGGCCCACCGGGACTGCTGTCCAGGGGCCCCCTCCAGACTCCCCTGGCCCCCCTATCAAGATACTGTAGGAGCTGCACTGAGATGGATGGTGCGTGTGCATACAGAGCCACACAGCGATACGTCGGAGATAATTTTAACTCCCAGATCAGGAGGGGGGGGGGCAGGCTGGGGCCCACTGGGTTTTTTCCCGGTGTCCCGCCAGGCCAGTCCGACCCTGTGTGCAGGAGAGTGAAAAAAAGTTGGCTATTACCAGGGTAGGGGAAAACCCCAACGGGCCAGAGCCCCCTCTCCCGATCTCCTGGACACATAAAAAAAAAAAAAATTTACGGCAGCGCCACCGATGTGTGGCTACTGTGCACATGCGTGTCTCCGTGCTTGCATGCATGCGCAGTTGCGCAGATGGGGGCCAGGGGGTCCGGAGGGGGGCCCTGGACATCAGTCTCGGTGGGCCCCGGGTCGCCCAGTCCGACCCTAGCTATTTCGTTCTACTGCACGTGTCTTCCCTGGGAAATTTGAAGAAATTAGAAGCAGGAAAAATATTGTTCCATGGTGCTCGCTGGAGGAATCCCAGGCCAATGCAGCTTTCTCCTAATAGGAGCACCAGCCAAGGACAGGGCCGATCCGACCATGAGGCAAGGTGAGACCCTTGACTCAGGCGGCACCGAGTGGTCTGTTACCAGGGGCAGCAAAAAGCCGCCTCTGGTAACTTTAAGAGTACTAGCAATGCGGTCCCTCCTCCACCCGCTCCGACGCTAGAAGTTAGAAGCGTGGAGTGGGAGGGGGGCGTCATCGGGGCCGCTGCCTCAGGGGGCAGCAGTCCCTGAAATGCCCCTGGCCCGGGGTGTCAGGTAATCAAGTGCGATCATTTGGGGGTGCCTAACTTTTGGCACCCCCTAGTAAAATGACTTTCCTTTAAAACAAACCATTTTGCTGCTGTTACCTTGAATCGTGAGTTCAGGCATGTGACATTAAATGACATTAGCTTGTGATCCTTTTAGGGTAAGACTATAAATGCAACACCCGGTAGAAAACCTGAAATTACCAGCACCATCAAGGAAGGCAGTATCTCCCGGGATACGCAGCATCAATAGGCACATTTGTACCTGATTCGGCAGAAGAAGCCAGATACACATCATAACATATAGTGCAATTATACAGAAGGGCAAGGAGTGTGTCTGGACACAGTTATTTTTTGGAGACTTTCGTTCTCCTTTCATTTCTTTAAAGGTAACATCTACCATATCAATACCTATTCCATGGAGTCTCTCTCTAAAAAAAAAGAAAAAAAGAAAAATGATGTATAATGTTATAGCTGACTGCGTGCAGTAAATATTCCCAGGATACCATTTGTATTAGTATTAGTAAATAGAATAGCTGCAATCGTCTTTGTTTTGGCTGAGGTGCTCCCATCAGACTCCAGCGAAACAGCGCATCTCGTGTACCTAAATAGATTGTACTGTTCTGCTGAAACCTATAGAGACTTTCTAATCCAAAGCAAGCAATATGGCAGTTGCCATGGATATTTATAAATGTTTATAAGCAGAGAAGTGCTGCACATTCAATACGTTCTACTGTCATATTGAGCTATTTAATAGAAAACAAACAGAGGAGGCTTCCTGCTTGAATCGGGTATTGCTTTGTTTAATGAAAAAGCACTTAAAGGGATACTGTCATGGAGAAAAAATGTTTTGTTTTTTTCCCAAAATGCATCAGTTAATAGTGCTGCTCCAGCAGAATTCTGCATTGAAATCCATTTCTCAAAAGAGCAAACAGATTTTTTTATATTTCATTTTGAAATCTGACATGGGGCTACACATTTTGTCAATTTCCCAGCTGCCCCAAGTCACGTGACTTGTGCTCTGATAAACTTCAATCAGTCTTTACTGCTGTACTGCAAGTTGGAGTGATATCACCCCCCCCCCAGCAGCCTAACAACAGAACAATGAGAAGGTAACCAGATAACAGCTCCCTAACACAAGATAACAGCTGCCTGGTAGATCTAAGAACAGCACTCAATAGTAAAACCCATGTCCCAATGCGTTCCATTCAGTTACATTGAGAAGGAAAAACAACAGCCTGCCAGAAAGCAGTTCCCTCCTAAAGTGCTGGCACAAGTCACATGACTTGGGGCAACTGGGAAATTGACAAAATGTCTAGCCCCATGTCAGATTTAAAAATTGAGTATACAAAAATCTGTTTGGATTTCAGTGCAGAAGTCTGCTGGAGCAGCACTATTAACTAATGTTTTCCCATGACAGTTTCCCTTTAACATGTACTTCTAAAGAGCCAGCATATTTTGTAGCGCTGTATCGTTATTTCGACTTTTTATTGCTCTGAGTTTTATTCAGGCCCTCTCCTAGTCATTTGGACCCCAGCAAACAGATTGTTGAAATTGCAAACTGAATAAAAAGCTCAAAAACCACAAATAATACAAAATTAAAACCAATGGCAAATTGTCAGAGAATATCACTCTCTACATCAGTGGTCCTCAAACTTGGCCCTCCAGCTGTTAAGGAACTACAAGTCCCACAATCCAATGATGGAGTCTGACAGCCACAGTCAGGCAAATGCATTGTGGGACTTGTAGTTCCTTAACAGCTGGAGGGCCAAGTTTGAGGACCACTGCTCTACATCATATTAAAAGGTGAACAACCCCTATAATTGGAAAGACACAGTACTGTCTGTGTCCATTCAGAGTTAGCTACGAAAGCACCTAATGTATTCATAAGACTCTGAAGTTGGACTTTATACCACATTTTAATGTTGGTCTTCTTTTTTTTTTATCCTTCTGTTTGTAACTGTATGCATGAACCTTCCCATATTTTAAAAATGGTCATTAAAAATTGAAATTGTAGCACTGATGATTCTGCCTCCTGAAAACAGAAATGTAGAAGTATGCTTGTAGAAATGTAGAAGTTCAGCTTGCTTCTGCTACATTGTTTCAAAAGTCAGAACCTTCGGCGCAGAGAAGAAAAAGTGGCAGATAAGTAGCAGGGCACACACGGAAAATATCTTAAGTTAAAGAGAAAAAAAAAAAGACCCAGGGAATGAGATGCAAATTTCCTATACCTGCTGTGCTGCAAGGCAATGAAAAATAACAACGTACCCATTCTCCTAAGAGCAGCGTCTGCCATCAGCTATGGTTTCCCTTTAAATCTCTACCAAAAAAAAAAAATCCACTTTGCAAATCCAGTGCCACGATCTATAAATTATATGCAGATTTAATATGCCAGGGAAGTTGCGATATCCGTTTTTTAAATACTGTGCAGATTTCTAGTAGAGCATAATAATCATTTATATTTTCACGCAGTGATTCAAATATATTACCCAGCAGAATGAAACACCTGCCTACTGCTAAATTGATAAACCTGTGTGATCCATCTGGGGTGTATTCCTTCTGTCTTTCCTGGCACAGTGATACAAATGTCACAATGTTCCTTTTTATTTCTTAGGGAGAGAGGAAGCAATATGTTCCGTGAGTGTGTTGATATACAGTGTGGCAGAGAGTTTAATGGATCTCGTAATGTCATGTCTATATGCGTCCTTCACTGAGAAGTATCGTGCAGGAGCGTACTTCTTTCTCCACAGTGAGAAGGTCAGCTAGTTATATGACAATCCTCAAGCAATCTTTTGTACTACGAAGGACATTTCAGCCCCCAAATCCATCATCTTAAGGACCGGCGGAGCTTCACGACACGTGCAGCTGAAGGGGATGAACGTTATTGACGTTTAGGTGTAGGGCCTCAAATATCACAAACACAATGGGGCCGTAAGGTTGCCACCTGGCCGGTATTTTTGATGGTTGATCCCAATGTTATTGATAGGAGAAAAAGATAAATATATAGGAAGGCCGGTATTCTTTTCAAGAAAATGTGGCAACCCTAAATGGGGGTTAATTAAATCCTGTCCATTTTTTATGGAGGAATTAGCCAAGTCTTTTGGTTTCATGTATTTAGAATCTATACCCATAACGTAGTGCAACGGCAAAACAGCGAATAGCAAGCGAAACATAAATGTGTCAATCATAAAGAGGAGTCTGTCCCTTTGCTTCCACCTATAAATCTTCCCAGCAGGCCCTCTCTGGGTTGGGTAATATAGAGAACAATGTCAGGATGGAACAGAGGAATTCCATGATCATACGCAGGTTGAACATTTTTTATCACGGGATCTTTTGTTCACTGGGGGGGGGGGGTAAAGTGATTCCCGTGACATCACTAAGTACTTCTTAAACAGATGACATCACTAAGGCAACAATAGGGAACAATGCAGCTCCTGTTTGTAAAATGTAAGGATATTTATAAGTAAGGGATTCCGTGAACATATAAAAGCCTGAGGCTGCATGCCAAACATTTTCTACAGATCATGTAACTCTAGGCGGGGTGTTCATTATTCCATAAAATCAATCAGGTGACATTACTAAGCACCGATTATATTAATGACACCATTAAGGGTAATATAAGTAATGTAGTCTCTGTTTATTTAAGAGTCACAAAAGGAATTCCACAACCACAGAAAAGCCTAGTGCTGCAGGCAACACTTTTTTGTATAGAGTGTAAAACTCCAAAGGGGGGTGTATTTTATTTCATATAATTAATCGTACGGTATCACTAAGCACCCCTTCCAAGGATATATTTTACAGGTTGTTAATGTCTCTTGTGTACTCACTTGATGTAACTGGAGCCTAACATTTCAACTTTAAATGTCATATTTGTCTATATACATTTTAATAATTTTTTGTTTATTTTTAAATATACCATCAACCAGTCCCTATCACATTCACCTGTGATGATCAATGTCTTTAGGAGCCAAGTGCAAAACTGAACCTAGGTCCCCAGCACCGCAAGGCAACAATGGGAGAAACCCCATTCATTACTAAGGATTTTGTTCAACTGTGGAATGACATGAAATGAGAAAGAAGAATCCTAGAAGGTCTGCTGTTTCTCAGCAATGCCTTGGGTGGAAGCAGCTCAGGTTTTTCAGCGTTAACAGTTGCCAGAAATTCCCAAATCTGCGGTTAGAATTGGTTGGCGTCCCACTGCCATCATATAATTCATTCAGAACCAGTTTGTGCCCATTATCTCATTTCCTTTTAATGGAAAAATATAGCACTTTATTAGGAAGGGTTCAAGTTCATTTTATTTTTCCCAGAAATATCAAGTAGCCTATCTATTACAGCCCCATCTATTTACACTTATTACACTGATTTTTTTTAATAGCATTGGGTGCTGCCATCCTGGCATTTTCATGGCATTGCTAAACAATACAATGTGAACATGCATCTCACCCAGCAGACAAGGGTGCTGAGGAAACAAAGCCACAACAAACCATCTGTAGTTTTCAGCACCCACAAAAAGAGTCTTTCCGAGACTGTAGTTCATTATTCTGCCTCTGTATTAAAGACGCAGCCTTTTTCGTTCCAGGGCTATTTCTATTTGAATCCAACAAACAAGGCACTGCCAACAGGTTATAAGATTTGCTGTTCAATTATGCAAAAGGTTTAAATTCGCAGTAGGGTTCGCCCCGCCATAACGCTTGATTTTAACATGGGGTTCAGAAATCGAAGTTTCCACAAAGGAAACCTGATGTGTTTTTCTTTCAAACGCAGTCATGAAGGAATTTTCTTGCTTAAGGCCAGTTTCAGCTAATGTGCTATTGTTCTGCAAACAGTCTCATGAACATTTATAGCTCAAAAGACCTTGACTGCCATCTACAGATTGGAACTGGAAGCGGCTAATCTATTTTAACTGTGTATTCCCCGTTATTTCCACCATGTATTTTGATGAGCTTTGACTTCTTTTGGTGTATATATAATATATATGCTTGCCAAAAACATAGGGAGCACAGTGTATAAGTGTGCATAGCATTCCCTTCTTATCTTGTAGAATACTGTTCCCTTAGACTATTAGCTTCTATATGGCAGGGTTTGCTAACCTTTTGTCTTGGATTGCTGACTGACAGTTTATACTTAACAAATAAAAATAATTTCTTTTTTTTAATATTCTTCATTTCAATTCATACCACCATTGGCATACAGCAGTTTCGTTTTTTTTGTACTAAAACTTTCGCTGTCACTTTAAGGAGGAGATATGTATAATGTGCAATGAAAGAATAGAAACACAATGGAAAGAGACGTGCAAATGTTGCAGTGACATATGTACCAGTCACTAAGCTTTACACATCTGGGACATACTGATTCCTCAAATAGGCCAGATTCTACACTAGCTAACCTTACAAAGTCAGCAGGTTTTCGATGTAAAGGAATAATATACCACTTGTATGTGTTGTTTTTCATTTGTATCATTATACTGTATCATTATTGCCTGTAGGGGAAAAAAAGCAGTTGTCATTGCTCTATTTC
>CM044445.1:13334467-13349356 GCA_024363595.1 Xenopus borealis
TAAAATGACTTTGTTGTTGTTGGACAGTGCTGCTGTGCACATAAAAAGTAAAGCCTAGAGATAACGGTCTATCTTCTTGCTCAAGTTCACTAGGATTGGTTACGTACAAAGACCTTATTGAGTTACTCACCGACCCACTCTTTTGCCCCTGGTCTAGAACAATGATCCCTAACCAGTGGCTCGTGAGCAACATGTTGCTCCCCAATCCCTTGGATGCTGCTCGTACTGGCTTCAAAGCAGGTGCCAATTTTTGAATACCAGGCTTGGAAGCAAGTTTTAGTTGCAAAAAAAAAAAAATACAGATGTAAGGCCAATTATGGGGCTACAAATGGCCAATTACAGCCCTTATTTGGCATCTCTAGGAACATTTTTCATGCTTGTGAAGCTCCCCAACTCTTTTTTTACATTTGAATTTTGGGGACCCCTGGTCTAGAACATTGATGCCAAATGTATGGGATACTTAGATAGTAGAGCCTTTCCAGATAATAGCGTTGTTTTGCCACCAACACTGTATGGATTCATGAAGCTCAGTTACAATCAAGAACAATCTAGTGTTTCATTATTAAAGAGAAAAAGGAAATTGTAATAAGAACCTACTTTGAGGCAACAGGGAGCAACTTCCAAGGGGTCGATGACCAACATGTTGCTCCCGAGCCACTGGCTGGGGATCACTCCTGTAATGGTATCCAGAAATAAAATTTTCCTAGCTAGCCACTGCAAATTCCCTTCAGTGCACACGACTCATGGATTTGGGAAACATTTGAGATGAACCAATATAAGTATATCATCATTTTTGGACAATATGCTATGCAATGTAAATTGAAACCTCGTATTAGAACAATGACAAGTAAATTAACCCCCCCTGCCAGGGGGTGCCTGAAGAGCGGAGGTATGGGAAAGCACATTTAGAAAGGTAACTATCCCTTTTAGGATTAGGGAGTTATTTATTAAAGGTTGAGTTGTTTTTTCCCTAAACATTTGAGTTTTTCTATGGTAGTTACACTAAAAACTCGAATTTTTCCAGGATAACAAAAAAAAACTTTAAGATTTATTATGCCTGAAAATGGTAAAAGCCCGAAACTGAAAATACTCCACCTAAAACCTGTCGAGGTCACGTAGAAGTCCCTTTAACCATTTGAAGATTTCATGATTTTTAGGTTTTTTTAAAGTGGTTTGTGCACAAAACTAGATAAATTCAAGGTATTCAAGATTTTTTTTAGCCTATAAACTCAATAAATTCAAAGGACAGATATGGGATCCCTTATACGGAAACCCGTTATTCCGAATTACGGAAAGGTCACCTACCG
Organism: Xenopus borealis; assembly: GCA_024363595.1. Classification (NCBI taxonomy): domain Eukaryota; kingdom Metazoa; phylum Chordata; class Amphibia; order Anura; family Pipidae; genus Xenopus; species Xenopus borealis. The sequence continues at coordinate 13,335,775 of CM044445.1, forward strand.
TAGAGTCAATTTTATCCCCATTGTTTAAACTGATTTCACTTTTCTCTGTTATAAGAAAACAGTAGCTTGTACTTGATCCCAACTAAGATATAATGAATCCTTATTGGAAGCAAAACCTATAAGGTTTATTAATGATTTTCTAGTAGACTTAAAAGTATGAAGATCCAGATTACGTTAAGATCCATTATCTGGAAAAAAAAACCAGGTCCCGAGCATTCTGGATAACAGATCCCATACCTGTATTCGAGTTTTCCCCCCGAATGCATTCAGTGGAGTCTTTTATATTCGAGTTACATGTGAGTTTATTCGAGGTATTAAAAAAACTTACTAACTCAACCTTTGATAAAGAACACCCTTAACGTACAGCTGCATTTTGGCTTAGTTTTGACAGAAGTTAGTGGAATTCTGCTCAGATCTCACGGACTCAGATCAGAATCACATCTAATAACGCTCAAGAGCAGATACATCAGATTTGGTCCGTCTGTGCGCTTGTCATTGAACATTATTCAATGTGATTGCAATCTGAGTCTGTTGAATCCGCGTTGCATACCGCTGACTTGGATAAAAATCAAGAGGTCTTTACTGTCATTGGGATGCTTGTTGTTGGTGCAGTTTGTAAACAACTGAAGGGACACAGGTTGGGCATCCCTAGTGTTTATGATGAAAAAAAATGTGCACACATATCTGGTCCCACTTTAGGGTATATATATATATATAAATTTAAAAAAGTATGTGGTGTTTACACCATGACAACACTACAATGCTACAGTGTATTTTCAGGAGCATCTCTCAGAACTATGCTAGACATTTACCTTCTTTATCTCACACTGAAACCTCTTACCTAAAGGAAGTATAACATTAACAATACACCCAGGCTTTTCCAAAACCAATCCATGCAATGTGGTTTGTATTGGAATCCTTTCCTTGTACTGATCTGTGCTTCTCTCTGTGGGCCTTGTTTACTTTGTAAAGGATAAGGTGCAAAATGTAAAACTAGGCTCATGGTTTCCAGGCTTTTGCATTTTGCATGTTGTCCCTTGGAGCTGCATACAAAGAGGGTAGTAGGTATCCAACTCTTGGACTGTTCTAGCCTGTGCATCATTCATCCAGGCAAACTAGGAAACACTATGGGCCCCTAAATTGGTAGGGATCCATGTATGAATGGACTACCTATAGCTCCCTTGCAGCTGACATCTCTGTGCTAAATCTTAATTACAGAAATGGAAGAGGTGCAAGTGCTTCCTCGATGGGCCCTAAGGAGTTTACTCGGTTCCAGCTTCATCTCACAGCAGCTATTACCAACTATCTGTTACAATGAGAGATATGCAAAACTTTAAAAGAAACAGAACGACTCAAAATACTTAAATATAATATATAAAGGGGAATACTGTCCAAATGCTAGTGTAGAATGGGTCAATGCTGACCCTACCTGCCAGTGCTAACCCAACTCCATGTATTGCCCATACCCTCAGAACCCATTTTGTATCAGAAATGGAATTTTCTGGCTGTGCTGCATGAATCCACATGCGCATGCAAAGCATCCCTAGCTACAATGTATATTTCCATCAGATGGACAAAACAATTGCGGGGGATGCAACGGAAAAACTAGAGCGCCCTAAAATGTATTTGTTTTAAATAATACAGATAGCTCAGCATTATCCACGTTTCTATTTAAATATTGATATTATTTATCATATTATCCAAGAACAAATTGTCCTGCTTATTTTAATCAATGTGTTGCAAACGATATCATTACACCAAGTGGTCAAATGTTGTGGGGTAAACACAAACCCCTGGTGGATAAAAAGCCAGGCCTGTATTTGTGGAACGGCAACAAAGGCCCAGGCCTGGGGCAGCAGAGTTTTAGAGACAGCATCATCCATGCACATCGCAATGAGTTCAGAAGCACTGAGGACTTAAGAACACAGCTCTTAAAATCACCAATCCCTATGCTCTGAACCTAACGAAATAAGACTTTGCGCTTGTACAGAAAGAGGGGAGATGGAAGGGTGAAATCGCTACAAGCTGTCCCAGCCTAGGAGTACAAATACAGCCCTGTTAAAGGAGAATTCAACCCTAAAGTAAAATAAACCCTACTACCCTACCCTAGACCTCCCCCCAGCTTAGCTGCTACCCCAGGCAAATGCCCCTAAGTCTTTACTTATCCCACGGCGTAGATTCTGTTCAGCGGAGTTCATGGCAGCTGTCTTCTTCTCTTCCGTAATCTTTTGAATGAGAGTAGCGTATTGGTGCATGTGCAGTTGGAGCAATCTCCTGCTTTGCGACAACTTTGCAGGAAATTGCTGTTACGTCACTCTCATTCTGAAGATTACCGAAGAGCCAGAAGAGAGCTGCCGTGAACTCCGCTGGATAGAATCTGCACCAGCTAGGCTGGGGAAGGAGGGGGGTCTATGTAGGGTAGAGGGTAAGGGTTTTTTTTTTAACTTTAGGGTTGAATTCACCTTTAAAGGCATTGCTGGCATACACTTGTTTCCATCTATTGCAACAGAAATGTACCAGCTTGATGGATACATACAACATGTTATCAACTGTTTTTCTTTTAGTATTAACAAGGTTATCACCCTTTTCTTTTTCCAGTGCAACATTCACTAACACAGACATAATACAGGGATCCTTCAGGTAGGCTACTGGCTATAAAAATCCCTAGGGGGACGATAATCACATACAAGTCTATGTAACTCCACAAAAACACATGTATGTCACAATAAATTCACATTACTCTTAGCAGTCTCTGTTGAGCAAAGCAATGAAAGTAGAAGCAAAACTGGGTCAGCTAGGGTTGCAGTTGTGAGAGTGCTGGGAAAGAGCCAGAGCAATAGGGGACTTGTGTTTATAATGTTCATAGGGAACGCAGGAACGGGAGCAGGTGCTCAGCTCCCCATAGAGCTGCAATAACCATCTCTCTCTGCTAACCAGCTGTTGCAAGTATTTGGGTATAAAGCAGGTCAACAGACTGCCTGAAGGTTTCAGCATCTGCTGCCCATGCTATGTGAGATGCCTTCACATATTATCAGGGGGCCAAGAAGATGACCCAAGAAAGTTTTAACCCATTCACTGCTTGAAAAAGCAGACAACCAGCTCTACTTATTGAAAGAAATGGTGTCACAGAGGAAGAAGTCACTGATTAAAGGCACATTGTTACCATCAAGAAATATATACAAATACATGGAGGATAAATTAATTAGATGACTGACTGAAGGTGAGCCTTCATGAGACTACAACCTAGAATCTTTCAAAAGATCATTCATGATCATCAAGATTCACCATAAAGATGGGTCTTCCAAGAATCTGGCATCCTTAATATTCAATATTTTCAGGGTCCATTCTATAGATTAGGGATCCCCAACCTTTTGAGGCTGTGAGCAACATTCAGAAGAAAAAAGAGTTGGGGAGCAACACAAGCATGAAAAATGTTCTTGGGATGCCAAATAAGTTCTGTAATTGGCCCTTTGGTAGCCCCCATGTGGCAACCTGTATTAAGGCTCTGCTTAACAGTAGCCCTGGTTCTTATGCAACCAAAACTTCTAATTTCAAAAATAAACTCCTGCATTTAGGCCACTGGGAGCAACATCCAAGTGGTTGGAGAGCACGTGTTGCTCACGAGCTACTGTTTGGGGATCAATGCTGTAGATGATGACCTAGAAATATTCCAGTGGCTGGATGCTGTAGACTCTATGGGGGGAATGTACAAAAGTGTTGGTAAGTGTCGGTCCACAAATAAAAAATGTAATGCTGCAGGTGTTGTATTTTGCGAGGGGCCATGTAAGAGAGGTGCCTAGACCGTGGGCATGCTGTATCATTATACAAAAAAGGGTGGTTGGGGGTGCACACCAAGGCTAAGTTAAAATGTGTTTAAATACAACGGAAGTGCAACTGATTTGGCCAATTGATCAAAGCACATTCCCTGGTCCCCTGTCTCATAAATAATTCAGTATAGTATTTAGTATATATGCAAGTGATCATAAAGTTGATAAGCCACAATTCCACATCACAGTAAACCCCGTACAGTGGTGCCTAACTCGTTTACCTGGTCATAGTATGAAAAGGCTTGAACTTCTCAGCATAATAGCATAACTTGGGATAAGTGTCTTGTGAACCTTGGTATTGCTTTCAGTCTGAGGGCTTGATCCTCCCCTGCCACTAGCTTTTGCAGCTAGAGAGAGACTGCCCAAATCAATGGGCATTTTTAAAAAATGGTCCCCTCCATGACCCATCTTTTACCTTCAAAATAGCCCCACAGTCCGGTTCCATGAGATGTTGAGTACCTCACAGAAGGAGGACTGTTGACGCCGAGCCCCAGATTTTTTGGCGGGGTGCGACCAAGTTACGCCACTGCCTTGCGTAGGAAGAACTAATACCAGTCCAGTCAACAGAAGCCGAACCAGCAATATAATTGAAGTTTTTATTTTCCCAGTTATCAAGCTATCAGAATGCATGCTTTAGCAAGCAATAACTTATAAGCAAAGCATTTCACAAACATAACAATGGCCTTATAATATTCTTATTGTCAGTAAATGTGCCTTTAAAGTACAAAGCACTTGCATGTTTGCCGAAGTCAGTCTTCATACCTAAACAAAAATAAAGAGTTTACATTTTTGTGTACCTTTTATAATTTTTCCCAGAACAAACGCATAGTGACTTTTAAGGATTATTATTGAAATACCTGCCTGGGCATCAGCATGAGAATAATTTCAGGAGGTTCATCACTAATGCTGATCCCAAGTCTAATCAAAAATAGGTGTTTGGAAAATGAATCCCATTTAAATAAAATCAATCATTCACCCCACAGCTGCTCAGCCCTTTTTCCAACGATTAATTCCAAAGTGCGATATTGATCAGCTCACATATTTCCAGTCTCGGCTGACAATTATTAACCATAATATAAAATTTATAATGTAGCTGGAATCCTGGGAGATTAAAACGGTACTGACTTTCAGTCTTGGCAAATAATACAAAACATTGATCGCCAGTGAGCGATATGTTTCAAAGCTCGACAGCGTGCATGTGGTTATTAAAAGGATTTCCTCTCTGACAAAGACAAAGCCTGAGATTTTGCATGTAGGAAGATCAGAATTACACTTGTAATTTCTCGCTTTTGGAGAGAGAAGGCATTAGCTGTACATAATGGAGAGAAAGCAACACTAACATATATAACTGCATTGGAAACAACATATTGTGACCTTTAAATATATAGACGTAAGCACTTCTTATATTGTTGTAATGTAGAATACACAACAATCTTGATGAAATTAGAAGAGAACCTGATGTCTAGGGAGTTGGGGGGAAAAACGAGAAGACAATGACACATGGTAGGAAGGAGGAGAGAACTGCACATTGTAGAGAGAAAAAGAAGAGGGTTATGGCAGACTAAAATTTCCCTCTTCAAAGGGATGCACCTAAATCCTCTGTAAAAGATATGACCTAAAACCTAATTGGCACAACATTTTCCTACTTCTGATATAGTAAAAACAACTAACAACCTTCGAAATGAAAAGATTCTTGACATACTGTAAGTTGTCCTTCTGCAGGTTTATAGTGCACCGGCAGATGAGAAATAAAAGGAACAGTAGAAGAGAGGCCATATTATGAGTGTGTGTCCATGTATAGTATCCATCTATGTTCACTAAATATTCCTCCTGACCAATGTAATAGTGTGCTGGGACCAATGTAATAGTTTGTTGGGGGTTGTGGAATGCATTGCCGGGTGATGATGTGATGATTGATTCTGTTAATGCCTTTAAGAGTGACTTGGATGATTTCTCAAACAAGCATAATATCACACACACTCCAGCTAGGGTTGCCACCTTTTCTGGAAAAAAATACTGGCCTTCCTATATATATATATAGATGTTTTTTCCCTATTATTAACATTGGGATCAACCATTTTTTTACCGGCCGGGACGTAGTTGGCCAGCTTAAATATATGGACAAAAAATGTTTAAAAGGTAAGACATTTTTTAGTAGCTGTTTGCACAATATATATATATATATATATATATATATATATATATATATATATATAAGAGGCTTTCTGGCAGAGAGCCCACAATACTCAACAGCTGTACTTAAGATAAGCAATTTAAGATCTTTAAGATAAGCACAGAAACAATTGTAACTATTTAAGATAAGTGGTGACGATTCACCTTCATTAGCAAAACTGAAATAACACATAAAAACTGACCCTAAAACCTCCACAAATGTGTTCAGACTTTCCATAACCTGCCACATTTTGTAAAATGGATGTGGCATTTAGGGTGTCTGGCCATAAAATGGGTGTGGTCAAACTGTTTTTGAATTGTTTTTCCCACTTTCTGTTTTTCAGATGTTGGGAGGTATGGAATATGTCTATATGTGCCCTGAGACTCTTTTGGAGGGGTTGAACTTGATGGACTTTTGGTTTCTTTTTAACCAAACTATGTAAGGGAAACCATGACAGTGTATGCCTGGCTTGCATGAACCATTTCCCAACATTCTTTCCGTTAGTTATGGTTTCCTTTTAATCTGTGCTTGGCTCCTTCAATTACATGGGCCCTAGGTAGCTTTAATGAGTCCATTTTAGCCAATCTTGGACCCTGGAGCAGTCAATATTGGGCATACTGGACACAGGTGTCATTAACTTAGTCACAAATGTCTACTTGAAGTTATATTTTTATATTCTTTTACTGTATTAACTTCCACCTCTACAGTATTTCATAAATCTATCAAACTTCCAGCCAACTTGCAATAACCTTTCCTTATCTCAAGGAGCACACCGCCTGGTAATTTAACCAAGCCACAAAAAAAAAATCAGGTAGAGACTTTGAGCGTTCAAGAAAAGACAAAAAAAAAAAATGGCAATACTGGATCTGTAAAAGAAAATCAATCTGAATGGGTCATTGTTCTATGATTAAATCCAGGGCAATTTATCTGCCACAGCAGTTCTGCAGCTGGAAATATTCTTGCACTAAATTATTCACTTCACGGTCTTGAACAATTAATCAGGAAAGTAACTAGAGGCCCATAATGCATGGGAAAATATCCTTCCTACTTATTGCTATAAACAATTATTCCCCCTGCTAATAACCATTTATTTATCCTATACATCAATAGCTCAGGTTTTATATTCAAAACTCCTACCGAATGCTCTTCTTTAGCAAGAGATTTAATAACGACCACAAGTGCAATATTCTGAGAAAATTTGCAACTGGTTTGCAATTTCAGAAGTCTGGTTGCTAGGGTCCAAATTACCCTAGAAGTCATGTACGGATTTGAATAAGAGACTGGAATTTGAATAGGAGAGGCCTGAACAGAAAGAAGAAGTAGCAATAACTGTACAATTGTAGCTTTAGGGAGCATTCAACAGAGTTTTTAAATGGGGTCAGGGACCCCATTAAAAAGCTGGAAATAGAAGAAAAAGTAGAATAATTAAAACAAATATAAAAAATAAATAAAGAAGACCAACTGAGGACTTGAAAAGAATTAGCCATTCTATAACAATCTAAAAGTAAAGTTAAAGGTGAATCGCCACTTTAAAGTGGAGCTGTCACCCAAACACAAAAATCTGTATAATAAAAGTCCTTTTCAAATTAAACATGAAATCCAATTTCACATTTTTATTAAAGCATTCTTAGCTGTTTTAAGCTCATTTAAAAATCTCAGCTGCCAATCAAATATTGTCTGACACTCCTCTATGCCTTAGGCATAGAGGTGGGGCAGATAATTACTTTCACTTTCCATTCAGCACTTCCTGGATGTCACTGCTCCCCCCACACATTCCCCCAGTTCTCTTAACCATTTAATTGTGTAGCCAGGACATGGGGATAGACATCGGGTCCCCCATTCTGGTGCACAAACAAGATTCTGAGATGATACAAGTCTTGCATTAATAACAGTGTCCACAAAATGGCTTCTGCCTGCTTGTTATAATTATGAATTCCCAGACTGAAGAAAACAAGATTAAAAAAATTTATATAGTGTAATTAATGTTCATTTTGCTTGACTAATGTGATAAAATAGGATTTTCAATATTTTTTTGGGGTGACGGGTCCACTTTAAAACCATTGCCTTCTTATTATTGAAGGACAATGAGGCTGAGCCATGGAAGGAGTAAGCATTTGTAGTTTTCCACTGCACTAAAGAAAATTCAGCAGGAAAATGTGTGTGTAAAGTAGCCCTCTAATGGGTTACAGTGAATCACTGCACTTTTTGGGTCAATGCATCACAAACACCTGTGCACAGCATTCCACATATTAATCCTCGGTGGAAAGGTATTTCTGCTTCGACGGTTAGTAGAAATCCCAATAAAGCTCAAGTGTATCCATTAATGAATTAATAAACATTTGTCACCAAGGCCTGCAATGCATTTACTGACTAATTCATACTCTTGTCAAGCAGACTAATGGGTGAATGCAAATGGCAGCTATAAATCCCGACTAAGCAGACATTAAAAATGACAGGTGTGCTTATATAAATAGAAACCAGCATTTAGACTAAGTCATAATTAGATTTGTATGCACTGCTTCTAGGACAGACAGAAAGAGATAGATAGATTGATAGAAAGATAGATATAGATCGATAGACAGACAGATGATAGATAGATTAGATATAGATCGATAGACAGACAGATAGCCAGATAGATAGACATGATAGATAGATATGATAGACAGACAGACAGGCAGACCAACAGATTAGATAGATTAGATACATAGACAGACAGACAGACAGACAGATAGATAGATAGACAGACAGACAAGGCTTCAATGGCACATTCCACTAAACAAAGTGCATTACGTTCCTATTTTTGGGAATGATCGCCTATTGTAACATGTTGTATCATGTAAGATATACTACTAGGCATATGTTGCATTTTTTTTTTTGATTGCCACTACTTGTTTCAGTGCAACTATCCACTCCTGACATGAAAGAGAAGCCCTAAGTGCCACCTTGGTTGGAAATGAATAATTCCAAAATACACCATGTTCCAAAAGAAGTGCATCAGCCTTCAGCACATGAATGCTAGGACCTTTGAAAAAGCTGTATCATAGGCACATATTTCAGGGGTAAAATAGTTGGCCTTGGAAGGAATAACCTTTAACAAATCCAAATACAGAGGCCAAGCTTGCCTTGTAAGATTTTATGGTACAGAATCGGTGCTTTCTGGATAACACATCCTATCCCTGTACCAACAAAGTAACTGATGTTTTTACTGTAATGCAGTAGACTCCAAACTTACAAACTGACCAGTCCATCGGTCAACACTGTGAGGGTTACTTATTAAAGTCCAAATTCCAAAAACCCATTGAATTTTTAGTGGAAAATAAAGTCAAATTCTCCACAATTTATTAGACCCAGAGGGTGTTAAAAATCCAAATAAAAAAGTACTCCAACTGAGACCTGCCGAGTCCATGTAGAAATCAATGGGAGCAGTCCAGGAGACATCCAGATCTGCACTGGGTTTCATACAATAAACCAAAGATTTCATGGTTTTCGGGCAATAATCCCAAAAAAGTTTGTAGGGCATCAAATATGAAAAATTCATACGATTCAAATGTTTTTAATATTTATTGCGTCAAATATGAAAAAAATCGCACAATTCAATTTTTTTTCACTATTAATTGATTGTTTTGGGCGTCTAATATGAAAAATTCTTATGATTCAATTTTTTCACAATTGTTTTAGTCTTTCAGGTGTCAAGTATGAAAAATTCGTACGATTCAAATTTTTTCATTATTTATCGATTTTTTTTCCACGTACAGGAAATTTTCAGAAAATGTATTGATAAACAAGGCGAAAAAAATCTGTGCGCATTTGGACAGCGTATTTTCCTGAAAATGGTGAGAACATTTTTTTCGGATTTTGATAAATAATCCCCTGTACCTAAAAATGCCAGGAAAAAAAATCAAATACTATGTGAATGTTGCCTTAGGCTGGGGACAGACAGGGAGATTCGGGGAGATTCTGTCGCCTGGCGTTTAATAGCAGGCGACAGAATCTCCCCGAATCTCCCTGTCTTTCCCCAGCCTTAACCGTCAGTTTAAAGTGTAGCCCAAAAGGGGTTAACTCACTTTGATCTGTTTTAGATTGGGCCTTCCCCAAACACTGTGTAAGGGGGAAATCTACTTCAATCTGCAGACTCCAGCTGGTGTGTACTTATCTCTCTGTGCAGTCTGTACATGCAGGTGGTGTTCTTGGTGACCTGTCAATAGCCACAGACCTTGAGCATCTCAAAATCCAACGTGGAGCTCATAATATGAACATTTGCCGTCTGGAAGGAAGAACTAGAGAAGGGATAAGCAAGATGGTGCTATTAGCTTGAGGCAAACAGTTGGAGAGAAAATCAGAGGGGCCTTAACAAGCCTTCTCTGCTGATGTTAACCCTATCAGTGTTCCTGAAGCTGACATGTTTAGAAACTTGCATAAATTGGTCAAGAGCAGTAGTCTAAAGGTAATCTATTGCATGTATTGGACTGCTGCTACCTCTTTTTTGAGAATGAAGGTGGCCATACACAATTTAGTTTCTTCAGTCCAAGTGGGCAGCTTATCTGCACATAAATGGTTCATTCCAACACACCTATCCGCCCAATATCTGGTAGAAAATCAAGTAGATATCTATCAGACTGGCTTAAAAAATCTAGTACGGGGGATGACTGCACATTGTATGGCCCATATCCTGAGAGCGTGTATATCTGTCATTGTGATCTGATCTTTTAGTCCTCTGGTAAAACAATCAGATCAGCCTATCACCCACCACAAGTTGGACATATATCATATCATTGTTTGGCATTGTATAGCCAGCTTAAATGGGTTGTTGACCTTCAACTTTTAGTATGTTATAGAAAAGCTAAAGTTAATGTTTTTTATAGTTCTCTAATCATTTGCCTTCTTCTTCTGACTTTTCTAGCTTTCAAATGGGGGTCGCTGCCCTCGTATAAAAACAAATGCTTTGAAAGGCTACAAATGTATTGTTATTGCTCTTTAATACTCACCTATTCAGGCCCTCTCCTATTCATATTACAGTCTCTTATTGAAATCAGTGCATAGTTTTTATAGTAATTAACTGGAGAGCTGTTAAATAAGGGTAGGAATGCTATTCGGAGGAGATTAGTCTCCCAGTGACAAATCGCCTCTTCTTCCAGCCACTAATCTCCCGCCACTAATCTAAATTGCCGGCGGGATGTCACTCGGAGCGATTCGTTTTCCGACTTTGGAAAACTTAGTGCTCAGAGTGCCGTAGTGCCAGCGATTTAGATAACAGAAAATATAATTTATCTTTATTGGAAGCCAAACCAGCCTATTGGGTTTATTTAGTGTTTAAATTATGTTTTACCATGAACATCGAAATTACGGAAAGATCAATTATCTAGAAAACCCCAGGTCCTGAGCATTCTGGACCCCTTTTTGCACTTAAGCCACTCACTCTGCTAAGAGGTTAAAAATCCCTTCTGACAACAAGTTGAGCTTTAGTTTTTGCTGTGCTCTCTGTACAGAGTGACTTTCAGACGTCCTTGAAGTTGACAAGAGAAATTGTGCTTTTGATACCATATCAGGAGATAGAGAGCGGGCTTCAAGGTCGGGAGCAATACCATGGTTCATAAAGAAAAATCCCAAAGATGCTTTTTAAAAGCTGAGCTACGGGAAATGCCGAAAAAGAATTCATTCTCCATTTATATTTCCAGTTTTGAAAGCCGACGTTAAATCACAGAGCGTGGACATCAGATAAGAGAAGGAAGCATCTGCACATTTTAATGTTCCTCTTAATACAAATATATACCCACATCTCCAGCTCAAACATCTGCCATAAAAAGTTTTGGAGAAGGGTATAAAAGAGGAATTTGCAGCAGCTGTTTTATGGTTTGAAGGTCACAATGACTAAATTCTTGGGGGGGAAAAAAAAATCAGAACAAGCTGGAAAATGATTTCCTTCATAGAGAAGAGAAATATAAATAGTTTAGAGGTGGATATAGCAGCATAGGAAATTAGTTGAAGGAGCATACAGTAGCATTTAAAATATTTAGTCTATGGTGGCCGTAGGTGGAAAATATTGAAGATTTATCCGCCTTAAATAGACACCCAAAACAAAAATCTTGTGTTGGATAATAAATTGCTTCAGGCCCATGGGCATCTTGTTTCAGTAGAGTGGATCACAGATCAGCACTTGAAACCCATTGCAAAATTGAAACCAAGGCCAGCTGCCTCCTCCCTAGGGTTCATGGGCATCTGCAGAATTTTTTTACAAGGGGAGCAACGAAGAAAACATATTACACAAAATTATTTGTACCCATATTTTGGTTTCCACACAAACCTAACAACAGCTTTTCTATAAAAATATACAGTATTGAGAGTTGCACATGTATAGCAGTGCCATTCTATGAGTGACACAATCTCCTTGTTGGCCAGGACAGCGCTTGGTATTTTCTATTAGGGATGCACCCAATCCACTATTTATTTGGGATATGGCTGAATCCCCGAATCCTTCATGAAAGATTCAGCCAAATACCAAACTGAATTCTAATTTGCATATGGAAATTAGTGACAGGAAAGTAAAAAGTGGAAATAACATTTATTACTGCCTTGTTTTGTGACAAAGTTATGTGATTTCCCTTCCCCTCCCTAATTTGCATATTTAAATTAGGATTTAGATTCGGCCAGGCACAAGGATTCAGTGGAATCTGAATCCTTCTGGAAAAGGCCAATCCTGGACGAATGCCGAACCGAATCCTGGACACAGTGCATCCCTATTTTCTATTTCTTAGCACAATTCTATGTTCTCTTTTACATCTCTTTTGTTAAGACCTGTGAGTGCGAAGTTTTAATACAGGACTTGTCTGTTTTTGATACACTGCACCCAGGCATCTGTGCAGTTTCAGCAGTACACAATATCTCTCTCTCTTTCTCTCTCTCTGTTTCTATCTCTATTCATCAGGACAGAGCAAAGGGAATTGGCACACAAGAAATCTAAATTTCTGAACCAATGTGAGTGTGGTTGGGCATCATGCCGCCCCCTAAAATCCTGACACCCTATGCCCGGGCCAAGGTGACCTCTCCACAAATCCGGGCCTGTATATAGATCCGTTACCTAGAAACCAGTTATCCAGAAAGCTCTGAAATACAGAAGGGTAGTTTCCCAACGACAGTTTATCTAAATAATCAAACATTTTCAAAAATTGTTTCCTTCTTCTCTGTAATATTAAAACAGTACCTTGTACGTGAGCCAAACTAAGATGTAATGAATCCTTATTGGAAGCAAAAACAGCCTTGGTGATCTTGACAAGAACCCCAAAACCTTTACCTTTTTAAACATGAACTGCTAAAGAAAGAAGCTTTCTGGATCCATGAGCTGGATAGTGTGGTTCCCCCATGTTCTGAATAGCCAGAATGTATATGGTTGCTTTTTGGTTTAGAATACAAAGAAAACCAGGGTAATTAATCGTTCCAGAGATAATACATGTACATTAAAGCAGTAGAAATAATAAGAGTACATATAAAGATATTAAAAAACAGGGGAAAAGGGGATATTTTCCTTTTTTATTTTGTTCAAAGCACTATATAAATGTATTTAAATGAACACAGTTTTGATTGGCTA
>CM044445.1:13383645-13403902 GCA_024363595.1 Xenopus borealis
AAAAAAAAAAAAAAAAAAGTACTTTGCAAGGTAAACCTAAATCATGAGCCTTGATGGTTTACAGTACCAGTTAATGGACCAAGACACCTCTGTCTGCAACCTATCTGCATTAATCAAGTATCTATCTAATGGGCTATATCAGGGAATTGGTTTCATGGCTCATTGGGTGTAGCTCAAGGTTTCAGATACACTTTAGGCGTTAAAGAGAACCATGGGATCTGAAGACCTCTGGGGTATTATCTTTAGCAGAAGACTTTTGAAGTACGTTCGAGGACCAATGGGATTGTGATCATGTTCTTTTGGAAGGCACATTAGTGGGTATCCATGGAAATGACCAGATATTTTACATTAAAGCTATTAAACAATTATAATCACAAGCACAACATTGGAGACAATATTGAGGGAAGGTAATGTTTATCAACCAATGTCTAAATAAAAGTACTTCTATCATATTTAAGGAACATGTCCTATGGAACACTGCAAAATACTTAATGCATTCTAGTGTGTTTTACCTTGTTTGTCAGTGTCTAAAGGTGGCTGAACTTGGGTCGATAAAAGCTGCAACTTGGCCTTACTAGACTTATTCTGCAGCTTATTGGCTGTGTATGGGACAGGTTTGATTTTCCCATCTGAGGACCACATCAAGGCTCCTTCGTATGTTCCAGTCATAGACCCCTGAGCCAATGATGTTCCAGTCATGGAACCCTGAGCAAATGATCTAATCAGTCCAAATTGGTCCAGCATGTCACCAAATTGGGCCCAAAAAACGCTCATTTGGCAACCTCAGCAAACATGCAGCTTAAGGCAACATTTATGCAACAAAAATGCTAGACATAAACCAGTTTATATTATGTATAAAACCATAAGACCAATAATGCCCCAAAGGCAATCATATATTACAACACAGTTTAATGCAATATTTATTTGGATTTGAATAATTATGTTAAAATAATGAAAGAAAATCTGTCTGGGCAATTTACCACTAAACATGACTTAATGAATTTCCTTTGCTATCCCCCTTCACATTTTGCCCGACTACAGAAACAATGCATCAGAAGTCAGCTTTTCTCCTGCCAAGCCTCAAAGTTCCAAAGTACCTAGCAAGCTTCAGTAAATCTCCTTCTATAGAACATGCAAGGCACTGTGGGAATTGGAGCCTTGGCTGACGTAGAATTGATTACCAATGTTATAAGTAGTCAGAAAAAGGAGTGGTGGAAATTGTAAAATACTAAATCTGTTATCAGTAGAAGCTACATTTACATATAATTCATTTTGCACTTGATATCCTGTAACCAGCTATTTGTACCTGGTGGATGGTGGCCTCCATTGGAATTTGCACCGAAAAACTGTGAGGAGAGTGTGTGCTGACTCTAATCTATCCTGTAACCAGCTGCAAGCCAAAATTAAGTAGGGCTCTTCAGATCCACGTTATGCGGGCACAAGTCATTATACTTTTGAAGCAACATGAAGCACCAAGAAGGCACTATATAGAGATCAATTAAGGCTTTGTAAATAAGCCTCACTCTATATACAATAGTAGTAAAATGCAGCAGCTTTGGTAAAGCAGGGCAATGTTGCTAAAATGCATAAGGGCAGTTGCCAACAGAAACTACTCAGGTCTTTGCATTCCTTTTGCAACTTTAGTAGACTCCAAAATCAATTCTGCATAATTCAGCATCTATGTTTGCTAAGTGGCCCCATTCAATAAGTACACTTCTGTTTCAGCATGTTAGAATGGCCAGGAAGCTTTTACTGTAAAGATAAAATAACTACATGTCCCTTTATTGAATAGTTTGTGTTTTAATCAACAAACAAATCTCTAATGGACCGACAGTCAAATGATTTTATAACTTTCACATAGTAGATCTTGCTTCATTAGCGTAGCATAAGACGTGGTGATTTTAATTATGGGTAGTTAAGTTTAATGGGCCTTTTCAGTTCAATGTGCATGCTGCTAACGAAGGGCAGCTGCTGGCTGTGATGATGATGATGATTTTTCTGCATATGGTGCAGAGTATAGAAGCTGGGTCCTTCCAGAACCTGTAGCTCTTTAATTGTGATCTTCATTCATCTTTATCTTGCTTCCTGCGTGTGGTTTTCAGCTGAAAATGGCCCTCCTGTGGTGCCATCATTATTATAATCACCTGTCAGGCTTTCATCTGCTCCTTTCATCAGATCTTCCATTAACCCTCCCTTGTCCAATCAGCAGGTGAGAGGTTAAAAGGGTTTTTCCAAAGAATGAATTTTACCCTACTGTGCGACTAATAGAATCTCAGGCACTAGGGTTTGAAGATCAATTATAAACATGTTCAATATGCCCTTTAACTGCAAATATCTGTAGCCAATGTCTGTTAAATAGCATTCTTCCCTGGCATGGGGCAGCATCATATTAAATTCCACTGCTATAGCAATCACTGGAAAGAAGGAGTTCAAGTGTTTGTCAGGTACTTCTCACTTGGAAATAAAAACTGCCACTAGGGCTGCTTTCACCATAGCAGCTAATGTGATGTGATCAGACTACCTAAAGCACTAATGAAATTGACTTGTATGCCACTGCCCTAAGGGCTTGAGTAACTAGACACTTTTGTCTGACCATTCCTATATTTCCATTTACAATCTGAGGCCCATGGAACTGTGGCCGAAGTCCATTGAAGTGGACACAAGAAAAAAAATCAAATGCTGGAACTTTAGACTCAAGGAATAACAATTTCAACTCACACCAACCCTCAAGAAATGAAATGGAACTGGTAGAAGAACCAGGACGACACCTGCACAAGTTAAATTCTTCTGTGACTTTGCTCTACATGTGACTAGGTAAAACTCAGAATCTCTGTTTTTACACTGAAAGCCTTTGAAGAAAGGAGCACCAGGACTAGTCAACCATGCTGATGGCTTGTGGCTGCATGCTGTGGCATTATGGAGTGCAACATAAATCTGTGCCAGAAAGCTGGGTTTTAGAGTAAAGGTCTTCCGGCAGTAAAATTATATGAAGCACACTTCAAATGTACACAGAAATTATTAAAGACAAAACACTGTACTGTTCTGAAGAGGCAAGATCTTAATCCCACTGAACTCTAGTAGAAATCTAAAAACTACAGAGTAATCTTTAAATCTGGGAGAACTGTAAAAGTTTGCAAAGGGCAGAGTGGTCTAGACTGTCAAAAGAGAGATTAAGAAAACACATTCAACATCCAAAGTCTAAGGTAGTTTTGTCCAATTTACGGCCCCCACGTGAAAGCCTGCCTACTGTATCGGTTTACCATGTGTGAGCTACAAGGTATCATTATAGAGATTAACTAGCCCCAGCATTGATTACACCTCGAATTCAGACTATAAAATCCTGCATTGTTCACACATGTAACCCCCATGCATTGTTCACAGCTAAAAAGTCCTGTACTGTTCACATCTCGGACCCAGACAAACTGTCCATATTGTTCACACCTCATACAAAACTTTGAAGGGGCACCAGCACTATGCCACTGTATGTAGTACATCTTAGAGTGGTCCGGATAGGTTTCCGTCTCCTGTTCTACACTCCGTGTGTGCAGTACTCTGCCTTCCCTTGGCACCCTGTGTGTGCTGTGCTCTGCTTGCCCTATGCTCCATGTGCTGTATTTTGCCTGCCCTATGCTACATGTGTGCCATACCCTGCTTGCCCTATGCTACGTGTGCCGTACTCTACCTGCCCTATGCTACATGTGTGCCGTACTCTGCCTGCCCTTCCCTGCCTGTGTGTACGTCATACTCTCTCTGCCCCATGCTCTCCGTGTGTGCTGTACTTTGCCTGCCCCATGGTCCGTGTTGGCCTGACTCTGCTTGCCCTATGGTCCCTGTGTGCCATACTCTGCCTGCCCTACACTCCCTGTGTGTGCAGTACGCTGACTGCCCTATGCTTCCTGGGTGTGCCGTACTCCATCTTCCCTATGCTTCCTGTACTCTGCCTGCCATATGGTCCTTGTGTTCTGTACTCTGCCTGCCCCATGCTCCGTGTGTGCCATACTCTGCCTGCCCCATGCTCCATGTGTGCCGTACTCTGCCTGCCCCATGTGTGCCGTACTCTGCCTGCCCCATGCTCCGTGTGTGCCATACTCTGCCTGCTCTGAGCTCCCTGTGTGGGACCTGCTCTGCCTGTGGAACATAAGAGTGTTGTTAGGAGGCCCCAAAGGTGTTTAATCATGTGCTCGGGGTTGCTGTGTTATCCCATGGGAGGATGAGGCATATGGATTTCAGGGTATGCCTTAATATGACAAATTTTTTTACTTATGAGTGATATCTCTGCTGTGAGCACCACAATTAATTTGGACATGGTCTTGTGGTAACATGGGTGCAGTTTAAAGTGGGTGTAGTTTGAAAACAGGGTGTGGTTAACCCTGGCTTTCATTATCGGCACTCCACTATGTAGGCCAGAAAAATTTTGGCCCTTGGTAGCACTGGTCTACGAGGTTAATAAATTTGACAATTATATTTTTAGAATGGACATGTTAAATTCTGAATGGAGTAAGAATTTTCTATAATTTTAATAGCAAAACAAGGGACTGAGGTACCTGGTTTTGTAAACTTTAAGTTTATTTTGCAGTATATCAGTTTATCCAAAGATTAATTTGTATTTATATTTATGTCGATATTTTTGGCCATGTAAGAGTGAGGATTTTCCTCTGTGTTATAAATAATTCATATGTAAAATGACACTATAAATATATTATAATAAATATAAAAACAGTAGTATCCCCAAGTGAATATTATTGCATATCATAAGAAATCCAAGCTACTTACCTTTTAAATAACTTCAGCACCCATCATCATTTTCTGTGATCCAATTTGGCTACAAATATTTCAGATCTAAACTTTCTCACCTAATTGGAATAACTACTATGAAACAGGAAATTATTCCTCGTTAGATATCAAGCAATGCATAAGGTACACAAGGAAAAACACTGTGCCTCCAGTCTATGCAAACTGTAGAAGATGAGGGTTTCTTTTTTAAATG
Organism: Xenopus borealis; assembly: GCA_024363595.1. NCBI lineage: Eukaryota > Metazoa > Chordata > Amphibia > Anura > Pipidae > Xenopus > Xenopus borealis. Next base: position 13,388,633 of record CM044445.1, read on the forward strand.
CAAAGAAAATAGAGTCTTCAGCGTAAAAAGACACAAACAACGCCACAACATGTTCCCCCGTCAGTTTTTATTTCATTATGAATAGTTAAAAAGAATATATTTTACAGCAGAAAAGCAAACCTACTGCATGGATTTTGTGTTATTAACGGATGACCTTTTGTTGCTGAAGAGCTCCACTCTCCATATATTGACTGTTACAGTATGCTATTTCATTGGTAATAAAAGCCGGTAACAGCATATTTATGCAGGGTGATCAACAGGCCCTGGATGGTTATCAGAAGAAAACAAAATAAAAAAACAAAAAAAAAAAAACAACACCTTTACGTTTACTATAAATGGTTATGTTAAAATCTGTAACCTGCTGCCCAATAAACCACTAACAGACTCTTCTGAATGCTTGCCAGCTGTGCGCTTATTATAGCGAAAGCGCATAGAACGAGTGATCATCAATCCATGGGAGCATACAGGCAATAACTATTTCCTAAGTCAATGGAGGGGCAATTTTTCCACCTTCCATGACAAAGTGCTACCAATCGCTCCATGTTCTATTGCCCTATGTCCTGTCTAAAGTAAAGTTTAAGGATTAAAGCCCTGGCTAGCTCCATCCAGAAAGTGCTTCGGCAGGAAACAATTGCTCTTCTGGGAAATAAAAACAGTGTGCCGTTTGAAAATGGAGCCTTCCTTTTCAATAAGTCTGTTCAATTAAATAAAATGTAAAACAAAAATCTAATTAGCATCCATCCAGGTGGATTGTTTAAAAAAAAAAAGAAAAATCAAAAAAACTTTTGTCCAGGTTGCAGCAATAATTTCAATAAATAAAAGGTCTGTAACATGGTGCATTGTTAGGAGGATTTAGTCTCCATTCACAATGTTTATGACAGCAGGTCAGTGTATGTGTTAATGCTCAAAGGTGGCTTAGTGACTAGAGTATGACATAAAATTGTTAGGGCATGCTTTAAATTACTATTCCCATGAATTGCAAACTTTCAACCACAAATAGAAGTCCCCTGTCTGATACATATGCTTAGTATGCTTTATAAGGACAATTAATACAGATAACCTAAGAATATTAATTGTTTCATTCAAATTTATATTTGTTTTGGCAAAGCCTGTTGAAAAGATTTTTGCACCCTCTGGTGGCAGAACAAGTTCCAGTCTGCCAGCAATTAGAAGGGATAGTAATTTAACGCATACCCAAACATCGCTGTTTTGGGAATTTAACCTGGTGTGCTAATCCAAACCTATTGAAAAGTTAATGGTAAAGCTACTGTAATTTTACTGCGTTGTGACCAAAACAACCGTCCACAAATAAATGGAATTGTTGATTTGACACATTCTGAGAAAATGGTTTCTATAACAATTAAGATACCTCCATTTAAAAAATTTCCATTACTGCTAATAACTTATCTATAATTTACCGCTTCAGTTTGCAAGGTGATGGTCATTTAGAAGTTCATTAAATCCTGTGCTTAACAAACCTTTACATTGTTTCTCATATTTCATGTTTGAAAGAATGACTCCTCTCAAAATGGAATCAAATGATGCCTTTTAGATCTAGCAGTTTAGTCAGTGGTTAAGACAAGACATACAAAATAGTTGTGCTCAAAGCTTGTTTTATACCCTTAGATCCAGATCCCTGTTGTTAAACTATCACTGATGCTTAAGAGTCCCTCTGCAAAAAATATGGACACCATTCAATACTGACATTAGTTATGTAACTTTGGTAAAGCTTATCAGCACCCACAACCAAAGCAGAATGGACTTTTCTATGGATAAATAATTTGAATTTATAAAACAGGGTATTTGGTGTCCATTTAAAATAAGTAGCAAATGTGATTGAGCAGCATAACACTTTAACCCCTCCAACAAAATGGTCTACTACGCAGAATTATTGCCTACGATCCCTAGGGAACAATTTAACTACAGTGCTAATTCTGCAATATATGCAATGTTTTTTTCTTTTGCTAAGAATAGTTTATACGTGGTCCCTTTTTCATTCCTTACCTAATCCTAAGAAGAAAAAATATATATATATATACCAAGTTAAATTAAACAAAACATCCACGTCAGCAAGTTAAATGTCATTTTCTGTTTAGTAAAGGTATCATTTAAAATAATGCAGCATTGCAAGAGCGAAGGGTTATAAGTTGGCTTTGCATTGGTGGGGACAAATATTTCTAACGAGGATGACTGCTTTTGCAATCAGAAAGGCCTGCAAGCTACTAGTGAGCAATAAATTGCAGGCCTTCCTGGAGTAAAAGACCAAACCACTACCTCCTTTGTTTGTACAGTTATGAAACAAGGTGTGGGGGCTGTAACGCCAAAACCTGGGAATGACCGGCCACTTCATTTTTACAGCTTGGTCTGAGATTTACTTGCGGTCGTCAATGGTTTTTATGAACTCAACGGCAGCCGTGAATTGCATCCACCAGTAGGACTCTTCACCGGTGAGTCGATTGGAATAGAAGTTGCTGATATATTGCACCGTTGACAGTAGGCAGGGGGGGTTAGCCTGTAAAAGTAAAAGTTTGCAAGTTGTTATTACATAAATTAGCTTGTTGTAAAGCAAAGATTTGTTTTTGACACGTTTCTTACCTTAATAAGGACAAAAACCAGCACAGGAACAAAATCGTCTGCTCCTGGGACAGAGTACTCATTGGCCAGGCTTAAAAGGTTCATGATTGTTGAGCACATGCGCAATATACATTGTACTTTATCCCTGGGTGTCTTGTATGCACTGATAGTACGGATTTCGGTTTGAGCAGATGGCCAAGGAGCCTCCCTCAGATACACCTGGAATAAAAGGACAGCAAAGCAAAAACTGTATGAATTTATGTTAAGGTGTGACACAGTTATTACAAAAAAAGTCTAAATGAAACTATAATTCAGCATACTGGATGTTACCTTGCTGCATACAAATACAAAATAATATAATAATCTTTAAAAACTCATACTCATCTAAAACTACAAATAGGAATTTAGTGGCATTACGCATAAAACACTCTGGCAAAGGGATGTGCAACCATTTTACCACTAACTCTTAACATTATGAAGTATGAAGATCAAAACTCTTAATACTGCTGGCAGCTACTTCCATTCTATCTGAAGGTAGCCATTGTGCCAAAAAAGGTTTAGAGTTTAGAGGTTTCGAGTTATATGAAAAAGTTTGGGAACCCCTCGCAGCCTGCATAATAATTTACTCCACTTTCAACAACAAAAAAAGATAACAGTGGTATGTCTTTCATTTCCCAGGAACATCAGAGTACTGGGGTGTGTTCTGAACAAAGATTTTTAGTGAAGGATTATTCAGTTGTATGAAATGAAATAAAAAAATTGACAGCATGGGATCCTCAAAGCAACTCTCAAAAGATCTGAAAACAAAAAATTGCTCAGTATCATGGTTTAGGGGAATGCTACAAAAAGCTATCTCAGAGGTTTAAACTGCCAGTTTCAACTGTGAGGAATGTAATCAGGAAATGGAAGGCCACAGGCACAGTTGCTGTAAAATCCTGGCCTGGCAGGCCAAGAAAAATACAGGAGAGGCATATGCAGAGGATTGTGAGTATGGTTACAAACAACTCAAAGATGCCTCCAAAGACCTGCAAGAACATCTTGCTTCAGATGGTGCATCTGTACATCGTTCTACAATTCACCACTATTTGCACAAACATCATCTTTATGTCAGGGTGATGAGAAAGAAGTCCTTTCTGTACTCAAGCAAACACAAAAAGACTTGCTTGTATGCAAAAGCTCACTTAGTCATTTTGGAACAAAGTGCTTTGGAACAAAGTGCTTTGGTCCCCCAACTTGAGTATCATCGAAAATCTATGGGATGATTGAAACAAGCTTGTCCATGCTCAGCAGCCATCAAATTTAACTGAACTGGAGACTGTATGGATGTATGGTCAAAAATACCGCCATCCAGAATCCAGACATAGTTTCTGTTAATCCAATTAACTTTATGTCACTCCTGAAATACTACAGTTTCCATAAGGCATGTTATATATTTAAAGGAAGCTGCTGCTTTTGAAAGCTCAGCCAATGTTAAACAAAACTCCAGAGAATTAAGAGGGGTTCCCAAACTTTTTCATTTGACTGTATGTGCTTAAGCAACACTTGCATGGAGGGCAACAGGGGTACCAATTCCCATTGATCAGAATGAAAGTACTCTCCAGTTCTTACTAAGAGAACTAATAAAAATATTATTACAAATATATACAGGTACGGGACATGTTATACAGAATGCTTGGGACCTGGGGAGGGGGGGGGGGTTAACGGATAACACATCTTCATACCTTACTTCTACTAGAAAATAATTTAAACATAAATAAAACCAATAGCCTGGTTTTGCCTCCCATAAGGATTAATTATATATTTATTAGTTGGGATCAAATACAAGGCACTGCTTTATTATTACAGATAAAAGGCAAATGTGTAAAAATTTGGATTATTTGGATAAAATGCAGTCTATGGGAGATGGCCTTCCTTTAATCCGGAGCTTTCTAAATAACGGATCCCATACCTGTACTGCTTTATTTTGAGAAGTTTCCTACAAATATGTTGATGATGGGCAGCTAAACAATTTTAATGATCACCTCGGGTATCTGCAGTGCTCTGTGATTGGCAGTCACCACTTTGCATAACCTTTTGATGTGTTCACGCAGGACCCTGCAGGGGAAGGGAGGAGAAAGTAAGCAAACATACAGAAAATAATCTGAACGTGAAATTCTTACTTTTCAGGACTAATGCTTTATTATATATAAACCTGCCATACAAGTTTCTTTCTGTCACAATGCACTTGTATTCCCCTTAGAAAACTCATACAAATTCATCCTCTCTATCTGTCCTTTACTTAAACTCACTGATCTCGCAGAACGTCTGCATCTTGATTGGGATAGAAGGCCAGTTTAAAGATACGGTTCATAATGCTTCTCTCAATGGCAATCTGTGCATCTTGCAGCTGCTCCTCGCTGGCATTTTGCCAAATCACATCTTGTGCCATTGCCCCATAAAGTGATTGCAAGAACTCTTCAACTTGAGCCGTTTTATCATCAGCTGCAGTTAGCTTTTGAAAATCTAAAGAGAAAGAGTGAGAGAGACTGTTTGGTTAAAGGACATCTGTACTGGCTAAAGAGTATTCCCTTAAAAGTCTAAACTATGTTTGCAGATAAAACATTTTAAAAAGGGCAATGGTAATGACAATAAAAATAAATACTTACAGGTTTTATTAAATTGCATTTGTCATGTAGCATATTGGACAAGAGATGATATGAGAGGGAGGAGCTGCCTCTGTAAACACTATACCTCCAAGGAATGGACTAGTTATTGGAAACCCAGCCACAGAACACAAATACGGTTGTGCTCATAAGTTTACATACCAAGGCAGAATTTATTATTTCTTAACCATTTTTCAAAGAATATGAATGATAACACAAAAACTTTTCTTTCACTCATTGTTAGTGGTTGGCTGAAGCCATTGATTGTCAAACAACTGTGTTTACTCTTTTTAAATCATAATCACTACACAAACTACCTTTAATGACCCAGATCAAAAGTTTACATACCCTGGTGATTTGGCCTGATATCATGCACAAAACTTGATACAAAAGGGTTAGAACGGCTATTAAAGGTAACCATCTTCACCTGTGATCTGTTTGCTTGTAATTAGTGAACATCAGGTGAAATACAGGTCTCTGTAAAAATGTGGTGTGGCTGCTTCAAGATGCACAATAAGGGGGCGCTTGAAGAAAGATGGGCTGCATTTGAGTTGCCAGAAGAAAGCCATTACTATGCAAATGCTCCACAGTTCAATGCTGCCATCACCATATTTAACTGAAGGTTATGGGATAGCCATATCAAAAGAGTAATACTAGACTGTATGGGAAGTTGGCACAAAAGTAGCCATTATTCCTCAAAAGAACAACTGGAGTGAGTTTCCCTGTGTTGCAGGAATTTAAACTCAAAGAGGATGACACATTTGAACACCTGAAGAGTGCTGAGAATGTGGTGTTGGTATTAGTGTGTAAAAGCCGACAAATAAAACTCATGTTAAGAAGTTTTGTGATGGAGGGTAATCTAACATGTGGATTACACCGATGGCACAAAATTTTTTAATGCTATTATGAGTATTTCAAAATAAAGCGTCAAAATAAATGGACTTCACTCTGTTCAATAATGATAATTTATTTATAACGTATGTCCAACAATAAACCACTGTTCTATTTTTCAGATATTCATCACTGGGTGTGGAGCACCCCCTTGTTTGTAAATTATTGGGGACCTGTGATTATACCCGTGTACCTTGGTGGAACAATCAATAAGACCACTGTTTAAACCTGTAAAGAAAAACAGTAATTTACTAGCAACAATGTACATGTTGCATTCACCTTGTATGAATTCATGGATTTCCTTCTCCTTGCTCTCCAGTAGAAGCCGCACACAGACAGTGGTGAAGTAGCGTGTGGAGACCTCCTTATCTCGTAGCACTCTTTGCAGGAGGCGCTCAAGATGAGCCTGGGTGCTCTGTAGTCCCTGTCGGCATCTTGTTAGATATGCAATATAGGAGGCTCTTTTCCTGCAAGGAACATTTGTCATACATATGTATCTAAATTTTATCAAAAAATGTAATGCGTCATCAATTAGTCTGGATTATTGCCGATTTTGTTTGGCATGTTTAAGATGTGCACTGCATAAACTAAATATAACAGAGATTGATTGCCAGCAACTACATTATATATTGTCAGAATCAGAATAGTGCAGTCAGTTCAAGAAAACGATTGCACTATTGTGTATGGAAATTGCCTCTGCCAAATTCAGTAACATGGCAGCATTCACTCATCTGTATTAATGTAATGTGTAAAGATGGAATTTCCAAGGCACAAAGTATCTGTTATGCCCTCATTTTTTAAAGGATTTTTTAAGAGACATGAATGCAGAAATAAATATTTCAATCTCACCGGTAATCTTCTGCAATTGAGACCAAGATCTTGCTACAGGAACGGCTGTCAAAGCGGCTCACACAGCGCATAGTTTCCTGAATCTGAGCCATCAGGTTTTTGTCCTGCAGGTTTATGGCCTCCGCAAGTTGGACTTTAAGGAAGCACACAATCTCATTTTCTGTAGAATGAAAAACATAATATATAACTATAGAGACACTGTAAAATGTTTAAATCTATTCAATTCCAAATGTCTCCAAAGTAGGCTTTCTCCAGGTTCATGCTCTAGACCTGGGCTGTCCAACTGGCAGCCCCGTGACACCTCCCCATGTGTGGCCTCCACATGAAAGTCTGCCTGCTGTGTCTGCTTACCATGTGTAAGCTTTAAAAGGGATCACTACAGACTGGCCCCAGCATTATTTACACCTCAAATTCAGACTATAAAATGTATCCCCTGTATTGTATTGTTCACACATTTAATCCCCCCTGCATTGTTCACACTTTAAGAAAACCCCATAGAATTGTTCACACATGATACCTCTAATGTTCACACCCATAAAGACCTATACTATTCACACCTGAGACCTAGACTGAAACTCCCCAAATTGTTCATCTGTTCACACTCATACAAACTACTGGAGGGGCAGCAGCACTGTATTACTGTATGTAGCACATTTTAGAGAGGCCTTTCCTATGCTCTGTGTGTGCCATACTTTGCCTGCCATATGTTCCCTGTTTGTGCCATACTCTGCCAGCCATATGCTCCCTGTGTGTGCATGACTCTGCCTGCCCTATGCTCTGTGTGTGTGCACCACTCTGCCTGCTCTACGTGCCCTGTATGTGCAAAACTTTGCCTGCTCTATGCGTGCCTTGCTCTGTATTCCCTATGCTGCCTGCATGTGCCATAATCTGCATGTGTGCGCCCTGCTCGGTCTGTGAAACATAAGCCTGGTATTTGTTAGCATTTTAAAATTATTGTTAGGGACCCCTAATGTGTTTAATAATGTGCTGGGGTGCTGTGTTATCCACAGGGGATGAGGGGTCATATTTCAATATGACTTAAAATATGAATGTGTGTCCCTGCAATGAGCACCAACCATTTGTTTTTTTGGTGTGCTACCACCATTAGTGTGGACATGGTCTTGCAGTAATATGGGTGTTGTTTAAAGTGGGTGTGATTTAAAAACATGGAGTGGTTAACACTGGCTTTCATTACCTGCCCTCCGCCATGTAGGCCAGAAAAATTTTGACCACTACCACAGAAGTTGGACAGCACTGCTTTTTTTTTTTTCACAGAACATACCTCAAATGGTGGTCTACTTTTAAAATCAAACTTTAACACTGAAGATACAAGTCAGAATTCAGCAATGCAAATACCCAGCTGAAAACACAGCCAGGTAAACATTCCATTTGTCATACATATTTTTATATTGCATGCCTAGTAGATATCACAGTTTGCATTTTCAGTCACAGTTGCCTTGGATGATGATGTCTTTCCATCACACCTTCAATCAGACCAGATCAATAGATGGCAATGATACGCTATGTTCACTCTAGGTCAGGGATCCCCAACCTTCTGATCCCTTGAGCAACATTTAGGAGTAAAAGGAGTTGGGGAGCAACACGAGCATGAAAAATGTTCTTGAGGAGCCAAATAAGTGCTGTGATTGGCTATTTGGTAGCTACTGTATGGATTTTCCACCTACATTGAGACTCTGTTTGGCAGGACACCTGGTTTTTATACAACTAAAACTTGCCTCCAAGCCTGAAATTCAAAAATAAGCTCCTGCTTTGAGGCCACTGGGAGCAACATCCAAGTTGGGGACCACTGAGTCTAGGTGGTGTGCTTGTGCACATAAATTATGATCCCTCACACAAGAAATTGTGGGTCACAAAAATAATTTAATGGAAAACAACGGGGTAAAATTAATTGCAACTCCGCAACTTATGCACCAATGGGAAGCACCGATTTTATGAATGTGTGACTGTATAAAATACTACCCATTTTATATATAGTGTAGCCTTCACTAAGGAGCCACAAGTCCTTCCCTGAAAAGGGATTCCTTTTAAAATGCATTGGAGTTCATGGATTTTCAGGTGATTACAGTGCTTGACATTTAATTCAATACACCAAATTACAACATGTTATCAATGAAAGTTTGCTCCAGTTCTTGATGCACATATAAACCAATCAGCGCATATAATTTAATGGTTTAAAAGCAAACGTGATTGGTCGCAAGTTACTGCACAAAGTTTTATGTCTCTTATTAGGTCATCCCCACAGTATTCAATGTAAAGATGTTTTCCAAGTGTGTCCCCAACAAAAAAACACTAGACACACTCTTGAATCGGAGCTAAAATATACTATATTGCCATAATTCCGCTTTCAAAACCATATTAAAAAAATTCACCTTCTGGGTCTGTGTGATCTGGCAAGCCATTCCGTGTTGAATGAGACAGTACAGGGAATGCTACAGAATCTGCAGAGCACAGGGCCATTCGTAACTTTTTCTTAGCGTCTCTGCAAAAACAAAATGTCATTAAACAAACAAAGTGGAACCTGGATCTAAATCATAGCTTGATAATAATCAGCATCTTTACTTGCAACCTTCTGGGGATATATACAATGACATCCTGGAGGCTTGTTTACCAATTTGACCCCATACAGAATCAAGGGGGTTAATGATCTACACAAAGCAGTTATTCCATTCCCTGCCACAAACACTATGCAGCTTATTATTTTACTTGCATGTCCCATTATTTCACAGCTTCAATGCTTATTTACACATAAAAAGGAATTTTAAAGGGGTTGTTCACCTTCCAAATACTTTTTTCTGTTCATTTGTTTTCAAATTGTTCCCCAGAAATAAAGACTTTTTTTAAATTACTTTCCATTATTTATCTTTTACTGTTTTTACAAAATCTAAGTTTAAAGTTGAATGTTGGTGTCTCTGGTGTTTGAGTCTGGCAGCTCAGTAATTCAGGTGCAGACTCTAAACTTATACAATTTTGCAACATTTAATTGATACATTTCACAGAAACATCTCTGGAGTATTAGCAACTATTTTATCAATTCCAACAGCTGCCTGTAACGAAACCCAGAGATTCTGCTCAGCCGGGACAAAGATAAGAAATGTATCCATTAAATTTATCAGTTTAGAACAGTTGGGGGGGTCCCAAAGCTGCTTTAGAAGGTGAAAAACGACACTTAACACTTCAATATTAGAAAAACTGTTACAAAAAGAAAATTGACAGTCATTGGAATAAGGTGTTATTTCTAGTGATCTATCTGAAAACAACTAGTTGTTCGAAGGTGAACAACCCCTTTAACTTCTAGGTCCCTGCTGATGCCCGATATACACTAAATTAAACCAAATCTATTTGTTTTTTTTGTATTTTCCTATACATTCTATGATTATCTGAATAGAACAATAGAACTTCTGTAATGCATAATCTCAACTACCTAAAACCAACATGAAACATTAAACATGCCTATAGGAGAATGCAGACTCCTGAGGGTGGGCTACTTGGCTGGCAGAATCAAGCAGGTCATCAGAGGCCATGTTCTGCAAAGCTTCATCACGAGCAGACTCATGAAGGCTTTCTCCATCTCCAACAGGATCTGCAGGTACAAGTAAGGAATAAGGTGTGTACTTTATTGAATGTAACAAAAATGTACTTAAATGCCCCACATAGTTGATAAATTTATGCTCCCCTGTATTCCATCCAAATCACCGAAATTATATAATGCAAATCTATGACTAGGAAAAACAACATATGGACACTGCTTAAAGATGTGAAAAATTACAATATCCCTGGTTACTTATTTAATTTAAACACACAGGCTAAAGGATTATTACTGTTCCAAAAGAGCTTAAAGATACTATTTTAGATGTTATACCATAGTTCAGTCCTGAATATGATTGTCTTCATATTGTGAAACTGTAGCTTTATTTATGGCATATGCCTTTATTTGTTTTTCCAGAGGATCATACCTGCTCCTTCATAGGACACAGAGGAACCTTCATTGGGGATTGTCCTTTTGATGGCATTTCTGTACTTAGCCAATATGTCTTCTGCTGCCTGGGAATGTGGACCTAGCTGGGATGTAGCATCATCTGTAATCAAAATAATAGTGTTTAGAATCAAATAGTGTTATTAGAAGATTTGCCTTAACTCATCATATATTGAAATAGGCACAATGTGAACTCACAGAGATCCTGTTTCTAAGAAAACAAATTGGTCACCCAAAAAGATTACTGAAATGTTCCTATAAAAATTGATAGGGATCTATCAGTATGGCTAAGAATAAACACAATCCACAATCATGACCATATACAGCCAAGGACTACAAATGTCTTCCAATATTGCTACCGGAACTGGGAGTGGAGACATGCTTTGGCACTCACGCTGTGGTTTGTGGAATCTTTTGATAGGCTGAAGTTTACATTTGTATTACAACTTATGGAAGCATTGCATCCCTGCAGCCTATCATGAGCTGTGGTTGTGGCTCTGTCTCTTGCACACTGGATCAGATCATGACTTATAAGCACCACTTAGCAGGGAGCAGCCTGGTGCAGTTTTCTGGACAAAGATGATCATTGTTGTTTATGACTTGTAATATGGACATTCTCCTATTGATGTTTAAAGGAACATGCCAGCATCACATTCAGAAATACATATGTGCACTTGTGTCCTATTTCTGTCATCTAGAATGTAGGTCATTCCCTGCAGGCTCTGCATACTCAGAGGGGCTTTATTATATTACCATGTTTTGCATATAAATTTTCTTCTTCAACTCAATTAAAATTAGCTCACACAGTCGCTTACTCCAGCTTAAAGGAGATCTACTTTCTAAGGAAAAACATGGGTGAAAATGCCATATTTTGCCTCTCTATTCCCTTCCACCCCAGCTTTGCTCCCCTATCCCCCTTTGCTAACTTCTTTTTATAGTTTTTGCAGAATCACACTGCTGGTGACCTGCCTTACTTTGGAATTTATATGTGCAGATTTAATTTAAATACCCAATATCTTTTTGTGTTATGCTGCATGCACTCCTGCATTCTTATGCTCTGTAAATCTTAAAAATCTAACAAAAAAAGATAATTTCAAGTGTGTATCTTTTATACAGAAAACTTGCAGTACAAGCCCAGTGGTTCAGCAGTCCAACAACCTTAATGATCCAGATCTATGCTTGAAAAATACAAGATTGCATGACTATTAATAGTATATCGAAAACTGAGAAATAAATATATTGCAATTAAAACAAATAAATATGATGATGATACTATAATCTGTAGTATACTACATCATGAACTTGTGCTTCATGCAAAAATAAACATCATAGGGCTGAGTTGCACAATGACAACAAAAAAAAGTTAATGAATTTGTTTCCTCTTCTTGGCCAAGTTCTAGAGCATCGCGAACTTCAATTATGTGACAACTGTGTAATATGAAGTCTAATGATGGAAAACACATCCCTTATCATCCAGCTAAAAAAGTCCTAGTTGAACCTGCTGCTGTTCATTTGAGAGGACAATTCCAGACAGGCCCACAATTGGTGCTTTTAGGAATAATATGAAATGTAGCAATTGCAATAAAGATGTAGCTTCACAGAGTGGAAGGGAAGTAATTCATAAGCTATAAAAAGACGGAAAATTTATAACAGTGCATTCTATACACAAAACAACCCTTTACACTCATATACATATTTTGTTTAAAGAAATTACTCACCTGCTACTGAAAACCTGTCTTGTACCAAGTCTTCCCTTTCTTTTTCCTGTTTTTCCTTCTTCCTAAATGGTATAGGAGCTGTAACAATAAATTAAAGGAAAGTAAATAAAAACATGCATGCTTATTCCCTGTGCCTTGCATGCTTATTCCCTGTGCCTATATTAAGTTTGTATAATATGATGGTTTACCTTTGGGCATCGCAGACACAAACCGCTTTTTCCACCAAGGCCTATTCCTATCTGAACGCTCATCGTCACTGTCTTTTTTCTCTTCTGGCTACAAGAAGATATAAATCATTGTTTTAGTACATCACAGGTGGTATTCCCATATAGCACTGTAATATTCACAGCTTCAGCAAGGCAGTGCTTGACATCCCCTGCATAGCAAATGAGTATTGCAATTCAAAAATGCTGAACTGTATACTTTCAGGGGGATTCACAGGCAGTTGTCATTCAAGGCAACAGCAGGTGCCACAGAAAGCTTTAAAGTTTCTCTCTATGCAAAATGACTGTCGTGAAATTAGCCTGATAAAAAGGAATAAAATGCCTTCTTATGTTATTAATGCAGATCTAACAGTTATCTCCAGCACAGATAAAAAAACTGGACTGAGCTACCATTCCCATCACAGCCTAACACAGCTACAACCCCATAGTGTCAAAATAACTCAATCATTGAAAGTCGCCTGTGCCTATCCATGGGATGAAAGAGCAAAGTTTTGAATAATTAAACCAAGTCAGTCATAGTAGACTCTTAAAAACGTTGTGCTTGTTTTGGGTTCCACTAAAAAGAAGTAAAATAACATATGCCTGCAGTCTTACCTCTCCCCTGGAAGAGTCCTTGCTTGGTGAAGAGGATGAAGACTGAGAGGGATTCATTAATGCATTCATTGCAGTTCCTGTTGGCAACTCACGATCTTCAATCACCCCCCGCCTCACCCAGCCAGGGTCACTCATTGGCCTTCGTATGGAAGAAGCGATGTCGGAGCTGCGGCTGCGCACCAGTCTTTCAGGACATGAGTGCCTCTGCCTGTAAGCTTCAGAGTCCGTAGGAACAAAGACATGAGAGCCGAACATAGGAAGACGAGCTTCATTTCCTCCACTTGCCCCTTCCAGTATTGGTGGATCAGGAGGTGGATGTGAGGGTCTCGCATAGTGTACTTTAGGCCGAACCACTTGAAAATAAAAAATAAACTATTTGTAACATCAGGTTCATTACCAATCAAATCAAGATTTTCTCATTCTACCATTCGGCTCTTATGGGATCTCAGATTACATGTGCACTTGGACTGACTACCAGTTATGTTAACAGAACACCTGTCTGGGGTGTCCGGAAAGCAATTATCTCTGGGGGTGCCTTATAGCCTTCATCAGAGATTTAACCTTTCCTTCTCCTTTAAGCAACAGCTGAAATAACTATTAATTGTAGGTATGCTGCATTGCTGTGACAGGAAATAAGCAGATGGTCACTAAATTAGAGAACATATTTGAACAAACAGATACATTTGTATAGGTGAATGCATAATTAGTGACAGCTTGGATTGGTTTGAGTAGCTTATGTGAAGATAATACAGATTTATAAGTTGGGCTTTATGTAAGGTTGAAAATACATGTCTCCAATATTACCTCCCATATCCTTCTTCTAGTGCTATAAAATGTCTAGCTATAACAACAGCATAAACACTAACAGTTTCAGAAGTAACCTTGAACAGTATAAAATACTTCAGCATGAGATGAGCCTTTAAAAATATTACCTTCATTAGATGCTGGAGCCAGTGGGTCGAACATAGCCAACAATGATTCAGTCTGGGTTGGAGGTGTAGTTATATGGTGAGGTCCTGTGAATACATATGCAAATGTTTTGTTCAGTGTAGATAAAAATACTAAAGGGAGATAAGCGCAAACAACAATAGATAAAGCAAACAACTATACTTTCTGATGAAGGCTAAAACATATTTAAGTAAATAAAAACAAACAAGTTAATGTGTTATAGACACTGAATAAACTGGCACTGTTACTTACCGTGAACAGACTCTTCTGCTTCAGGACTTGTAACAGAATCCTTTCCTCCAAAGTCAGAGCTGCACTCAGAGCGTAGGTCCTCTATCTTGTTAGGGATGTCCTCTGAGGTTGCACTGATACCTGAAAGAACAACACCTGAATCGAACACAATTTGTTGGATTAAAAAGAAAAAGCAATATGTGTGGAAAAAATAGATTGTTGTACTTACCGTTAAATCCTTTTCTCTTGTCCTACATTGGGGGACACAGGCACCATGGAGATGAAGATCCTGTTGCTTGGAGAAAGGACACTTAAAGGGTAAAGTCGCTCCTCCTCCTACTCTGGGCTTCATCCCCTGCCTACTTCCTGCTTCCTCAGTTTTATACCCGAAGAAGAGAGGACTAACGCTGTCTAAGCCCAATAGAAGAGAAGGAGCCCCTCCCCAATGCAAGCTAAACACAGTACAGATTATCTGCTGGTCAACTTGCTGTTTACTATAGAAACCAATTATATATTTTATATTAACACCAACTGAAATGAACATTAATTATAATACAGGGCGGGAAGGCCTGTGTCCCCCAATGTAGGACAAGAGAAAAGGATTT
>CM044445.1:13407294-13423602 GCA_024363595.1 Xenopus borealis
TACACAAGTAGCAATGAAAAGAAAGGCTTTGGAAATGGAAAGTCACCTGAAACCACACTGAGTCCTGGAGTGCTGGGTCGGGAGCTGACCTCTCTGACTTCAGTATCATCTGATGTGCTACCCAAACCTGAACAGCTCTCCAGTTCCTGCAGCCGCTCCTCTTGCTTTAGATCTGGTGCTTCTAAAGCAAAGCACGTCAGCATTAAACACAGAACTGGTGTGTTCAAACATGTGATGAAATCCAAAACATTTGGTCTGGCTAAATTCTAGTAAGGACTCACTCACCAGAATCACTAGGGAGCACCTCAACACTCCATGCTTCACTGGTAGTCTCAGATATAGTGGATCCAGTGCATGGATCAAGCAGTAACGAGCCTGAGCCTGGAAGGCACAGTAGACTTCCCAGCATGTTCTCAGCTGCTGCGCCTACATGGAATACAACAAGAAAAGGAGATTTTGTGTATTCACCATTAAATCTCTTTCTCTTCAGTCGCTTGGGGGACACAGGAAACAGTGGGGTATAGCTGGTACCACTAGGAGGCAGGACACAACAAAAATAGAAAGAGTAGCTCCTCCCCTGCCAGCTATACCCCCCCAGCAGGTGGAGCTTCCTTCAGTTTGTGCCAAAGTCCTCATAATATAACTGTATAACCTTAACTTTAATTTTAACCTTAACAGTATTGAACAGACCATGTCTGACTGACAGTGAAGCCTTAATCCAGGAAGGGACGTCCTGTGTCCCCCAAGTACACAAAATCTCCTTTTCTCCAGTGTCAGCTTGGGGCACACAGGAAACAGTGGGGACGTACCAAAGCTGTCCCGTTCACTTGGGAGGGAAGGATAGGCTTACGTGGAAGTATCTACTGCAGCCTGAAGGACCTTCCTACCAAAGCGAGTGTCAGATGCCGCAAAAGTATCAAAATGGTAGAACTTTGTGAACGAGTGGATAGAGGTCCACGTTGCTGCTTTGCATAGCTGCTCAGCTGAAGCTTGGTTACGGAATGCCCAGGAAGTACTCATCCCTCTGGTGGAGTGAGCTTTGACCAGAGGAGGAGGCTTTCCTTGTGTTGAGTATGCCTTTTGTATGGCCTGTTTTATCCAGCGTGAAATGGTGGCCTTGGATGCCTTCTTGCCGCGATGTGGCCCAGACAGAAGAATTAGTAGGGAATCTGTTTTTCTTATGTCTTTGACTCTATGTATATAGTACTTCAAGGCTCGGACTGGGTCAAGCGAATGAAGTGCCGTTTCCTTCTGATTAGAAGGAGAAGGACAAAAAGTTGGAATCGTAATTTATTGGTTCAGGTGAAAAGGAGAAACTACCTTTGGAAGGAACGTTGGTACAGTGCGGAGTACTGCTCTATCGTGATGGAAGACCAAAAACGGAGTCTTGCACTAAGTTCAGAGACTCTTCTAGCCGAAGCTATCGCTAGTAGGAACGTCGTTTTCCAAGTGAGCCACTGTAAGGGCACTGATGCTAATGGTTCAAAAGGTGGTTCTTGCATGGTTCTCAGTACTAATGACAGATCCCAAGTGGGGATAGGCGCTCTAATTGGCGGTGCTAGGTGTGCTACCCCTTGCATAAAGGTCTTGACATCTGGTAACAGGGCTAAACGTCTCTGGAAAAGTACTGACAGTGCTGAAATCTGTGATTTTAGAGAACCGAGGGACATTCCCATATCGAGGCCCTTTTGTAGGAATTCTAGTACAGCTGGAACTGAAAAAGTTTAGCAGTTTTGATTGGTAGTGCGGCACCATTCATGGTAGGTTTTCCACACTCTGTAGTAGGTTTTGGCCGAAACCGGTTTCCTGGCAGCCCTCATTGTTCGCACTACAGCATCAGAAAACCCTTTGGCCTTCAAGATTTTGGTCTCAGTAGCCACGCCGTCAAGTTGAGGCTTGCGGGTCTTGGGTGTAGAATGGGACCCTGTGAGAGCAAATCTGTTAGAGGAGGGAGAGTCCAAGGTTCTTCTATCAAGAGGTTGAGAAGGTCTGTGAACCACGTTCGTTGTGGCCAATAAGGAGCTATGAGAATGAGAGTCGTCTGTTCCCTTTGTAACTTCTGTATTGTTCTCGGTATGAGCGGGATTGGCGGAAAAGCGCATACTAGGGAAAATTCCCATCTTGCTGTTAGGGCATCTACCCCTTGTGCTAACGGGTCGCGGTATCTTGCTAGAAAGTTGCGCACCTTTCGGTTTTGTCGGGTGGCCATGAGATCCACCTCTGGTATCCCCATCTTTCTGTTATCCCGTTGAAGATGGACTCCTTTAGCGACCACTCGCCTGGATCCAGGGCTTGTCTGCTTAGGAAGTCTGCTTCCCAGTTCTGCACTTCGGGTATGTAGACGGCTGACAAGGTGGTCTGATATGATTCCGCACACTTCGTTTAGAGCTGTTCTTCTTGTTCCGCCTTGGTGGTTTATGTAGGCAACCGCCGTGGAGTTGTCCGACTGAATCTTGACTGACTGACTGTTCAGTTGCTTCTGCCAGTGAACTAGACCTAGGCGGATTGCCCGTATTTCGAGGATGTTTATGGGTAGCGAGCTCTCCTCGGTTGACCACAAGCCCTGTGCTGTTTGCCCCTCTAGAACTGCTCCCTAGCCGGACAGGCTTGCGTCTGTTGTTAGTACCCGTATTCCGAGAGGTTTGCCCCTGGTGAGATTGGATATTTGTAACCACCATAGTAGCGATGTTCTTGTCCTTCTGTGAATGCGGATCATCTGAAGGAGAGACTTCTTCTTCCAGGATGATAGGATGTTCCACTGTAGTTCCCTTAAGTGGAACTGAGCGAACGGCACTGCTTCCATTGTGGAAACCATGACTCCGAGCACCTTCATACAGAACCTGGCCGAGTGTGTGCGTTTGCATAACAGGGTCCTGACTAGAGATTGTAGGTAAAGGGCCTTCTCGTGAGGTAGAGATATCCTCTGTGTCAGAGTGTTGAACTGCATTCCGAGGAACAGTGCAGACTGACTGGGTAACATTGAGGACTTGCTCCTGTTGATAAACCATCCCAGCTCCTGAAGGATTGATCCTGTGAGTTGAAGTGCCCGTTGCGTCTCCTTGAACGATGAGGCTTTGATTAGGAGATCGTCTAGGTACGGGGTTATGGAGATGCCCCTTTTGCGGATGACCTCCATCGCTGTTGCCGCGATCTTCGTGAAGACCCGAGGAGCTGAGGTTAGCCCAAACGACAGTGCCGTGAATTGAAAGTGTCGGTTTTGGTATGCAAATCGCAAGAACCTCTGATGAGGAAGGAAAATGGGAACATGGAGGTATGCCTCTTATGTCCAGAGACACCAGGTATTCTTCTGGTGACATTGCCGCTATGACGCCGCTATGACAGAGCGAAGTGATTCCATCTTGAATTTACGGATAAATTTGTTCAGTTCTTTTAGGTCAAGAACTGGACGAAAGGATACGTCCTTCTTGGGTACTATGAATAGGTTTGAATAGTAGCTCCTGAACCTTTCTCCGGGAGGCACTGGGACAATCACCTCGGATTGTTGGAGATTGGAAATTACCTCTTGAAAGGCCCGTAGCTTTGTTTGTTCTAGGGGGAGTCTGGACATAAAGAAACGTCGAGGGGGAAGAGTGGCAAACTCTAGATGGTAACCGCAAGTCACAATCTCGTGCACCCATGAGTCTTTGGTTAGAGATAGCCATGCCCTTGAAAAATTGCGAAGTCTCCCCTCTATGGCCAACTTGTTCGATAGGAAAACGTCATGCTGAGGAAGTTTTGTCTGCGGCCCTGGTAAACGGTTTTCGGTTCTGCCAGGAAGACTTGGTCTTGCCCCCCCCCCATGGGCCCCTGTTCGAAGTGGAGTGTCGAGGAGGAGAGGTCCTGGATGTCTTATTCTGTGGGCCTCGAAAAAATTTTCCTCTGCGAAAGGACTAACGTGCCTTGGGCTGGGGTAATAGGGTGCTCTTACCCCCCGTAGCCTGACTGATAATTTTATCCAGATCTGGGCCAAAGAGTAGATTACCCTTGAAGGGGATGGATGTCAGAGACTTCTTGGAGGACATATCCGCAGACCATAATTTTAGCCATAGTGATCTTCTGGCCGCTACTGTCAGGGCGGACGTCCTGCTGATTACTTGTATGGAGTCTAGAGACGCCTCGCAGATGTAGTCATTTGCTTCCTTGATTTTTAAGGCTAACGTTGACAATTCGTGACGAGGAGCCCCTGACTGGATAGCTTCGAGTAAATTGTCTGACCAAGATTGGATAGCTCTACTAACCCAAGCGGTGGCCAGGGCTGGCCGTAGAGAGGTGCCCAAGGCTGAAAACGCTGAGCATAGTAGGCCTTCCAACTTCTTGTCCGTTGAGTCCTTAAAGGAAGAGGCATCGGGAACTGGCAAGGCTGTGCTTTTGGAAAGTCGTGATACCGGAGGATTGGTCCATTTTTCAGCGGACTCAGAATTGAAAGGATAGCTCTTTAGAAACCTTCTGTTTGTTTGGAAACGTCTATCTGGTCTATCCCATTCCTCCTGTATAATCTGCTCCAGTTGAGCGTGTGATGGAAAAACTGGGGACGTTCTCTTGAATA
Organism: Xenopus borealis; assembly: GCA_024363595.1. Taxonomy (NCBI): domain Eukaryota; kingdom Metazoa; phylum Chordata; class Amphibia; order Anura; family Pipidae; genus Xenopus; species Xenopus borealis. Next base: position 13,411,841 of record CM044445.1, read on the forward strand.
GAGATTTAGAAGGTCCTGACGTGGTCTCTGGTTCTTGAATATGTAATGTATCTAGAACCGCACAAATGACAGAATCTATGGCCTCAGTTGAATGTGAGGAAGGCTCATCCTCCTCCTGTTCACTCTGTGAGAGCTCGCCGTCTGACAGTGCCAGATCTGGGGGAGATTGCCTTTGGTCGCCCTCATCACTCTCATTTTCTGAAGAGGAAATAGGGGCCCTACGTTTTTTGTTCTAGGACTTTCGAGGCGAGCTAGTAATTTATCCAAGGATTGTGCTAGTTTTGGAATGCCCGTTGCCAGTTGGGATGCCCACTGTGGAACCTCTTGGCTGTCCTGAGTGTCATCGGGTGAGGGATCTATAGGAGATCTCCCTTAAGCCCCCTGAGGTGCGTGAGACCCCTGGAGATGAGTAATCCCTGGGGCATCTGAACCACTATTTGTTAATTTACATATTGAACACAAGGGTTCCTTTTGACCCCCCGATAACTTTTTGTGGCATTTAGCACAGGCTAGGTATCTCACTGAAGTCGCCTCCCTAGAAAAAAGGGTGTCACTGGCCCCTTCAGACATGGTATGGCAATACCTGAATCCGATGGCTTGGGTGCGATGGATATTACAACAGCCTCTGAGTGAGAGCAGAAGTACTGCCTGCCGGAGGATAAGCAAGGTAGAGGAGGGTGCTCTAGCGTGGAGCAGGAAAAGTGCTGCCGCCCCTGTGCTGCGTCCCTGAATGGGAGTTGCTACCAGGAACGGAGATGCGTAATGGCGCCAATCCGTGCGGCAGGAAGTGCGAGAGTGCCGAACTTCCTGTTGCGCGCCTAGATGTTGAGCGCGAGATTTAAAATGACTGCGCGTCTAATAGGAGCTGCGCTCCGGCGGTTTCCTATCTGTGGAATTAACTCCCCAGTCTGCTGCTCCTTGCTTACCCCGAAGGCGGCTCAAGGTGGCGGCCCTGCGTGGCTCCATCCCGTCCCCCTGTTCCCCCCATGAGAACTCTCCTTCTCTCTGCGTGACAATAATTGTCAGAAAAAATACCCTAGGCGTGGGGAAGCTAGTGCCTGAGAGGCAGCTTGCGCCGTGTGATAAGGGAAGGGGGGGGGGGAAGGGAGAGGGAGCTGGGAGAATAGCTATGCTGTAGTACTTACTTGTCAGTCCAGCTCATTCTCCCTGTCATCCGGCCAGTCATGATTCCTACACCTGAGAGAGGAATGCATTATTAGAAGACTGGGTGGTAGGTGGTAATGTCCACTCTTATGAACCCCAGAGACAACTCCAGCAAAGGGAGAAGACCTGCAGGTACCCACAGCTCAGTGCAGGGGTTCTGGGTCTCTCCAATTCATCTTGAGATGAGTATGAAGAATCACGTCCTACCTCCTGAGGACACAACAAAAAACTGAAGGAAGCTCCACCTGCTGGGGGGTATAGCTGGCAGGGGAGGAGCTACTCTTTCTATTTTTATTGTGTCCTGCCTCCTAGTGGTACCAGCTATAACCCACTGTTTCCTGTGTCCCCCAAGCTGACACTGGAGAAAGGAGATGATGTTAAGAAAGGAGAAATACAAATTTAAAGCAATGTCTAAAACTAACCACTTAGCTAGCATAGAGATACAAAATGTAGACTAATTAACTACAGTTAACATTTATTATGCTATAGAATGGCTAGTTCTAAGCAACTTTTTAACTGGTCATTAATTTTTTTTTAATAGCTTTTGATGATAAATGTATTTCTTGTATTTCTATTTATGCCCTCTCCTAATCATATTCCAGTTTCTTATCAATGCATATTGCTAGGGTAATTTGGACACTAGCAACCAGACTGCTGTAATTGTGAATGGAAGAGATGCAGGATTAAAAGCTAAATAACAAAGAAACCTCAAAAAAAAAATTTTGCCAAATGTCTAAGATCATCACTCTCTACATAACAACCCCTTTAATATTGTTAAATGACTAAATACCTGTACTAAAACCCTTTGGTGACAAGGAGCAGTTACTCCCATACAACAAAATCATAATGTTTGGTTTAATCAATTACACATTACTGTATATACAAGAAATCCCATACACCAGAAGCCTATTTCCCATATTCTCCAGTTCATGTTTCTGTAGGAGAGGGGAAAATAACTTCCCGATTTCTCAGAGGTGGATCACTTTATTATTTTTAACCAAAATATCTTAAACACCATAATCTATTTATAAAATCCAAACTAAACTGCTATATAATCCATATTTTTACTCATAGTAAGGAACCCTTTAAATCTACAAAACTAAGGTGACTTGTTTTATTTTGCCTTCAAGATAATACTGTAACAGCAAAGTTCCAATAAATGACAGACTTTTGTTCACCTCACCTGCAATTTCTTGCAGCCGATCTTCATCAATGTTGGGGTCAAAATCACTTCCAAGCACATCTGTGCTCCATGTCTCACTGACTGTTTCTGAGATATCTCTGTCATCAGTCAGTCCCATCATGTCACGGATTTCAAATTTGCGCAGTTTATCATCTAGATTATCTTGTGTGGTTGCTGCAGGAGAGACATGAATTTCATTTATTTTTTGTTATCAGATGCTTCATGTGACCTAGATCTAATGACCTTTTAAGGGCCAGCTCTGTCTTACCTTGTTCATGTTCCAGTAACTGCAAAGCCTCTACCCCATTGCTTCCGGATGGTCCCCCTCCCAGTTCAGATACAGACTCTCCTTCCAGATCCAGAGACGAAACAGAGTTGGAACGATTTGAAGGACCTGTTGAACACGGATTTTCCTCTTCTGCTTAATTGGTATTTGCAGCCAAATCACACAAGACATTGTATTTATCACAACAATGAAAGCACAAAACCAGGAAGTTATTAACCAACAAGTGTCATAGGGGATACTGCATGTTACATTCAAATTATATCTTCATGATATAAGCAAGCATTAATCACTGCAGTTCAACTGTTTGTATCAACTTAAAAGACAAAATATATGGGAGACATGTTATCAATGGGAACCTATGGTCTATTAGGATCCTTCCACAAAAAAATTAATTATAGGACGAAACCACTAAGACAATTAACCAGTTTTTAATATAGTGGCTCCTTTAATTAATGCATATAAAATACATAAAACATAATAAAACTATTTTCTCATAATGGATCCAACAGTCCATATATCACCTGCACTTCAGTATAATTTTAGATAAACACTTGAAAGAGTTATACAAGTACCAAACTATAGCGCTATTTATATTCAACTCTGCACATGAACAGAAGGAAGAACAAATAACAAAACTGTGTGGCAATGTGAATTCTTTCCAAGGCACTAAAGCCTTCTAGAATAACATTCTTTGGAAGCTAAATAATGATATATTTTATATAATATATATATATATATTATATTAGTAAGGTTTGGTTGAAGCCACTTACTAGCTCCCAACAAGATAAATATGTTGAAATTCAACCCTTTGAGTAGCAGTGCATATGCACAATGCCCTAGAAAAGTATTCAGACCCATGACTTACTCTTTCTTTTTATGTAAATACATAGGATGATATATTTTTCTTTCAGATCACTGAAAGCAAAGTTTGTGCTTTTAATGTGACATTAAAACTCTGTATAGTATAGGAATTAATATCAGGAAACCCTTTATTCGGGAGCCATGGAATATGTTAGCAGGGGTTGAAACTACCAGGGAGCTAGCACCAATCTATGTTTATGGTGAAACAACCCGAATAGTTTTAATAGCCTTAAAGTGTCATGTTCCACATTGCAAGACCTCTGATCTGTAAAAGACCAGATCCCATATACTGTATAACAAATCCCACCACTGCTCTTCATGTTATATTTTTATGGGGGGGTAATGACACCATTCCTCTTCATCTTGATCTGCATATTCTGATTCGAGCAACAAACTTGCATCACTTGTAAAAATTATCACCATCAGTTGTACAATGCTTTAATCACATTCAACCAAGCACAAATGATTCATCTGAAACCTGTAAAAAGTGCAGAGATTTGGCTAAATATCAACCAGAATCCTGACTTTGGTACATCCATAATCAAATTCATTAAACAGGTCCTTAGTATAACAAAACAGATGTATTAGAGATCAGCTATGCAATGGTTTAGCACCCGTTTCATACACTGTACTTGTATACCTCCAAGACTTGGTATCGCAGAACATGTTTAGGCAATTGAGAATTCTTTATCATCTATTCTTATCAATTATTACAGTTTCCAAATATGCAGAACAACACTTTTATTGAGCTTATTTCATCTACAGAAATTAAACTGAAGTTTGTCAGGAACTGAACCAGAATTCCAGAAAGCTAAAATAAGCTTGCCTCTCATTAAAAGACCCATGGTTTCAGCATTAAAACTTTACCTGGAATGTCAACTATTCTTAAACCCAAACATTCACCTTCTGAAATTCCTTCTAGGTTGTCACTGCAGAGGGAGAAACGCAGGGTCTTGTCTGGCTTCCCATGAAGTTTAGATTCATCTACAGGAACATCCGCCTGACCCCCATCTACCAGCTGCATGTTCAAAACCTGTATAAAGACAGATTTACTACTACTGTAATCACAGTTTTTAATACCAAATTTTATCAGTTTGTCATATATAGTGGGCCCATACTACTCCATGTTCTGCACTAAGATTTCAGGAGTTTTGAGAATAACGCTACGGCTGTGGGCAGACAGGCTGAAGGCTCCACCTGCTCTCAGCCTGGTATATTTGCAGGATGAAAGAAGCAGATCTGTTCACTGCCCCTGCTCCATTGTATTGAATTTGATCAGCCTGCGTGCGCACACACACAAAAAACAAGAGATGTTTACTTTTGCGTATTTGGGCTGACCTCTGCTGCTTGTGTGCAGATGGATTCAAATCAGCTGAGCAGGGCACTGAGTAGATGCGCAAAATACGCAGGCTGAAAGCAGCTGGAGCTTTCAAGCTGTGCCCACAGCCTAAGGCTATTACCACATGCGGGTCCAAAATCAGTCTGCTGAAATAAGCTGACCAGTTAAAGCCCCTATCAGGGAAGTAGACGATTCTTCCTTTTACATACGGAACCATTTTGTCAGTCTGGAGTGAACACACTCAGATGATTTCAGCTTACAAAATCAAGACTTTGCATTACGTCAAAATAAACCAAATGTGTATGTGCTGGAACCAACACAATGATTCTGTGAAAGAAATAAGAGCCCCCTCCATGTGGCACTAGCCTAAATATTATGCTAAATATTATCCTCTCATGAGCAATTACTACTTACACTCTTTAAGACAAGCATGACTTTACACAAAAGTTTGGGGTCCAGCTTCACTAAAAGAAAAGGACTGCCTGTTTTCTGAGGAGCTTAAGTAGGTTGAGGCTGCCTGTTAAGAGTGGAGGAAGCTGGATTGTTTATGTTTACAAACATTATGCATATACAATGGACATGTACTTGTTTTATGGATTCTAACAGAATCCCTTAACTTTATGAGGCAAATTTACACCCCAATAATGAAAGCTGAATAGTTTGTTCACTACAGAATGTAAAGCAAGCATTTTACTTTAAATAAAAGCTTTTTCATAGTTCATTATTTCTGTGAGCAATGTGTCATTTGATTATCTTCCAGATCTCAAGTCTGTATATACCTCATTTTCAGACATCATTCCTGGTGTGAGCTGAGGACCAGTCCCTAGAGAAATGACCAGGACCTCTTCAGGCTGATCGGGGGTGACTTCTTGTGGTGATCCCTCATTCTCTGCCTCCATAAGGCTTGTTTTGCTTCTACTGCGAGTAACTGCCATAAAAGAAAACAAACACAATAACTGTGCCAATCTGCCATTCTTAAAAGTTTGAATATAAAAATATAATCACTCATAAAAAATAGCATGCCAATTATCCATGATAAGTCCATGTTTATTTAGGTATTTCCTTCCATTAAGACAGCACATGCAACAACGTTTTTAAAGGAAAGGTAAATGTTTTTCTTTATCTTTCTGTAAATTTGCTCTAAACAGCCCCCCAGATTAATGTACCTTAGTCCCTGCTGCAAGTCTGCTCTGGTTTCTGTGTTATCAGCAGCTTGTTTCCCCTTCTTCCTGGTGCAGAGTGAAGCCCAGCCCCTTAGCTTACTGAGCAGTCCATTTGCTGCTGTTCCACAATAGAGAGGAAGAGGGAGCCAGTGTGTGCATTAGTAAGCTAGTTTCCCCCAGCAAAAGGAGCTGAACACACTGGTCTCTGCTATGTCATAGTATGCAAATGATATCCTGGACTAGTCCAAGAGATAAGGTCAGCTCAGAAAGCTAAGGGGCTGGGCTTCACTCTGCACCAGGAAGAAGAGGAAACAAGCTGCTGATAACACAGAAACCAGAGCAGACTTGCAGCAGGGACTAAGGTACATTAATTTGAGGGACTGTTTAGAGCAAATTTAGAGATAGAAAAAAAAAGGTTTACTTGTTCTTTAAGGTATGGGTTTTTATTGGGTATTATTGGTTTTTTTTTTTTAATATAAAAGCAACTTATACGTTTGCATTGCTGCCAGTTTGAAAGGGCAAACCCGATGGATGGAGAGAAAGAACAGATGCAAGCAATAACAAATAATAGCGCCACAATCTTAGCAAGCAGGTCTACACACAGTGGTAATACCTCAAATGGAATCTGTTATCGTCATTTTATGTCAATTTTTTATTAAATGTGCAATTTCTTTAATGTCTAATTTCATGTAGTTAAGTGTCTATTGTATGCATGATTATTACACAGGTTTTATAAAGTATAAGCAAAGTAACTTCTCAGGGATTCACAGGGGTGGAAAGGTCCTTTCATTTGGTAAAGCTTGCCAAATCAGCAGATTTTTTTATTTGTTCGTGCATGGTAATACAAATTACAAAATTAATAGTAGCGACATTATATCTCTTTTTTCGTGACTTCAATTTACATATCAAAACAGTCCACTGATAAGTCATCTGAATAAACAAACTCCTCCCTCCCCTATTTGGAGCATTTTTAGGTAAGGAGCATACAGAGGACTTCTCAGTACAATGTGGGGTGAACTGCATCTTGGTTTCGGTTTGAACTATCTTTTTGTATGAAGTGGATGAAGGACAAATTACAAAAAGTGTCAATACTGTAAACATTTTCTAGACTAGGAGTGGAGTACATCAGGGGTATTTTTAAATATACAGTGAAAGCTCAATTTTACATCCCCTGATTTTAGGTTTCCCCTTACATTGTTGTTTTGTGGTCCCACCATATTTTATGCATAATACATTTCCCTGATTTTACACTATTTTTTTCTGGTCCCCTGGAAAACATAAAATGGGGGTTCTACTGTTCAGGTATAGGATCAATTATCCAGAATGCTCATAACCTCAAGTTTTCTGGTTAAGGGATAATTTCTGAAATTTGGATAACCCTACCTGAAATCTGCTAAAGAACATAAAAAAAAATCAAATAAAGCCAAATGGATTGCTTTGCCACCAATATGGTTTATTGCAGCTTAGTTACTGCCAGGTACAAGGAAGAGTTTTATTTTTAGAGAAAGTAAATTATTTGCTTGCAATGGACTCTGAGGGAGATGGCCTTTCTGGATAACTGTTTACAGGTAACAGATGCGATACCTGTATACCTTTTATGGCAAATTTAAACACATGCTAAAATTAAAATCATCTTCATATTCCACCAAACCATCAGCATGCCCATGCCACATGTACAGCCTTTAAACACACACACAAACTTCAGCTCTACAGAACACAAAATACATGCAAAAATGGATGGTTATCTGACTCCACTACCACAATAAAGATCACCAATGGAACAGCAATGTGCAGATTTAAAGCATAATGTAAGCTTGATAGTATTGGATTTTGACTAAATACCATTTATGCTAATGATGTTGTTTGAAATAAATCATTTTAAATCACTCCTTGCAGAAGGAAGTACTATAAAAACGGTGTGTATTACATGTAATAGCTAAATAAAAAGCTTGAGGCAAGGCACACCTATTTTAATCACCTAGCATGTGTTCTTAAAAAAACAGACCAACAGCTACACCCACTCACTTCTGTTCTATGAGAAGGTGTTATACAGTACAACCTGAACAGGCAAATCACACCCAGATAAAAGAAACCAGAGTGGAAAGGTTAAAGGGATCCTGTCATGGGAAAAATTTTTCAAAATGCATCAGTTAATAGTGCTGTTCCAGAAGAATTCTGCATTGAAATCCATTTCTCAAAAGAGCAAACAGATTTTTTTATATTTCATTTTGAAATCTGACATGGGGCTAGACATTTTGTCAATTTCCCAGCTGACCCAAGTCATGTGATAAACTTAAGTCACTCTTTACTGCTGTACTGCAAGTTTGAGTGATATCCCCCCTCCCTTTCCACCACCCAGCAGCCTAACAACAGAACAATGAGAAGGTAACCAGATAGCAGCTCCCTAATACAAGATAACAGCTGCCTGGTAGATCTAAGAACAGCACTCTGTAGTAAAACCCATGTGCCACTGCGTACTATTCAGTTACATTGAGAAGGAAAAACAACAGCCTGCCAGAAAGCAGTTCCCTCCTAAAGTGCTGGCAAAAGTCACATGACCGGGGCAGCTGGGAAATTGACAAAATGGCTAGCCCCATGTCAGATTTCAAAACTGAATATAAAAAAATCTGTTTGCTCTTTTGAGAAATGGATTTCAGTGCAGAAGTCTACTGGAGCCATGGTTTTCCCATGACAGTATACCTTTAAGAAAGCACAGGCAGTAACACTGAAATAGAGGACAGTATTTGTTCCTGTTCATAATTGTTTTGTACAATATTTACTTTGAAAAACTGCCAAATGCTGGACAATCCAGAAGTAAATTTAAAAATCACATTTGGTTTTGAATCTGAATACTATGATGAATTATTTTAGTCAGTAAAACTACTCTCCGAATGCACAATTTAACAACTTGTTTTTAACAACTTTGAGGCCCTGTTAACCTACTGAATGGGGAATGAATAAAATCGTTATATTGCGAGGTGATGATATGAACCAACATTTATGGCTTAATCCACAATTATTCTTGTTTAGCTGTTCAGATAAGAGATTCAATACTATTACATACATTTTACGCTATTTTTAGAAAAATCCCAGATTTGACTCACTTCATTTTTGTAAGTACAGCTATTTTTTATCTGTTGCCAATTCAGAGAGTCAACTCAAGGTCTATCACTGCTGAGGAAGCAATTATGAGCAGCAACAGGAAAATGTCAACAATCAGCTTTTAAAAAGAGAAAAAAAAAAAGAAAAAGCTGCTGGTTGCAGTCAATCTATGTGAACTGCCTTTGCAGTGTTGTAATAAATTTGCAGAGGATTTTCTACCAAGCTTAGTTAACCAAAAATGGAGTCAGACTGCCCCCCTGTACATCCTGTTACCCACCAAACGGGGTCACCAGGTTAATGTGAGCGGTGAGATTTGAGGCAGAGGTGTCCCAAACTGTCATGGCTGCCAGCTGCTGACCTGTGGATTTTGTTAGTACACATAAGCAGAGAAAGAGAGCAAGGTCAGGCTATTCAAACAAAGAAGGGTATTTCATGTTTTACTTTTATCAACAACATTTATTCAAATAAGACTTAGTAATCACAAATTCAGTGAATTCTGAAATAAGTTATTTTATTTGAGAGGAGGAGAAAGGGAAAATATGACAAATGGAATCAAAGATTTAATAATTGTGTAGGAAAGAAATAAGTAAGAGTAAAACAATAGAAGACAACTGGATGCGAGAAAATGGAAGAGTAGAGGAGAAAAAACAAGAGGGAACGATGTGAGAGAGCAAGAATATTGGAGAATAAAGAGGAAATGTGGCATTTAAGAGGTAACAAATGTACGGGGGAGGGGGGGGGAAGCATTGAGATAAAGAAATACAAAAAACAGAAAGAACTGTATTATTCTGCTACTGCAGGTCATGGGTCACTATTGCTATTATAATCAATACACAGATGCCTGCAATAGCCTGCAGGACAAAAAAACAACATGGGGCCAAAAAAAAAACAGATTATAACATCTTATTCATATAGGAGGACCAGAGACATCCCATGTTTGTGTAGTTAACTATGTGTTTAATCTTCTTCTGAACGACTTTAAATGCTTTTTATAAACCTAACAGTTAGGCTGATGTTGCAGATCTATCATTTCAATCATTCCTCCATAAGCTGATCTGGGTGAGGAAAAAGTGAAAATTGTAATTTGCCCCATTAACTAAACCTGATCAACTCTACCGTTTGACAAGCCTCCATTTAACTCATCTTCTTCTTTAGTTTTATAGAATTTACCAAATCTTTAATACCCTGCAAAGACTTCTGCTCTTACCTATAGGTAGCCTGTTCTTCTTGCAGGCTGGTGTGGTGGCTGGGGAGAGCTGAGGAGTGCTATAAGGTGTTGTATCATTGTTACTTTTCCCTGGTTTGGTCTGGGGTACCGTAGCCAGGAGGTTTTCCAGTGCCATCCTGTCCTCTTCCCGCAGTTGATCACTGGAGATGACAGTACGCAAGATTCCCAACTGTAAAGCAGAGTCAATATTACATTATGGATCTGATTAGAATTTGCAAAACAAATTAAGGTTTTGTCTGAGTTTTTTTGCCAATTCAACAGCAAATAAAAAAGTGAAATTCTGCCCAACCCATCCACTAACTTTCAGATGCTTGATTTTTACTTATCTGTTTTACAAGAGAAAAGTTGTTGAATACTAATGGAAAAGTGCTAAGAACAGGACATTCTGCATCGGTTACTTAAACTAGCCCTTTATTAAAATTGCCCTTCCCAGTGCCACACACTGCATATTCTTACCAGACTCATAAGTTGGCTGTATGTCATATATACAACTGTTCGACTTAATCCTTCCAAGAGATTCACAGATGAAAGGGGAGGTGTTTCAACTGCACGACCACTGATAACCACATCCAGGAAAGCAGCCACACAGCTCTGTGTAAAGAATTGTAAAGTTTACCCAATATACAGGATCAAGTATCAGTTGCTCACTTTCTGTTTTATTATTAACATGTATTTATAGAGAGCCAACATATTGTGCAGCGCTGTAAAGGAAATGTGTTTATACAACTAAATCACATGAATTACATATATAGAAAATATGTAGTTACATACATCACAACCAATACTGGTACAAAAGGTGAGGAAGGCCCAGTGCAAAAGAGCTTACAATCTAAAGGGAAGGGAATAAGACAAAAGGTGTGCGCAATATCAGAATTAAGTAGGTAGAGATGTAGTGCTGTATTTGTTAGTTAGGCAGAGGGTAGGCTTCTCTAAATAAGGGAGTTCTAAGAGATTTTTTGAAAACAGAAAGGTTGGGAGAAAATCAGACAGACCGTGGGGCAGAATTCAAGAGGAGTGGTGCAGCCCTTGCAAAGCCTTGAATAGGAGCATTTGAAGAGGTAATGAAAGAAGAGCTGAGGAGCAGGACAGTAGAGGAGCATAGTAAGTGGCTGGGTGAGTATATAGAAATGAGTTCAGTGATTCAGGGTGGTGCAGACAAAATGCTTTGAATGTCAGGGTCATTAATTTTATTCTGAAAAGTAGTAGAAGCCAGTGCAGGGATTGGCAGAGTGGCATGGCAGAGAAGAAGTGGTTGCTAAAATGTATAAGCCTGGCAGCAGTGTGCATTATGGACTAGAGAGGTGACAGTCTCTGGTGGGGAAGGCCAATTAAGAGAGGTGAGACGTGATATGATGAGAGAGATAAGAATTTTGGCTGCATCTTGGGTGATAAATGATCATATTTTGGATATGTTCCTTAGGTGGAAGTGACATGAT
>CM044445.1:13433291-13444345 GCA_024363595.1 Xenopus borealis
AGCCCCCTCATAATGTGCTTCTGCCTGGGACCATTAGGACACGCCCAGCCTTCATTTGAAGCTGGGGCAGGGACCAGAGAACATCTATGGGGATCTCAAATAAAGGGGCAAATTTTGAAGACTATATTAATTTACAGCCAAGTAAAACCAGCAGCAAATAGTATACATTACTGCATACAAAGTCATGATTTTTTTTTATTTGTTTATCGTATATGTCTACTTTGAAATTGTTTGGAAGTGAAATTGCTATTAAAACCAGTAGCGGCCTGGCTGTTTACATTCCCTGACTCAAAACACACACACACTAAATACCCAAGGGGTTAAATTGGAAATAACTAATAGCAAGTAACCAAGTCATTATTCAGATGCAAAACAGTTCGCTCACTGTGCAAATAGGAGCAAAATAAATATTTTAAGTTGCTGCTGATGGCATACAACAGATACCCCAGTCATCAATAAAGGTTCTTAAGCTGGGATTTTTTTCCCTATGGGTCAGGACAAGTGATAAGCCAATCGAAAACCATTTTGCTTTTCAGAAAATTTGTGCAACCTTCGCCAAATGCAATTTTTTTGACCTGCAACAACTTTTTCCCCCACTCCTTGGAATCTACGGCAGTTTTTATTTCTGCAACGAAACCTGGCGAAAAGTTTCACTTAAGTCAGGACCCAGAAGGCGACGGGTCTCCAGAATTCCCTTTATCACGGGTAACAACCAATCTCATAACACACATTCATAATTATAGAAAGGAATGTAATTAATTTGAAGATGCTGCCAACACCAAGACAACACTCTCAAACATTATTTTGGTAACCTTGTGGGTGAAAATTAAGTCACTAGTCTAAAGTAAAAAAAATTTTTTGATAATGATGAAAAGGATTTCCTCTTTATGTTTCCAACAATAATAAAAATCAATACACAGCTTGTTTTATGTAACACACACAGGGTTAAAATTCCCAAGGCCAGAAGTGCCCTGGAAAATTCCTACTATGTGTCTTTGCTGGATGCATGCTGTAACAGGTTGGGTAGGTGACAGACTTCTCTGTACAGACGCAGCTCTGTTCTTGCATAATACATACTGTTGGCAAATGAAGTCGAAACTCCATGTTTTCCCTATGTTGCACAAGGACTCAAAAGTACCTAGAAGGCAGAAAGGTGCCGCCCACAGCCTAGCCATGTTAATGGAGGATTTCACTGAAACGGTTTCCAGTACATATAACAGCAAAGGATACATTGACGACAACCAACATCCAGCTTATTTGAACACTTATTTTAATTCATCCCAAACCTGGTGGAGACGTCATGGAGGAGCAGGGGCCTCTAACAGATATCACAATACAGAATATTACAGTTAAAGGGGTGGTTCACCTTTAAGTTAACTTTTACTATGTTGTGGAAAGGCCAATTCTAAGCAACTTTTAAGTTGTTCTTCATTATGTATTTTGTATAGCTTTTGAATGATCTGACTTTTCCTACCGACGCTTTCCAGCTTTGTAATCAGGGTCACTGACCCCATCTAAAAGCAAATGCTCTGTAAGGCTACATAATTACTGTTATTGCTTCTTTTTATTTCTCATCTTTCTATTCAGAAACAACAAATGACAAAAGAATGAAAGCCAATTGCAAATTGTCTCAGAATATCATTCTCAGCATCCTACTAAAATTTAATTCAAAAGTGAACAGCCCCTTTAAGGTTAATGTCCATGAGTACTGGCTATAGCCATGCATCACTTTAAACTGGTCTTTATTATTTAATTTTTATAATTTTTAATTATTTGCCCTCTTACTCTCTTTCCAAGTTTCAAAAGGGGGTCATTGGCCCCCATCTAAAAATGAATGCTCTGTAAGGCTACAAATGCATTGTTAGTTCTACATTTTATTACTTATATTTCTATTCAGGCCTCTCCTATTCATATTCCAGTCTCTTATTCAAATCAGTGCATGGATGCTAGGGTCATTTGGACCATAGCAGCCAATTTGCTGCTGAATAAAAAGCTAAATAACTAAAAAAAACACATAAAAAATTAAAACCAATAGCAAATAGTCTCAGAATATCACTCTCTGCATCATACTACAAGTTAATTCAAAGGTGACCAATAAGTCCATGATGCTCCATGGGCTTCACCACTTGGGCTTTATAAGATGTAACCACTGCTAGGCTGTCACCCAACACCAGAACAAATGCCAAGCACCCTGGTTTCGGCTTGTGCTTCACCTGTAGTGTGACAGCCTTTGGCCTCAGGAGGAGCCCTCAGCTACTTGGATGTCACCAGGACTTAAACGAGAGGTGCAAGGCAAAAGATTCTGGATAGGCAAAGGGACACGACTGTTAGCAAAGTCTTTAAGCAGAAGGTTGTGGAACAAGGCGTGGTCAAATCAGGCCGGGTCGGGGCAGGCAGAGAACAAAGGTAGTCAGGCAGGCAAGGGTCAAACCAGGTACTCAATCAGAAAAGGGTTTAGCAGAATCAAAGTAAAAAAACACCAAAGTCCCTTTAAATATTTGAATTTTGTCACCATTGCGCTCCGACGTCATCACGCCAGCGTCAATGTGCCTATAAATTCAGGAGATGCGAGACAAACGCACACTAAAGAATCGGCACAAGAAGAGGATCACAGTCCCCGCCATAGCCACTAGACCACCAGGGTAAGTCGTTACATAGGTCAAATTACAGAAATGTACTATTTCCATGAAATAAATAAATAAAAAAAATAAAATCTCCACATCCAACTTAAATGTAGGCTGTAATATAAAGGTTCCTTTGAAGACTCAGATAAACAAAAAAGTATGTATAGAATCTATAGAAATGGGAGACCTACCATAAAGAACTGCAAATAGCTGTCATTTATACTTTAAGTTCAGCCCCAATGGAATGCAAATATATTAAAGCCCCAGCTAATAACAGGTTTTCCAGTAGACTTTGAGACTCTTTCTCACTTACACAGAAGTAAAAGAAGTTCCCATGATAGTGAACTTATTCAAGTCACTTTATAGTCCTGCACTTCAGACACTAAAATTATATCTGGAGTGTACACATCTATATAATATTTCAAGTTATAAAAGATAGGAATAAGAACTATAGCTTGCCTTATATACCTTGTTAAGTCTGAGCTGAATAGGGACTGGTATAAATGAGAAGAGTTAGGTTTCACAGCAACTATAATAACGACAGCCTGAGATTCTTGACACATGAAGTCAGAGTCCTAAACAAGTTCAAAATCCAATTTTTTCCCTCAATATTTTCACTTTGTATGGGAGCATGTCAGCTTTTCAGTAGCTGCTTTGAAATCCAAAGAACAGCTCTGTGTGCCACTGGCCAAAGAGCAAATAACTACTAGAAAATCATAATTCGATTAAAGCTTTTCAAGTACAGTACATTATATTTAATTATGCCGAAAACTGAAGCCCTATTCACTAGTCGTACAATAAATGTTAATAATAAAGAGAGGAAGAGAACATCTTCAAGAAGGGTGAGAGTAAATGTGTTCCTTGATATTTTTTAGGGGAAATGAATAAAGAAATGGATACTATTACTCAGACCACATCTAGTGGAAAAAAGAAAAATAACAGCAATAGGTATGGTATGCAGAAACGCAGTATCCAAAAAATGGTGATTAAATGAAAGGCAATTTCACTTACAGTCTAATTTATTTTAATTCCTCATTCTCTTTATTAACAAAACAGAATCTTTAACTTGATGGGAACTGCACAAATCCATATTGGTGGCAAAATAATTCATTAACAAATTTCAAGGAGACATATAGGATAAATGACCCCCTCCCCTAATTTTGAAGCCAGTAATGTACACTATATGGTGCTGGGTTTACTTTTGGCCAAAAATGAATATTATTTAAAAATTAGCCCCTCTGAGAGCCCCATAGATGTTCTCTGGTCCCTGTTTCAAATGAGGGGTGAGAGTGTCCTAAGGGTCCCTACAAGAAGTACAACAGGAGGCGGACAGCCAAACACAGACCTGCAGTCATACAAGCAAAGAATGGCTTCACTTCCCTATTAGGTCAGCCTAGCAGTTGATTGGTTCCTATCCTACAGTGCACTGTGTGGAGTGCCTCTGGCTTCCCCGCCCAGCATGGGAAAGGAGGCAACAGGAAGTGGAACAGATGGGCGGGACTAGTAAAGATTTTGCATTAATTTTCAATGAAGTAACCAGAAACACAACTTTTTCAAGTACATTCTTTCTATATCTAAAAGACTAAAATGCACTTGTGCATTCTTGGTTTTTACATATAATGTCCCCTTAGAGATTATGGAGTACCAAAATTAGGTAAAGATCCCCTTACCTGGGAAACCCCAGATCCCAAGTATTTTGTTATTCATTCAGAAATTTACAAAAGTATAGATGCACACTGGGATTTATATAGTGAATAAAGTACCCCCTCTTGTAAAATATAAGGATATTATAAGTTACCGAGGAGTTTCATGACCATATAAAAACACGAGGACGAAGGCCGAGTGTTTTTATACAGGTCATGGAACTCCGAGGTAACTTCTAATATCCTCATATTTTGCAACTGGGGGTACTTTATTTATTATAATACACAAGTTTCAGGGAGTCATGTGACAGAAATGACCTCAGAACTCACCGTTTATAACTGATGACACCGTTTATAAGGATATAATTTACAAGATATTTACGGCTTTTGTGTATTATATATATAAATATTAAATAGAAAGTTTCCCTTGTTTGAGGAAGAAAGCAAAGGAAACCTAAACATTTTGCTTTCTTCTTTTCCAACCTGAGCATGTCAAGTGTATAAAAGAGTGATGACAGCGCTATACAAGCAATAAAACCCAGAGGAAATGACAGTGTTCAAATGCATGGTTACATTTCCCACACAATAAGATCAGTGATTTAACACACCATGTTTAAATTAAGTTTGGAAAAGGAAGTTTAAAGTATCTAATTTTGTCAAAGTATTTTCAGTTTATAATTTTTTTTTATTTACAGCCTTTTTCTAAGTTTACAAAGATATGCATTTTTCCGGACAGTCATGTGACTCTCTGCTTCCTTACTATCCAAAAACCCAACCCCATTCCTGTCTTATGACAGGAATTCTATCTTTATCACACAGTAGTAGTCTCTCAAGTGTAATGGCAACTTCAGCAATTATCTGTCTCTGAAGACTTAGGGTTTCCATTTACAACACATTAGCTAGGAGAGGCCTCAAAGTCATGCTACATTTGGCCAGGCTCATCTGTTCCCCAAGGTTGCTAAAGAGAATAGCATCAACCCCTCTCTAGGATATTAATGTCAATAAGACAAATTTGAGGGGGGGGGGAAATCTTGTTACAACCCTTGGTGCTGGGCAAACAAACATGGAGTCTCAAAGTAATTAAATGACTTTCCACTAATTTCTCCAGTTTCCTCCCTCGTTGCGAAAGAAAATTGTTAGGTGAATTTTTTTTGATCAGACTATGATCATTTGACATGTACCTGGTAAGGCAATAAGATCCAAAGCTCCACTAAGGCATGAACATATGAATTATGAAAGTTTTTTTGTAATAAATAAGGGGGAGATCACTCAAACTTGCAGTACAGCTGTAAAGAGTGACTGAAGTTTATCAGAGCACAAGTCAAATGACTGGGGGCAGCTGGGAAACTGACAATATGTCTAGCCCCATGTATGTTTTCAAAATGAAATATAAAAAAATCTGTTTGCCCTTTTGAGAAACAGATTTCAGTGAAGAATTCTGCTGGAGCAGCACTATTAACTGATGCGTTTTGAAAAAAACTTTTCTTACCATGACAATATCCCTTTAACCTTCTGTATGCTCTCATTTAGTTCATTACTTTTTTTGCATGCTATAGAATGTCCTATTCTTAGCAACTTTTCAACTGGTCTTCAGTTTTGTTTTTTAATTAGTATTTCCTTCCTCTTCTGCCATGTTCCAGCTTCCAAATAGATGTCACTGATAGGGTTGCCACCTATACTTAATAAAAAAAAATTACCAGACTTCTTATATATTTATCTATTTTCCCTATTAATAACATTGGGATGAGTCATAATTTTTTATCGGCCAGGTGGTAACCGTAGTCACTGACCACAGCAAAAAAAAAAACCAACGCTCTACGAGACTACAATTCTACTGTATTTGTTATATGTATTGTATTGTTATTCTTACATTTTACTACTTCTCTTTCTATTTAGGCCTTTTATTTAGCGTTCACAGATCTTCACGCACCACTGTATATCAGGAGCATCTAAACTAAAACATTAGATAAATAATATACTGAGAAAGGTGTGAAAGCACTGCAGCAAATTGTAGGTACATGTAGAACAAGTTCCACTTGCTCAGATTTAAGGGATTTCATGTTTCAGCAAGTTAATGTGTGCCTAACATATTTGGCATTTATTACAATGTATTATGTGGTCAGTCATAAGAAATAGCGTTATATTTATAAAATGCTATAGATCGCACACATAAAAATAAAAATGCCACCTCTCCTGCCATTTCAAAGTAAACGGACATTTTAAAGAGACATTTTCTGCAAACAAACTGCTAGTTCCCCTTTTCAATTGCTTGACTTGCAACTAGTGCTTTTTTTAGAATAGGAAGTTACGTTTCCAAAACAGTTATCTGTGACTTGTGTTGGTGGGATTAGTAAATGGCAAGTCAACATCACTGAGGTATCACCTGCAAACACAGAAATGATCAAGGTACTGCAGCTACATTAATTATTGTAAACTTGTGCCTGGAAGGTGCTGGGCCTACGATACCCATAATTAATATAATATAATGTGCTAAACACATTATTAAAAGACCCCTTAGTCTTCCTTTTTATGCCTCGTTATAGACATACAGATTGGTAAATCACATTTTGAGGCTCAGTCGTTATTCACATCCTATTTTCTTTCCTTCAATCATCTGCTTCGACTGCAAAAACGTGTCAGCGCTGTATTAAGATGAGTGCAAAACAATACACAAGCAAACATATCCTTTGAACCAAATAGCAGCTTTATCATTGTTGTGGATGTAATAATTATAACATTTTAGAGGACAAGTGTGCCCCATCAGCAGCTATTCAGAGAGAGAGAGCTCAACAAGGCTGCAAATAGTTAATAACCCAAGGTTAAGATTACATGGCTACCATTAAATCTACTAATTGTAATAAAAACTATCCCAACCCTAACAGTTCCTGCAAACAGGCACTGGTCAGTATCATCATCTGCAAAACTATTTATTGACACATGGGAAGGTTTATTGTTATCCATGGCAACCAGAAGGTACAGAAGGTAGATCTCTATAATTGTACCTGCAGTAGACTAATAAAAGCTAATAAAAAGCCCAATAAGGTTGTAAATGTAATTGCTTTCTATCGTATAGATTACTGCTCTGCTACAGACTACAAACAAGGGCCCCAGTATGTATGAGAATGCAGTACAAGTGCAGTGTCACATTATATATATATATAATATATATATACACACACACACACACACACACACACACACACACACACACACACTGTTCAAGAGGAACCAGCACACCATTTCATTTTCTTAAATCACCAAATGTTTATCATGTGCATCCATCCATGGGCCTTTATCAGAGGGGGAGAGACAGGGGGAGAGAGTGAGATCGAGCTCTTATGATGAGCTGCTGCCCGGTGCGGGTGGCTTAGTGCTAGGGAAGCACCAAAGCCAGAATCTGGTACAGGATTTGGCCTTTTTCCGAAGGATACATGTGAATGCAAGTGCCTGACTGAACGAAATCCCCCAAAAAAACGTGATATTTGCCACACAAGCAAGGAATTCAGTTAATTTTAAACTACGTACTGCAACTGTGTTTCTCTTTCCCCCTCATTTCCTCAATTTACATATGCAAATTACGATTCGAGTATTCAGCTGAATCTTTCACAAAAGAATCCTAAAATAGTGGATTTGGTGCATTTGGTGCTTAGTGTTAGCAAGGGGTATATTTAGTGACTAAAATTGCAGTTTCACCCTAACGGAATGCGTGCACTTCAGGTAGGAGAAAACCATTTTTCAGTGACCTTTAAGATACAATGTTATATTAATTCCAAACAACAGGCCTGTTTTCCGCCTGCCTTGTCAACATCTGAATTTATGATAATATCTGGGGTTGATTACTTGATGCAGAATTAAAATCCAATTGTGGGTTACTATATGTGCTGCAATTTGCACATTGACATTCTCCTTTCATCTGAAATAAATTCTACAGCAATTAGAATTGAGTATTCTTTAACATACTCAAAGCTAAACTAAAGGTGAACCACCCCTTTCAACTAGTTGTTTTCAGATAGATGACCAGAAATAATTACTTTTTCAAATGATTTTCTATGTGTCACATTTTTTATAATATTGAAGTGTAAAAGTAAAGTGTAATTTTTCACCTTCCATAGGTGCCCTTTAAAGTTATACATTAAGTTGATACATTTCTTATCTTTGTCCCTGCTGAGCAGAATCTCTGGGTTTCATTACAGGCATCTGTTAGAATTGATACAATAGTTGCTAATACTCCAGAGATGCTGCTGAGAAATGGAACAACTAAATGTTGCAAAATTGTAACAGTGAGCTGCCAGACTCAAACACCAGAGACAGGAAAGTTCAACTTTAAACTTAGATTTTGAAAAAAAAAAAATAAATAATTCAAAAAAGTTTTTCTGGGCAACAATCTGAAAACAACTGAGCTG
Organism: Xenopus borealis; assembly: GCA_024363595.1. Taxonomy (NCBI): domain Eukaryota; kingdom Metazoa; phylum Chordata; class Amphibia; order Anura; family Pipidae; genus Xenopus; species Xenopus borealis. The sequence continues at coordinate 13,441,962 of CM044445.1, forward strand.
GAAAAAGTGTTTGGAAGGCGAACAACCCCTTTCAGATGCCCCTGTGGCTGCCCAGCTTCTTTTATGCTGATCCACTGCACATGCTCTGTGGAATTCACTCACAATATACAGTACACAGAATAGAAATGTCACAATATAAGGCTGAAAGGCAGCACATAAACCAGTGTAACTAGCACCAGAATTTAATAAGTCCTGTAGAATCAGCTTATATTACAGACCAACCTAATTTTCAGCTGGATAATTAGTGACGAGCCCTAAGCTTAGCTTCTCAACAGCTGCTCAGAGCCCACTGAGCATGTCAGTGTCACAGACACTTTCCAAGATGGTGACCCCCTGTGACAAGTTTGAAGTCCTGGATCCTGCAATGCAGGGAAACAGTCCGTTTCAAACAGCAGGGGAGAAGCCCCCTACCTTACTTCCCAGAACTCCAGCAGCTTAGCCCGTTTCCCTATAAAACAGGCAGTGGCTGTGTAGATATTTATATCCACAGACCCAGTGCAGTCTGTATATTCTGATTATTAATCAGTCTTGCTTAACCCTCCCAACTGAAGCCCAGACCACACTGAGCATGTGCAAGTCTTGATATTGCAGAGATGTCTAACAAAGTTACAAGATGACAGCCCCCTGTGCAAACTTTGAAAGCATAAATCATTTGTCTTATTAGGCTTCTGGTGCAGTACGTTCCTATTTATACTCAGTATACAAAATACAGCATTTCTAACATTACTCTATTTTAGACTTTAGTTGCCCTTTAAGCTGAAGCAGGAAGCCTAATACCAAAGGAAAGAAATGCTGTGTGTCCTTTGACAGAGGACTCATAGCAGCATTACTTTGAGGGTTTACTGGTGTATTTAGGTGGGCCTTTCTGATGAGGCCTACTTATAGAGACACATCACTGTACAGACACCCTCATAGAGGGTTGAATGAGAATCTTCATAGTCATACCTCATCGTGCTTATATTTCCTCAAGGTGAACTCTAACTCCCAACAAGCCACAAACACTGCTGCCTCACAGACCTGCTGAATGAGTGGTTAGAATGTGTTGGTGACAGCAGCTAAAGGGTCACAGGTTGCCTCAATACTTTCGCAGCTGGCCCCTAACTTGATCTCATAGTGACACTATAGTGTATGTTTAGGTGGGGCACTATGGTGGTTCGTGACTATGAAGTATGTCCAAGCCTCTATATTTTTAACTCATGACAAAGCAGAATATATTTCCTGTAACACCCTGACACCGTGGAGCCTCTTACCCGCGGCAAATAATGACGGGTACTGTCCCCACTAACACACGTTTATACCGCATTACATTAAGAACTGTGCACCCAACGCGGCAGTAATAGAACATAGATATAGCAGAGTTTACATACCACCCGACAACCCCGCTCTTCACGGGACAGTCTCGATTTTTCATAACACAGCCCGCAATCCCGGATCGCCCAGGGGTTTTCGTCACAGTCTCGCGAGAGGAGAGCGTGATGTTACCATTACGGAACGTATGTGCGGTGGCGTTGTCGCGCATGGGCGTGACCGCCGCGTCGTAGTCACGTTTACGTAAAGCCAGGGTTGCTACTAGCAACAGGGGATCTACTTGAATGTCTCCTCAGCATATTGTCTCTTTCTCTGGTCACTGCCACATTTGTCAGGGACTAACTACTCAAAAATATATGGTGTTTATGGTGAGAATTGTCTGCAAATCCTCTGCCGCCAGAGTTACAATAGTTGATCAAAACTAATAGCACTTTTTTCTTTAACCCCTCCTTGTTATGATTGGGGTTGCCACCTTTTTTTGAAAAAAATACCTGCCTTCCTATATATTAATCTTTTTTTCCTGTTAATAACATTGAGATCAACCATCAAAAATACCTGCCAGGTGGTAACCCTAGTTTTGATGGGGCTCTGCCAATATGTTCCTGTTTATTCCCCCGCAATACTATTTGCTCCACAGTCTCCATTTCAAACGATTACCCGGAAGGATAATTCTTTTCTTTTTCTGCTGAAAACTTTTTGAGTTGCTCCAGGGAACCCAAAATAGAAAGCTAATGTAGGAGAAGCCTAAGGGGAAATTAATCAAAAGTAATGTTGAGTTCCTTCCAGTACAGTAGAGCCAGATTTGTAAAATAAGACAAGGGACCTGATCGGAGTAATCATTGTTTTTAGGCATCATGAGTGGGTTAAATTTAACAAAAGATATCATGGGATTCGGCTACATCGAAACACACTGGACAAATATGCTTCTGGGCAGTAACCCATGGCAACCAGTCAGATTGCTTTCAGTGTTCAACCTGCTGAAAAAAAAGCTGGTTGCTATTATGGTTGCCACCTTTTCTTTTTTTCCTATTAATAACATTGGGCTCAACCATCAAAAATACCGGCCAAGCCGGTAA
>CM044445.1:13461529-13481326 GCA_024363595.1 Xenopus borealis
GATTTAGTGGAATATAAATTGTAACTAAAGCACTCCACTTTATAATTTATAATTCCTGTGATTGGTATGAGAACGTCCAATTAGATTGCACGTTCATATAGATGTTTATTGTGACTACTGAGTGAGATTGATTAAGCGGGGTACTTTTTTTTTTCTTTTTTGGGAAACCTCCAAGTTTCTCATCTCCAAACACTGCTACCCACATTATCTCACCCACATCTAAATGAATCTATTCCCCTTCACTCCTGTCTCTATCATTGAACAAAAAAAAGGTACATTTCATCTTATGTGCCAACTATGTGTATTAGACTATAAGCAGTGTCCTTTGAGCCTATTTCATTCTGTAACCCTTGTGTAATTATTCTGTACAAATATAAGCTCAAACTATCTCCAATGCTCAAACTATCACCAATGTAAAATATAAGCTCAAACTATCTCCAATGTAAAATACTTATATACTTTCCCAATCTACTAAGCTACAACCAACAGTGCAGTTTGCTTACCCTGAAACTTTTGTGCATTCTTAAAATTGTAGAACAAAATATAAATCTTGTGAGAAGTAAACGCAAGAATTCATCTCCAAAGAACTGAAGAAAAGCTTGATCTAAAGGCGAGAGGAAATGAGTTAGAGTGTATTGAAACAAATTTATTATTAATTTATTAACATGTATTGCTATAGCGCCAACTTATTTCGTAGCGCAAATTATGATGCCCATAATAAAAACAGAAAAGATTCATACCCCTTGTTTTTCGCTCTTCAGCCCTCGTATATTGCTGCTAGCTGCTAAACACTATCATAAAGGGAAAGTGCAGTGGGTTGTCCTGCATGGGCAATTATCTGCCAAAAATACAACGGTGTTTGACTTCTACAACCTGTGATACTTCCAATTCAAGTCAGATGCTTAAATGCTATTGCCCTTTGCAGGGACATATTACTATTCCGCATGGTTTACTTAACAGGTCAACATCACATGACAAAAATGTTATTTTCCATTTCAATTTTTAATAAACTGATTTTCCTATTGAACACGTGCTCCATATATAATCCGACTTGCTGTCACCTACCTATAGAGCGAGAGTGTGTCAGTAGCTGAGCAATATCCCTGTTGATTTTTCGGACATGATCCTGACATTTTTCCCATAATCCGTTGCGCATGCTGGAGAGGCCGGAGACGAAGAGGAATGCCATGAGTGGATTATTAAGGAAGAGGGTAAATAGGCTTCCACGCTGAGAGTGATCTATGAGATAAGAATAAAGGTGACCATACATGCAACAATAATCACTGCCTACACAGCAATTCAGTGGCTCACCAACCTGCCTGCATGACATATATCTGGCAAATATGGGGCAGGGACAGTATCAATAAGACACATCTGAAAGTTCTGTTGGATAAAGAGTACTTCAATGCATCACTCTTGTTTTCTGAAGGCTCCACTTGATGATTTAATCACTGGCCTTAGGGAACCAGATCAACCAATCCCTGTATGTTGCCAAAGTGGGCCAACTTGAGGGGCAGATCTTACCATGTATGTCAGTCTTAACATTCTGTTTCTCATTGTCAAAGGGGGCCTATCAGCTCCCAGCAGGAGTTGTCAGGACCAAGGAGGAAGCTTTATGGATAAAGTCCAGATTCAAGGGACAGGCAAGGGTTGAGGCGAAATCATGGCCAGGCAAGAATTCAAAGGCAGGCAGAATAATATCAGAGTCCAAGTCCAGGCAGGGTTAGAAGTCCAGAACACAGGTTAACACCCAGGAATGTCTCAAACAAATGCTATAATCGGGCATCTAACCCATGACCTGGAAGTCGTTAAAAATTCAAATTTTTTAAATCATCTCACGAGCGTCGCTCCACATGGTCCATGGATGCTGCCATGTTGGATGAGGTGACGAGGGAGACAGACACGCCGTCCGGCGCTCATGACACTCATACAACTGTGACAATATTTTTTTGTACAGGGGGACTTCTAATAATCATTTCAGCTGTTTCAGGACCTTTACCCGATGGCTTCACTAGATAAACGGACACCATAATAATGTAGTTATTAAAATAAAAACCTCTTGAATAAGTAAACTGTTGGTTATGTGCACCTCCTGTCTCATATCATGAGTCTGTTTGAATAACCATACTAAACCGAGGGTCTAACTTCCAGCCTGCACCAAGTTCATGTACAGATTTCAGCACAGTAGATCTTTAAGATAAAACTAGATATGAAGGCCAGATTTTCTAGGTCCATGCCAACCCATATTCAGGTGTCTTCACTTTAGTGATGTGCGGGTCGGGTTTTTTGGACCCGCACCCAACCCATACCAACCCCAGCTCACCCACACCCACCTTCTCCAATCTATTTATAGATTGTGCCTACAAAAATAGAAGCAGGAAGCCAGCAGTGTAAGGTCGTGGGTGGGGAGAGCAGGCAGAAGAGCTCAACCCAAACCTGTCCACAACCAGCAAAGGAAGTGCTGAGGTCGGCCTTAACCCGCTCGACCCTTGGGTGACGGCCAGCCCTCACATAACTACTTTGCTTGTCTTCTAGCTAATACCCCCATGCTGGTTTCTTGTAATTGGATCTTTCAGTATAACACAAAGAGCGTTATGAACAGGGTTAAGCATGTGCAGCAGGTGTGGTTACTTAAAATCTCTGAGGGATCCAAACAAACCAAGGTTGGTTAGACCCTAGCAGGACATTCCTACTATCAACCTAGTGCTATATGTCAGCACTCTGTAGGGAGGAAAATCAAATCTCTAACAAAGCTATGCCTATACCACTGGGTTTACCTTGCAAGGCCTTGGGATATGCTGTAGGCGATAGGAGGCACACCAGAGGCTGTCCAAATAAATTGGTGAAATTCTGCAAAAGAAAAAAATATTGAGCAAATGTGCTCTCAAAAAATGTGTAGAATAGCAAAGGTTGAAATGATCCTTTATTTTTATAGAACTGACCTATCCTGCAGCACTTTATATATATACATCTTTCACATCTGTCCCTGCTGCATAATTCACAATCACCCTCAATACATTGCCACAGAGGCTACAACACAAGGAATTCAGAACTACAGTTAGGTCCATAAATATTTGGACTTTTCTCTAATTTTGGTTCTGTACATTACCACAATGATTTTTAAATGAAACAACTCAGATGCAAATGAACCTTTTATTTTCAGTTTTTTAATTTGTCCAATTACTTTTGAGCCCCTGAAATGAAGTCATTGTGTTAAAAAATTCTTTAGTTCCTCACATGTTTATGCAATGTTTTTGTTCAACCCACTGAATTAAAGCTGAAAGTCTGCAGTTCAACTGAATATGAGTGGTTTCATAAAATATATTTATGGTTTCATAAAATTCATTGTGGTAATGTACAGAACCAAACTTAGAAAAATGTTGTCTCTGTCCAAATATTTATGGACTGTAGATGCATCAGAAGGTGATTGTTACAAATAGCAAATCATGAAGCTTTCAGCTACCCTCTAAATTGTTTAGAACTACAACTCCCAGCATCCCATCTGAAACCTGCAAAACTGCCCTTTCCTTCAGGATTATACAAGACTTTCCAAATTATCTGTACCTACAGATAGCCTTTTAACAGGCCCAGATTGCCATATTCTTCTCAGAATTCCATCCTTGCTCACTGGTTATATTACCAAGGAGAAAAAAACCCAATTTAGCCATATAGCAGGATTTAGAAGAAATAATGCTACTGTGATTTGCCCTACACCCTGCCTAACCAGTCCTATACCCCTCCACTTATAGGAAGATCAAGGGTCTTTAACAGGTCTGCTCCACCTAATGGTATTCCATTGTTCTTAACTAAAGTATAAACCCGATGGACATAGGTCGTTTTCCAACACAAACTTTTTTTGGATGATACGGTATTATAGGATTTCAATAGAAAGCTGTAAATATGAATTTTCTCAGTTACCTTTAAATAAGACTTAAGTATCAATACCTTGTAAGCCACACTGTTCGAAGAGTCCACAATGATAAATAATGGTTTCCTTGTGAAAGGGTAGAGATCTCCTGGATGAAGGCTGCAAAACAAATGGCCACTGTGTGTTATATCTACATCAGAAACATATCAACTGAGATTATGACAAGGGACAACAAAGCCAGACTTTTCCTGAGCCTTAAATCAGGGCTGCAGCCTGGCTTTCAGTGCAAATCCTGATTTTTGTATCCATATAGTTTTAAACTATAGGTCAGGTAAAGGTTATGGGAGTTTTAATTGAACCCCAGTTGCAGGGCCCCACTTTGAAGATCCTTAATGTAAGTATAATGCCTTAAATGGGAAAATACTATTCAGAATATGATCCTCATGATTGCACATCTTATCCTCATATATGAACTTGTTAATTAGCATTATTAGGTGAAAATGGTGCCTTTGTATACAAAGCAAGAGGAGTCCTGCAAAAGAAACCCAGTAAAAACTACAATTTTCATGGAATAAGGCTAAAGCTCACTAAATGGGAGCTAGGGCAGGAGTATACTAGCTTTAGCCATGTATTTTTTTTTTTTTTATTAAAAAATAAAAATAGCCCAGCCTCTTCCACAGATTTCTTTTTTGGTAAGAAACCATGTTACCAAAATGCTTCCAATACAAGTAAATAATTTTGTCAGTGTTGTGCACAATAATACATACAAAAGTCTCCTCTCACCAGTGCATCTCTTTATAAGACTGGTTCCTCTTGTGCACTGCGTCCCCATTTACAACATCCCGATTACTGTTGGTCAGGACCCCTCCGAAATCATAGGGACCTGTAGCAAGGTAGCAACAAGGCAGCTTCAGTGTGCAACCTGGTAACGGAGTATTGGGTTTGTGGATGAGATTATAGCCTGAGCAGCTAGTCATCTCAGGGAAAGGTGCAAACTGCTGATGAGAGACTTGTGAATATGTTTGTGGGAAGAAAATCATCATAATTCTAAGTATTGTTGGGTTCTTGGTGGGTGCCGCTGGGTACTGTATTGGGTTTGCTTTCATTTAATTTTTTCATTAATGAATAATTGGGGAAGGGCATTTTAAGTAATGTTTGCAGATGAAATGGTATTTCCTACCATGATGTGGCACCTGCACAACAAGATCTAGTTAACTAGCCAATTTAGGAGGTTAAGTGGCAGATGACATTTAATGTTGATTCAAGGTTATGCACATCAAATGTAAAAATATGCAGTCACTTATGCCCTTAATGAGACTGAACTAGGCAAATCCATAATGGAAAAGGACCTTGGAGTCCTTGTAGATAATAAAGTTGGCTGTAGCAAGCAATGCCAGTTAGCAGCAGGAAGAACAAACAAGGGTTTAAGCCATATTAAAAGGGGTATAGATTCACAAGGTGGAGAGGGTCAGTTAGAATATGCTGTGCCTCATTGGCGGAGCGCCCCTGAAAGGAGCCTTATCATAAACTCTCGGATACTTTTTTCACCAGTAGGTCCTTCTAGCAGATACAAGGGCATCAATTCAGATTAGGAGAAAGGAGGTTCCACCATAATAATATAAAAAGTATAATTATTTTTTTTACAGTAAAGTTGTGGAATTCTCTCTGTGAAGTTGGGAAAGATTTTTTTTTCTACCCCTCTGAAGCAAACTGCAGAGCTTCAGATGGATTATTACTTGCCTACTGCTGGCCATAGATGTAACAATTACAATCTTTCTTGGAAAAGATCTTTCCAAGAAAGATCATTCGTTTCAACACACATGTATAGAGCTGAATCGTCAGCTATACAGGTAGAAACAATAGAATTCTACTTGTATCTGACGATTCAGCACTAACAATGGGCGTTGTTAATGGGTGCCTTCGAAGACACCCGATCAAAATTTTCCTTCCAGCCCGATCAACCAGCCGAACGATATCTAAATCTTCTGACGATATCGGTCGGCTCATTTCCCAACATACACACTGAATATTGTAAGGAAATTTGTTTCGTATGATATTATCTGTGCGTCTATGGCCACCTTAACTCTATCAACTAGCAGCTAGGTAGGTTTCACTTAGACCTGAAGGTTTAACTTGATGGACATGTGTCTTTTTTCACCTAAACTTTCTGTTGCTATGATTATTACAATGAAAACAATGTTTTACAATGTAATGCAATTCCCAGTATCCCCCTGATGAATATGATGTCAGGAGTTTGGGTTCTGCAAAATGTTCCCAATCTTTGGATTAAAACATCAGCGTGAACAAGCCCTAAATCTTGCAAGCAAACTGGGCTTCTGCGCACATGTAATGAGCAGTCATACTGTTTACACGCTATCTATCCTAAATAAGTATTCTCTGAATATCAGTTACATACATTGGCGTTATGATGAGTGGATTTCTTGTCATACAGTCGTTCCAATCTACAGCAATAAATACACATATATGTAGACTATATGGAGCTAAATTTAAACTTGTATTAAAGATTTGGGAAATAGTATTTAACAGATAAACCTCAGGGTTACTATTAATATATGTGTTCATGAACAATGGATAAAGACACAGACATATCATCAAACACATATAATTAGAGAGGCAGCTTTGTAGAGATGAGCATTATTGCACCCTAGGCCTGGCAATCAGATCTCTGAGACTTCTGAGTGAAGAACTGGATTGTAAACAACATAGTTTTTCATTGATATAATAAAAAAGTATATAGTTATTGCTTTATAAGAATATTTTGCATTAACTTAAGATTATTTTCTTTTCTGGATGGTCCTTTAATGCTTTTGCAGTCAGTAAGGTTTTCAGTAAGTATTGAAAGCAGAAAAGTTTGGCTTCCTCTAGGGCAGGGGTCCCCAACCTTTTTTACCCATGAGCCATACTCAAATATAAAAAGAGTTGGGCAGCAACACAAACATAAAAAATCCTTTGCGGTGCCAAATAAGGTCTGTGATTGGCCATTTGGTGGCCCCTATGTGAACTGGCAGCTTACAGGAGACTCTGCTTGACATTATACTTAGTTTTTATGCAATTAAAACTTGCTTTCAAGCCTGGAATTCAAAACTAAGCACCTGCTTTGGGGGCATCGAGAGCAACATCCAAGGGGTTGGTGAGCAACATGTTGCTCAGGAGCTACTGGTTGGGGATCACTGCTCTAGAGTCTAGTCTAACCTCCATTCTAGAAGGGCAAAACTTTTGTACTGGAAAGGCTTGTCTTGTTTAAGTATAATATTAATATACACACAAAAATACGGAACTGTATTTTCTGGTAGGGATAGGAATTCTCTCTATATTGTACCCAAACCAGGCTTCAGGCTAGGCCTACATAGCTACTATACAAGAATTATGACAAATAAACATCCATAATGTGTCTGTAAGATCACTGAAAGGCTTTGGTGCAGCAGATTCATTTAAAAAAAAAACCCCAAAACATTTCCTAAGTTGCCCTCAATTCATTCCTATTAAAATTTACTATGGCTACAGGTAGATGATCAGATCATTATCATACATTTTCGCACTAAAACACTGACTCGTGCATTTTCCAGTGATAATTTGTGGATTCAATGGTGCACCCATAGGTGCAGGTTGTTTCCATTGGAAGGAATGGAGGGCAGTTCCGAACATTTTGTCATCCATCAGCCAACCTAACTATTACTAGCATTCAAACAGAGTTGAATAGTGGAAACTCACAGAATCTTCACTTTATTGATCCATTTTGTATTTTTTTCATATAGGCAATAAAACTTGGAAATAGTTGCTTACAAACCAGTTCTTCTAGTTAGCCACTGAAGTCCCGGTGGCCTTCAACAGGCCTTGAAAAGTTCATAATAAAGTGCAAGATAAACACAAAATAAAGTGCAGGTGTATGGCAGATGCATATAGAAAGAGACACCACTATGTACAATGAAAGAAATGCAAACATGGATGTACTAAGCAATATAAACACCAGGGCAAGACATACATAATGATCCCATAGCAGAAGGCAAGCTCTTCCATGAGACGGCATCAGATTTATGGCTGCTGTTCACCTGCACTACCGTAGCAAGCTGCAAGCTCCAACTCTGCCCAGTATTAGCCACACTGCATGCTAAAGCCATGCACACAATAGATTGGCAAAGGATTTCATGCTTTAGATAAAGGAATGCATGTTTAATCCAGCTTTGATGGACAGTGACATGAATCTGGCATTTAAAATCCTATGAAAAACTGTAGTGATGGTCCCTGTCATGGTTATGGTTTAAAGGGCAAGACATAGTGCTGACAGTTTTGACTTACGGCTTGCAAATTCTGGTTGTGTTTTTCTACATATGTGTATGTTTTTTAATTCATCTCACCATAATAATAATGGAGTACTTCCTTAAATTACTAGGGTCAACAAGACACTAAAAGCAGCCAAACTTCCCCTTTAGGCTAGGATGATTGTTTAAATCAGCCTGCTAACCTAATTATCTGAATGACTTTCCCATAAGTGAAGTCATACAGTAGTTCAGCAATCTGAAGCTGGCTGTAAGTATTGCGATGTACAATATCCATGTACTATGCTTTGTGGTCTGGTACTTTTTCATAAACTACCAATGTGGTTTATTTGCCACTTTTTGGAATGCAGATTAGGAGCCACTGCAATTTTTCTCTCCCTGCTTCAGATTGTTTGAGCCATGTCCCCAAATGACTGGAACAATTGAAAGGTGGCCATGCCTTATGCAATATCTGTCTCTTCAGCCTGATGAATTTAGCAAATTAGCGTTTTCTTCAATTAAAAAAAAAAACAAAAACGTTTACTGATTATAGGACAAGTGAAGCCCATTGGAGTCGCAATCGGTTATGCCACAAACCGTGAAAAATAGGTCTCTGTTGCTTAATATGGAGTAGCCATAAGGAGCTCCACTAGCACAGATTTAGCACATACACAGTAAACTGCATGGGGTATTTAACCCTGCTGAGGTGCATTGTGCATGTGTTGTGCCTTATAAATACAGAAGTAGGATAAGCCACAATACTGGAACCTGGAAGGTATGTAAATGTGGCAAAATAAAAATATGCAATATAAATGTACAACACTAGTTAAAGCAAGTACAAAAGAAGAGGACTTCTGAGCAAACTAATTTTCGTTACTCAGTTAGAGAACAATCTAACAGGAGTTTAATGAGGTTGACAAAAGCAGGCCTGTTGGCTTGCACATATTTGGGCTTGTCTTATTGCATCTCTTTTAGCATCACAGATTGATTAATAAGCTTCATAGACAATAAACTACTCTCTCACACATTGCCGTCTATTAAAGGATTTATAATAAATATTAATGAAATATAAAGCCTACTTAATCATGTAGGACAGTTAGTTCACCTTTACACTAAATTGAATTTTTTATCCAATCAGATTTATCTCCTACTATGAAATAGAATTTGTGAATCATAAGATGCTTTAGGCAGGGTCTCTAGGCAGCTGAGTGCTTTTAACATTAAAGAGACAGTAGCTGTAGCGACTAGCCAGTTTGTACTAAGAGGAAACCTCCTGGTTACGAGCCACTGAACTCTTTAAACTTAAATTAAAGCTAGAGAGAAATAAGCAGGCTTGGAAACTGCTCTTTCATACTTTTTTATGCGTTCTTTGTATTGTTAGCTTTGAATCTGTACAAAGTGATGGGTTCGATGGAGATGTCAGCATTGTGCGTATATGAATGCTTTGTTAGTCCCTGCACTGCAGGAGGGCCAGCATTACAGAGCAACATGCTACTTAAGACTGGGACATGCAGAGCAGGATGTGCTCATCACACAGCATGGAATAAAGAGATGTGAAGCCCTGTGCATGACAGGGAGCATTCCTTTATCGTACCTTCATAGTCAGATCGACCTGTAGGAAAGACGCCTGTAGCAGACAGGTAAATCAGAAGGGCACTGTTTGCAGGCAGCTCCTAAATAAGAAAACACAATGGTGTGACCATAATGCAACCAAATATGGATGTCCATGGAACCCAAAGGAACAGCGCTTAAAGATAAAAACAGTTTTCATATAAGCATTTATAATTCATGCAGAAAGAAGCATAGGGTGTTCTGTATTGTTTTCTGAGGGATTGAGCAATAAAATAATAAAAATAGTTAACTTTGTGCAGGATAGAGGTATTATTGGAGGGAGGTCTAAAATCGATTGTTTACTTACATTTTTTTGTGTTACTGGTTCTTTAATATGGGTTACTGCACATGGGAAAACGTAATTCCTTGTATATCTAATATAAGTAATTCTAAAAAAACTGGACTTGCTGAGTAATTATTGAAAATGTTTCACTACTCCTCCGACCAGCTTCTTCATAAAAAAAAATAAAAAATACTGGTACACCCAAAGGATCCAACACCAAAAGAAAAACAAAGAATGTTGTATACGATGTCCAGTGTAGTGAGGAGTGCACTAATCTATATATTGGGGAGAACAAACAACTGCTCACCAAGCGAATGGATCAGCATAGGAGAGCTAACTCTACAGGGCAAGACTCAGCTGTCTTTCTACATCTAAACGACAAGGGTCACTCCTTTGAAGATAACAAGGTCCAAATCTTGGATAAAGAAGACCGCTGGTTTGAAGAAAGCATGAAAGAGGAGATTCATGTCAAGATGGAGAAAACATCCCTGAATACAGGCGGATGCCTTTGGCACCACCTTTCTGCTACATACAATGCTGTTTTCACATCTGTACCCAGGCGGTTTCAGAACACTTCATACATACATGAAGCTCTCACAAGTAACACCTGTATCTAGGATTGCATGAGACATTGGTAATCCTATCACAGTAACTATTCAGAATCAACTCCTCTGTAAATTCAGATGTCACCTCTTTGAAGCGTTACAATGTGCCATTGTGATTGGATTATTGGAAGAGTTTATATACCGAGGACTACCCATACCAGTCAGTTGAACTGAAGAAGCTGCTCGGGTGAGTAGTGAAACATCTTCAATGATTACTCAGCAAGTCCAGTTGTTTTAGAATTACTCATATTAGATATACCATTACCTGGATGAAAGAAAATCTTCATAGTCTTAATTCCTTGTATTACATATGGAGGTTAGTCACTAAATATATGGCTAACCTCCAAACTGAGGTAGGTTGCACTGCCAGATATTGTTATAAAATTTATAGATGTCCAACTCTTCAGTTGTCATCGGCCCTTCAGTAGTAACGAGCTGCCAATCAAGTGTTGCTCTGGGCAACCTGCCTGACACTCAGGTTAGCTGCAACCAGAGGAGAATTCAGAAAGTCTAACCCACCTTATAACCCTTTTGTGGCCATCACTAAAAGGGCACAGCGTTAGATATACTTTGTATGTTGTATTTGTGTGCACTGACCTTAAATGACGCAGCCAGGAATGTGTAAAGTTGGCTGAAAGTTGGCTTGTACAGCAGATATTTATGGGGGTTTTCTCTCTTCATTGGTTTCTCAGCTGGGTCCTGTGAAGTGCACCAACAATTACTTCCATTACAAAAAAGAATATAAGCAAAGGCTTGAACTTGTTAAGTGTGTGTGTATTTCATTAATTAATCTACTATGTATGTAGCAGTACAGTTTATAGCACTAAGGGAATATTATAAATGCTCCTTACAAGGTACACAGCAGACCAGCTCAAACTCACATGTGCCATTGTGAATATTCACAATAACAAATGGAATATATTATACTGGGTGAAATATAGCAACATGAAGACTAAACTGGGAAGCTGGGCTTAATGTCAGAGAAAATATTTTTAACTATATGGTAACATGCTAAATGAAATTATTATTCCAAACAAACCCAAACAAAAACTCTTTAGTCAGTGTCAAATTTATCGTTAAGGAATATAAATTGATAAGATGACAACATTGTTGTAAAGATTACTGTCCCTTTAACATAAGGGGTAGTATGTTCAGCTATTTCTTCTATAGCAAAAAGTCATGTAATGACAAATAGTTCTTGTCTGAATTTACCTGTAATCCTGGTTTATTCATCTGAGAAGTAAGGTTCATGGGTTCCCTCTCCAGAGCCTGTAACATCCTGAACATGTCTATTGTGAGCTCACTGAACTTAACCTGAATGGGTAAAAATCCGTAGCAGAAGAACACATCATGAACAGCCCAGTGGTATTTTAACACTGGCAAAAAGTATTTTATTTACCCAAATCTTTGCATATATAATGGCACATAAAACAGTATTTATTCCAACTTTGTCATGTCCACAAACTTGTCACATAGGATGAGATTTGGTCAAACTTTGGCATGTATGATGAGAAACAACAATAAGCAGTGGGGTGTATAGTATATAACATTTATAAACACCATGGATGAATGATGGCATTTATCAACATCTTGCCATGTTGGCATTTTCTCTTTTTTCTATTTTCATGGATGATGGCATTTTCTTGCCATGTATGACGGCATTTATTGGAGAAACACTGTGTGCACTTCAATGTTAATATTAAAAAAGTGCAAACATTTAATTCAACATAAGCACCCAAGGAAAGATATTTGTGGGTTTAAAGATGGCCATCGATGCAAAGATACAGTCGTACAGTTTTCAGATTGTGTGTGGAGTGTCCAGACATTTTTAGTGCCATGGCGTAGAGTCCTGCAGTGGGTCGGGTACCCGCGGGTTACCCGCAAATTCCGGCGGTACCCGGGTCGCGGATCCTTGCTATAGCTATTTTTACTCCTTTTTCTCAGCATTTCTACTTCTGATGATGTCACATCCGGTATAAATTGAAAGCACTTCCTGTTTTACTCCTTTTTTTATGATCACGGCTACTTCCGATGATGTCACTTCCGATTTACAATGACAGCACTTCCTGATTCTTGATGGTCAGCGGGTCGCGGGTCCGGGTTGCAGATCTCAGGTTGCGGGTACGGGTCGGGTCGCGGTCCAAGCGGGTAAGAATGCGGGTCGCGGGTTGTGGATTGCTGGTACGGGTCCCAAAAAATGAACCCGCGCAGGACCATGGCGATCGGTCGTTTAGTTGATTGGATAGGTTAGAAATTTTTTGTTGGCCAACAATAATATCTCTGCATGTATCTGATGATGTCTATGCTTGACTATCACTCATTTTTTTTTCAGACATAACATACAATTGTTCTCAGTGGCAGAACGACCTTATTTGTTTCTTTTGATCTGAATGGTTAGTGGTAGGTGGGGAGATTGCACCGTACGATCATTTGTCCGATATTAAGGCTATATCTGCACGTCTATGGCCAGCTTTAACCTCATAGCGGTGTACAAACAAGGAACTCATTTGTTGTACACAGGGATAATTCTAGGGCAATGGTTACCCTTTAGAGGTCCAACATTTTAATCTAGGCCCTTTTAGCTTATAACAAAAATGGAATGAAGATTCAATCTCACACTAAATTTTAAGTTAATTTTCCATGAGTATAAAGGACATAGGCATTCTGTGTTCTAGACATTTAGAATTCCACTTACCTGGTTATTGCAGTTGCCAATAATTAAAGCATCAGCAAGCATCAACTGTCCCACCACCATGCCCTGCTCCAGCACAGGTCCAGAAGCCTCTGACAGCCGATTGGAAATTATTACAATGGTATTGTCATCATTTAGAACCATAACTGGGTCAGCCTGACCAAAAACAAAGATGAGATTTCATATTAGAAATGTACACCCATGAAGAGATTATTAAGCAGTACTGCAAAAGTTGTGGGGAAGGAGTTTCAGAGCTCCACATTGTTCGATTCTATGGCCTTAGACAGGATAAGACAATTAGTGCTGAAGTTTAAGCAGGAACCATAAAAGCAGAATCATTAATCATGGGACAAACCAAAGTCGTCAAGGGACGAGATTCAAAGGCCTCATGATAAAAATAATTATGACGCATTGATAGGGGAATATTCTTGGTGTCTCTGAACTTTCCAGCAGCCACCTAGACTTGTTGGATGCCGATTTATTATTTAAATTTAATGGAAATCAGATGCAAGGATGGAAGCTTTGTCTCAGGAGGTATGCATAAGTTTTATTTATTTATCCACAGTCTTTGAAGCCAGAACAGAAGAAGATTTGTAATGTTTTAGTCACATTATAATGCATAATTTATAGGCATGACAAATATCATATTTAAGTTTATGATTTAACGGAAAACTGAATAATGAATCTGTTCCACTCCAGGGAGAGTCCTAAAAAACAACCAAATTATAACGAAAAAATATATAGATGGCATTATATACTGCACAGTAAATAAAGCATCATTATAAATCCTTCAAACGGCTGAGACCATTACAGGGACAAAGCTCATCTAATGTAATTACCAAGACTTTTCTAAAAAAATTCTCTTATGGTGGGGGGGCATTCAAACCTGTTCCTGGATCAATACTGCAGGAAGGCTAATGTCAGACTGCTACACCGCTAGTAGAAAAATTCCAGTGAAGAAAACATGAATACTGTCCAAATGTACACCATTACAGGCAGATGCCTTCGTTTTTACCATTTCCCACTTCATAGGATAAGGATAGATAATGAGCTTTATATAATGAGTTCCTACCTCCTCTCTAGGTTACATAGGATAAGAAGCAGATTTTTGGTCCAAATCAAACCTGTTAAAATGAAAACCTTGCCTCCCTTGTTACTTACTTGCGTCAACCAGAGACAATTAGGTACAGATTTACTAAATTCATATGAATGATTCGAAATTCAAATTTTCTAAAAGATTAGAATTCTCGAATATTTTTGAAGGCCACTTCGACCATTGAATTTTGAAAATGACATTCTATTCGATCGAATTTTGAAAATTTGATCGAATCGAATGATTTGAATAACATTTTATTTGAATATTCTTCAGTCTAATTACTTGCCCTTTAATTTTTAATTTGACTGCCTAGTTCGCCAGGTTAAAGTTGCCGAATTGCTATTAAAGCAATAGGGGTTTTTTTTTTAAAGATTCTTAGATCGAATAAAACATTTTTTTTATAGAATGGTTAAAATTGTCCGAATTGTTTGATACAAACAATTTAATTGTTGGATCGAAATTTTTTTATTCGAATTGCAGTAAAAACCTTACAAACTCAATATTCCAATTTGAAGGTTTTAAATTTGACCACAATTCGATTGGTCGAATTCGAAGGTTAATTCACCCTCGTATTCGACCAATAGTAAATCTGCCCCTTATTCTCAAATGAAGCAGCAGTAGAAAGAGATGGACTTTGGGCAAAGACTTGAGAGGTTGGAGCACTGATATAAATGGTACTTTTCTATCCCTTAACTTAACTTCATGGCTATAGCAGCCAGTGGGGTTGTTGTTATGTGACCCAAGTGAGAAAAGGACCCTTATATATTGTTACAGAAGTGGAATTACACAAACATGTAGATTTAGAAAGCCCAGGTCATGCTGAAAAAAATATGTATAATTTTCCTAAGTAAAATAAACCCCTCCCCCAAATATAAAAATTTGATGTCTGACTGACAGGTGTAGTAAGAGCTAAAGACAAATTCAGAAAAAAAATTATTTAAAATGTAGTACAAAAGACAAAATTTGAAAACTGTCTGTTTAAAAGACAAATTCACAAAAGTGAATTTGGTGGGAAATCCGACATTTTAATCTCCACTTTTATTTTGTCTCAGTATCACTACTTTTGTGAATTACCCCCTATATGTTTTTATTTTTATAGTGAGAGCAGCCATAAATGCTTTGACATTGAACCTTATAACCTAATACTTTAAGTGACAAAATTATTAGTAAAATGACAAAATCATTACTTACTTGCATCAACCAGAGACACTTAGGGACATATTTGAACCGGCGCAGTAAACCAAATCAGCCAATTACTGGCTTGGTTTTTTCCCCAGCCAAAGGTCGATCAGTGAAAGCAAAAATGTGATAAGATGCAATGGGTTATTGCCCAGGTGCAAAACTGACCTGTGCAAATTTGACTGTTTTTTACTCAATACATAACCATTTAAACCAATGTTCCAAATGAATTCCATTCAACAAACGTTCTATCCAAACATTCTAAGGCAGCCAGTTACCTCAATAAAGGCTGCTACTTCTTGGAGGACAAGATTCCATTCTAACTGGTCTTCTGTGTTAAAGCGATGTGTGTAGTCTTCAATTTCATCGGACAGCTCCTGAATGCAGAAACATGAAGGCGTACTAAAGATAAATTACACACAAAGAGAATCTTGCATTGCAGCTACATATAGATAGCATTATTTAGGGTTGAAGTCTGTTTGGCTTTTGCTACTAGTGGAATGTGACTGTAGTGGGTCTTGTTCACAGTTGAAAATAAACTAGAAGATGCCTCAATCTAGTTATATGTTGGCAATATTTCTTAACAAGAGATAAGCGAGATCCAGCCGCTGATTTATCTGAGTGGGGACTGGTCTTGTGAATTCAGTGGCTGGTAGCAGTGAAAGGTGAGTAAACATCTGGTTTAAACTCTTCCTACACATTTCAGGGTAAAGGTATTCTCGTTGTGAGGTTCACTGAATGTTTGGACTTTGTGCTGCACTTTCTATATTGGTTGTGTCTAGCACATGTCATTGCACAATGAAGAGGCCTGTGCAGAGGGCAAAACAACTAAGGGGAAGAGAGAGAGAACAATTTAAAAATGCAACTCTATATTAAAAGACTGTTCCCACATTGAACCTGTTTTACTAATAATAAGCTGCATACAGCCACAGCTATTTTCTCTCTCTCCATTAGAGGGCGCTGCTCCTTTATATTGATGTAATGGACTACCACACTAAATTATATCGCACAGCCAACAATCATCTGTGCACAAAAAAAAAACAAATTCTATATACCAATTTTTTTTTTCATCTCACTAACAAGAAACAAAGTAAGGGGAAGAGATGAGTATGAAACTATAGCAGGCAGTCTTTTGGACACGTGGTCAGATTCGATGAGATTAGTTGCCCTTCTTCTTCGGGGCGACTAATCTCCCCTAACTGCCTTCCCACCGGCTAGAATGTAAATTGCCGGAGGGATGGCACTCGGAGCACTTCGTTTTCCGAAATCACCCGTAGTTGTCTCAGAGTGGAAAAGCAGTTCAGGGAGAGTCTCCCCAAAGAAGAAGAGATTTCTCCCCAAATCTGACCATGTGTCTCTGCCCTAAAGGGCCACTATACCATTGTGACAGAGGAAGCACAGGAGTTTAATCGCTAGTCATAAATCACTGCTTCTGCTTGTGACGTACCTCCAGTAAAAGTTTTCCCATCAGCAATAATGTGAATTGCATCAGTCTCCCAAAATGGCTTCAAGTTGCCTCAAGGGGAAACTAGTGTGCCATTGCCCTTAACAGTTGCATTGTCCATTCTCTTAGGGTAAGGTCACATGGGCAGATTCAGGGAGATTGTCCCCTTACCCCAGAGCCAGCACAATGACACTCGCAGCGCTTCAATTTCCAAATTTTCCCATTGATGCAACTTTGGGCAACTTCAGAAATCAAAGTGCCACGAGGGCATTTCCGTAGGCGATTTTTCATTTTAGTAGGGGGAAGGCAGTTCAGTTCAAGGAAGAGGCGGTTAGTCGCCAGGCGACAAACTCCCCGAGTCTGCCCGTGTGCCCCTGCCCTTCAGTGTAGGGACTCTGCAAGAATCCCTTAGCAACTTCAAATTTGGTATAAGGATTATTGTCTTTTTTTTCTACCTTTCCTTATTTATAGCCTGCACTGCCACAAACAGCAAAAGACAGTCACAGGCATGTAGACTCCTTTTTGCAGTGGAAGCCAAGAAACAAAGGTGACATCACACTTAGACCATTTTTTATTTACTGGACATCTGAGTAGAAGCTGCCAGATGCAGCAAGGGGCTGCTAGGATAAGGTAGAAATATAATTCATCAATCCTCAATTGCAGAAGTGCCGCTTTGAAGATATTCCAATAAAATCCATAAATTTAGTGGGAATTAAAAGGTTAAAAATCAGGCCAAGAGGAAAACTCTTAAATGAACAGTTGTACGTTTGTGATGTCATTCATTTATGTCTTATTCATTATCACTTGCCGTGACATTTTCTGCTGAAATAAATGAATTAAAGGCAATGCCGAATGTGCTTCCTCCCTAAGGGAAATCAATTATGAAGACTGGCCTGGAAGTAGCCTGGGGAGTTGAATGCACCCAAAATAAAAGTAAGCGGTGAGCCGAAGAAAGTGTGTATTGATAGACATTAGTGATGTAACCCACAGCAAGCTCAACTGCAGCAATACCAGAGAAAACAAAACCAATGTGCAGCATTAAACAAAGGCAAAGTCTATGCTGTGTGTAGTGAAGATTCCACCAGGCAAAAGCCAATCCATTACCTTGACCAGATCTTTCACCACATCCATTTTATTTAGTAAGAGACAGACGACTATGAAACGGGCATAGTAGCGTAGCTTCTTTACAACCAATTCTGGTCTAAAAGGAAAAAAAACAACAACAAAAACAGATTAAAATTCAAGAATCGCAAGTATTATACATAAGAGTGAGACCTTTACATTACCTTTACAATAACATTTAATGTTATAGATTGGCGAATACATAGCAACTTTTCAATTTTCCTTCATTTTTTTACTTTTCTTGTTTTTGAAAATATATTTTTCTTTAAAAAGGTTTTTATTTTGCATTTTCAAACAAACAACAAAACAAAAAGTAAACAACCTACAAGAGTTTTTGAATTATTTGATGGTTTCCATTATCATGCAATGACTCCTATGTCAAAGGGTTGTTTTTCGCAAAGGGGTAGTTCACCTTTCGGTTAACTTTTAGTATGTTTTGGAATGGCTAATTCTAAGCAACTTTTCAATTAGTCTTCCTCATTTATTTATTATAGTTGTTAAGTTATTTGCCTTCTTCTTCTGACTCTTTCCAGCTTTCAAATGTATTTAAAAAAAAAAACAAATGCTTTGTAAGGCTAACGATTTATTGTTATTGCTGCTTTTTATTTCTCATCTTTCTATCCAGGTTCTCTCCTATTCATATTCCAGTTCAAATCAAGGCATGGTTGCTAGGGTAATTAGAGATGCTGAAAAAAAACGAAATAACCCCAAAGGCTGATCACGGCATAGGCTATTGTCTATTTACACAGTCTTCTATTTTGTGAAAATTGGTGGAACTCTGGGTTACCAGTCAGAAAATCTCTACAAACAATGTGTTGTTTTCAATTTCAATTAATGGTTGGTACAATGCCCTTTTCACGTTAATTTTGTACTTTTTATGGTTTTAATTCAATGCATTTCTCTAAAAGAAAATGCCGCCAGGAGGATGGTTTTGAAAAGAAACAAGAGCTTTCTGTAATTCTAGTGCTTGCAGGCCTTCTGCAGTCTGGGTTTTCAGCGAGCTCATTCTACCGTAACGGCACATACTAATGGCATTCATCTTCCCCTAATCTCAAGGCCTTTGCTCTCGGCAGCATTTAAGACTGTACAAAATCCACTGTTCCTGCAAAATAAAGCTTTTGGCTCCTTTCACTTCTCTCTACCTCAGCACAGCCCTACAGCTCTCCTACCCTCAGTACTACTTCATGGATATCCAAAAATGCAGCCCTCAGGCTTGTACTGAACTACAGTATCCCAAAAAAAAGCTAGGGATGTCAGAGCAGCAATATGAAACTTAATTGGAGGGCAGCTGGTGAAGTAAAATCAATCAGAGACAACATTGGTTTTGCCATTTCAGTTCTCCCTAGGGTTGCCACCTGGCCGGTATTGCTGGATGATCCCAATGTTATTAATAGGGAAAAAAGAAAAATATATAGGAAGGCCGGTATTTTTTTCTAGAAAAGGTGGCAACCCTAATACCCACACATTAATTAATGTGAAAAACCAGTTCATAGTGGTGATCTGTGGACAATGCCCAAGACTAGGTGCAGACACTTCCCATGAATTAGATAGGACCCCTGGCTGCACGTCCCTTGCTCTACACCACATCCCGCTGCTTTTAATTAACTAATACATATATAT
>CM044445.1:13506889-13523547 GCA_024363595.1 Xenopus borealis
ATCCTTCACATGAATTTAATAAATCTGCGTAATCTGAGTAAGTCTGCAATTCCATTTTCGTCTCCAAGTCCCCTTTAAAGAAAGCACACGGCATCCTGCTTCTATTGTTACAGCCTGGGGTATATGGGAAGTGTTTAGAACAAAACCAAGGATGCAAGAGTGAATCCTCCTGGAAGTGAAATCACTGAAGCCTCAGGACACATCAGTTAATATGGTACTCTTTGCAACACCAGAGCAATCAATATGAGACGTGAGGAATCAAAGGGGAAAAAAAGAAATATGTAAAGCAAGCCGTAGGCGACAAACTAGCAGTCGGACTGCCAGCTCATAGCAGCAACTGAGCAATAACTTGATTTAACGCAGAAATCTTCCACTCATGGTAACAAATAATTACTTCCCATTGAAATACCCTGCTGTTGTGTCTACATGTTGCTTTGTTGTATCCCAGTGAAGACATTTGTTGATAATTAAGAGAAATGAAAATGATGGCTGAAAGCGAAACAACACAGATTGGTATCAAACAGACATGGAATACCCAAAATCTTGAAAACGGACGTGTAACCTTGATTGTACACACATTTGTCTGTAGCAGCAGCTTCCATTTCACAAAGGCTCTGTGCCCACAGGCATTTTAACTTGCATTTGACGCACACTGCAGTTTTATGAGGCAAACTTCACAAAGCTGTGAACTGATTTTAGCCAGGCTTATAGAAGTGGACACCACTAACAAAAAAAAAAAAAAAAAAAAAAGTCTTCCGGTTAGATTAAAACCAATTGAAACAAACATATTTTCTCCCAGAAATTAAACATCAGCATCTTGCAATTTTTGGAAAATGCCCTTAACTAGTTCTGCATTTGAATTGCATACAAAACATACGGATAACCAAAGCTTATCATCTCCAACTAGCACTTAGCTGGCCATAGATGCAAAGATCCACTCGTTTGGCGACATCGACCAAACAACCGTATCTTTCCCCGATATGCCACCCATGACTGCCCATGGGTTTGTAGCCACAGCTGCTCTGAACAGGCCCTCAATCACCTTCTCAACCAAATCATCCAGACTCCTGAAAAGTGCTACCAATCCCTAACTGTAAACCAAATACAGGTCTACACTGGGTAAAGTGTGCCGAAATAATTTTGTACTTATATTTACGAAATCACAGATCTATTTTAAGTTAGCATTGTCTCTCTTATAGTCAAGACAATTTTATCATTGCTGCCTCTCGTGCATCAGTGTGTGCCACAACACTTCTTATCCGGACTCAAGGCAAGGGTTTCAAAACCACTGGCACTTAAAAAAGCAACAATAAGGCATATTACAGTATGAGCATTGCCATGGTTTTATCTCAGTCATGAGTTTAATTAAATAATATAACTTACAGTTTTACATGGACTTTGCTCATTCCATTTCTTCATCCTCTGGAGCTGCAATCATATTTAACCTAACAGAGACGTAGCCCTTACAGGGACTCTGAATGCCCGGAGGCACTGAGACGAAGCTGGTGTGAGCACAAAGGGTTGTTAGCTTAAATGAGTAATACATCATGGAAACAGAGATTTTAATATGGTGAGAATAAGGAAAAACAAACTGAGTTTGCCCTTGTTCCTGCCCTGTGCTTTTCCTCTCAGTACACACATTTACTGTTCGGCAGACAGAATGGTACATTGGCATGTGAAGTATTATACCCATTTGTGCGAATCGAGAAGCAAAAGTGAATAAGGACAAAATATATATAACAAAGCATTGGACATCTCTCAAGCTTTGGTCTCAGGGCTAGTGAAAAAGGCATTTATTTCCAGAGCCAAGCTGTTCTTGCACTAACCTATAGTTGCCTCTAGAGACCTGCATTGGGTTGGCTATGTACAGAATAATGACCAAGTGATCAGGGGATTTGGGTAAGATGTTCCTGATTCACCAACCATGCAAGTGGTCCGTGTGTGCCTGCCTGGGGGTTCATCTCAGCTTTGGGTCTTGGACCTGCCACCCTGCTCCAGCCATATAGCATTTTTTACCCCTTTTTCCGTTTAATCCCCCACCAGAGTGATGTCACCTCCAGTCCATAGTGATGCCATTTCCATCATAGTTCCCCAGTTCGGGTGGTAAATAAACCAACTGCCAGTGCGTTTCAGATAAGGGGTACAGCCAGTTGCTGGTTGGTCGAGGGTCCAGGTCAGGCACAGGTTCGCCTGACTGGACCAGTGCGGGACTCTTCCTGCTCAAAAATGGCAGTAGCTCCAGGGTTCTGACAGCAGCTAATAAATGGAGTTTACCTGCATCTGCATTTTAACTCCAAGGGCCAGAAGTGACAAAATCCTGACTTACAAAATGTTCAGTGCAAGAGTGCAGATTGTACTGAGTCAGCTGCAACAAGTACATCTCGCATAAGTAGTTTTTAGAGATTTAAGGATCAACAAAAATTTATGTAAGGGTATATATTTTATTCAAAAGGTTTCTTCCTTTTCTGAAAAGGTACTGTTTTGCATTACTACCACCATTAAAATAGAGTGTTTGTGTCCTTCTTAGCCCCCTGGAATCCTGATTGTTGCCCATCGATGGGTTATCAGGTATTAGAAGTTTTAGAAATTATATTTTAGCCTTTGATTTTTCAGATTGGAGGTTCCTCCAATATGAGATAATGGGGGTCAGTTAGCAACACTGGACAAATGTGCCCGTGGGCAGTTACCCAAAGCAAACTATCCTATTGTTACTTTCATTGTTCTACCTGCAGCTGTCTGGAAAAAAAAGCCAAGCACTGACTGGTTGCTATGGGTTACTGCCTACGGGAAAATTAGCCCAGTATAAATGAGCCCTAATGACTCTGCTTGGGTGTTAGCTTGGAGCCATTTCTACTCCATTTTTTTCTGTACCAGTACAGACAGACATCCCATTCAAAGCAAAGGCAATCAGCCACGCCTGGAGACTAAAAGTAATCAAAAAGTACAGTACTTGTCTCATGGTATGGGTGTAATGTTACTCAGCCCTACAATAAAATCCTCTCAGCGCACCACATTTTATCAACTTTGGGTAACATTGCTTTTTTTGCACACATTTCAAAATTCCGTGATTATACTCTGTTGTATCCCAATAGCCAATGGTCATGAAGTCTCTATAGATAAGAACCTGGTTGGGAACATTAAATTCAACCACTGTTTATTAACAAGAACCTTGAAGTGCCTTGAACCTATGGCCATTCCACCTAATGTTGTCCGCCTATGCTGAGGCAACATCTGACCCTTAAACTCTTCTTCTCCAATGTAAGCATTTCCGCATACTATCATCCTTTTTAAGCAGGGATGCACTGAATCCTGGATTCGGTTTGGTATTTGACCAAATGCAAGCCTTTTCAGTATGAATTAGACGAATCCAAGAACCTGGCAGATCTAAAACTGTCCAGTCAGCATATCTATGGTTTTAACCTAAGCTGATTTGGTCAATCAAATATGAAGCAGGGGTCAGACTATTTCCTCAATTTATATTTTATATCTTGATATTCTGTTGTCCCTCAAAGGACCTGCAGATTAGTGGTGGAAATACTCTGATCCTCATTAGAAGGACACTATTTCTTTATCTTCTTGAGAAAGAGAAACAGTCAGTTGAACAAGAGCCTAGTGTTGGCCCAAGGGTTTAGCTACCATAATAGTCAGGTTCTCAAAGGAGTGATATAAATTAGGGGTGCATGGAATCAAGGGCTCAAACACACTTTTGCGTGATTCAGTAGAAATAAATAGGTGTTCTACTTTAAAACTATTAAAAAATTAATACCATGCCTTTTTGTTTACAACTGCTATATTTTATTTTTCTCAGATTTAAATGTGCTAATAAGAGTTGAGATTTGGTTCAGGATCTTTTTGAGGATTTGGCCTAATTTAAAATTAAGTCTAATTTTATCTAACAAATTTGGATAATGCAAAATGCATCAGAATTCCTTAAGCACAGATGCAGTATTCTTGCAGTGTTTACCATACATCCCCCCACATTTATTTTCCACGCAAGGAATTGGTTCCACATTGGGGGTCAAAGCATTTAAAAAAACATTTGATTATCAGAATTCATACTTAACCACACTATAATGCCCATTTAACAACTGCATTTATTTTTATACTCCAAAAAATATATACATTTTAATACACAACATACGTGGGAATATAAATCATGTTCTACAGTAAAAGCATAACCTGTAGCAGCTTCCAATGAAGGCCTTTTTTTCCACCAGAGTGATAACTAAAGGGTGCTCTGAACCAT
The DNA here is from genome assembly GCA_024363595.1 of Xenopus borealis. Taxonomy (NCBI): domain Eukaryota; kingdom Metazoa; phylum Chordata; class Amphibia; order Anura; family Pipidae; genus Xenopus; species Xenopus borealis. The sequence goes on from CM044445.1 coordinate 13,511,136, forward strand.
AATTGAAAGAGACTACAGCTATGCTGCATTCAAAGATAAGAGAGCAGCATCTGGGATCAAATGTGTTCTTCATGTCTCTGCTGGACTGACACGTCGTGCAGTTTGTCAATATCAAATAACGCAGCATTATTAGATATCCATGCAACTGCCTCTGACCTTCACGGTATACAAGGCCACAAATGGATCATGCTTGCATTGACCCACAAGTGACAAGCACAAGGGCGTATTGTGTTGTTTCAACTGGAGCTTGAATGAAAGATCAATTAACAAACCGTAATACAAAAGCCATGGGGGAAAATGTGTATGTGTAATTTTCTTACTTTTATAAAATGATTAATCAGAAATCACTTAAGTGAGCTTTATCAAGGTGAACCCGACAGATAAAGCTATATGATTGGATCCCTACAGAGCAAGCTTTGTATCAAAGTGAGTTGCAACTTGCTGTGCGTCTGAAGCACAAGTATGGTCCCTGCTTGGCTTCACTAAATTCTTGCTTGGGCAGTATATATTAGTGATGCATGTTTGCCAACCTGAACCTGCTGTCTCCCTACCTGAACCAAATAGTGCACTGTGATTAATACCAGGCCTACAATGGAGGGCACCCAAGGAACCCCCCCCCCAAAAGATCCAACCTCAAACCCCTGAGCCATACCCATAACTCATGCACTAAATCCCCTTGGATGAGGGACTGTCTGAAGGGGCTCAGCCAAGAAGACAGCCAATACTCACACCTGCCCGTGACCTGATGCAGGACCAATAAAGTAAACCCATGGTTCTTGGGGCTTTCGCACTCTCATAAAACAATAGCAAGTAGGATCATATGTACTGGAACCCTTTAACCTTTACTTTGCAGCAGAGGTGTAAACCAGTTTTTTAACTTTCTATTTAAGTTCCTATAGCTGTGGAATGCGCTAACTTAATAAGTGCAATTACCTCTGCCATCCTATTAACATTTCCAGAATACAATTCATTACCATTAGTAGTAATTATGTTCTAATTAGGAAGATATTCTTTGTTCTTTTATCAAAGCATTTATATTCTAAGATACTAAGTTAATTGTGAAGTAAATGCAGGGTACGCACCATAAAATAAGCCTTTAGTGTCTGTAACTGCTATGCAGGTTGTTTTGTTTTAGTATTTTCCTCCTTTTTTTGGAAAGCTACAGAGCTAGATTTACTCAGCAACAAAGTGGACCCTTATTTTTGTTATTCACTGTTAAACCATGTTTTAGTAAAAATTGATTATTTATGTTGCTCTATTTTTTTTTTTAATTACCTGCAAAAGATTCCCAAACTCTGAGGCTGGTCCTCCTTGTAGGACTTAAGAGTAGTAGCAGGTGAGGATGAGAATATAAACACATCAGTCCAACCAAATGCAGGTGCAGATAAGATGAACATTCACCCTGTATACCCCCTAGTCTAGGGTAGGGATTGACCAAATCCAAGATTTAAGGGGTTATGTTATAAAAGGCACTAGGTTTGCTATGGGACAGTGAACAATAGCAACAAATCAGCAGGTAGAAATTATTGGTTACCTGTTTAAATGCAAACATCTTATTGGTTGCGATGGGTAACTGCTCCTGGACTAACTTAGTGCCTTATATTACATACAGGGGTTAGTGTTTAGTCAAACCAAATACTCAAGACTTTAATAGTTTTAATAGATTTTTGTAATACTTGAAAGTTTAATTTCAGTTCATATTTTGCTCAACTAGTTTGTTCCAAGATGAAGAAAATTCAAAAGGCAACATTTTTGTTGGTAATGCAGTTCCGTTATTTGTAGCAAATTTTCAACATACAAATTAGGGTTTGGATTTGTCCTGGTATTCAAAATCTTTAAATTATAGCATAATTAAAGTGCCACTTTCCTATGCCATGGTGCAGTACTCTTCACTTTTGGGCTATTTCAGATTGCTGTAAGCTTATAGGAATCAGGCAGAACCAGACATGTGTCAAGTTCAATTATTGGCAGCCACAGGCCGATTCCAAATAGAGGTTACTACAGGCCTGGACTGCTATAAGGTCCCATAGAAAGTCAGTATTTAGTGGGCTGGTGGGGGCTACTTGGGCTTCTATGTGGGCTGATTGGGCCTCTGTGCACCTGAAATGCCAGGGCCTATTTTTATTCACTACATCAATAATTGGCAAGCCACTAAACTTTTAACGCACAGGTAGAGCAAACTAGAGACTGGCCTGTCCAGATATGTCAGATGCCTAGGCTTTGTTTGAATTGCAAGTATTCTCAGCACTGTGTTGTGTTGATAACTTATGTTTAGAGGTGGGTCACTGGTTGGGCTAGCTCTACTCATGGAGGGTCACTGTATTCCCTTAGCCTGCCTTCCCCTAATGACAGTTAAATGTGAGACACCAGAATTAAATTGTATAGTACATGTATGGGACCAGTAATCCATGCTTGGGGTTTTCTGGATAATAGATCTTTCTGTAATTTAGATCTTCGTACCTTAAAGGGCACCTGTTTGGTAAAAATGTTATCTCCAACCAAAAGTGCGGGCTGATAGCACCCGAATTACAGTTGGAGATAACAGTAGCTATGCATGCGCACAGTGAAAAGCTGCCCTGAATTGCTCAGTATGCTCATGACGTCACACATGGGTGACCGGACATGGCTGCTTGCACCTGGAGCTCCCCAACCGGAATGCGGGATCTATCAGCCCGCACCTTTGGTTGGGGATAACATTTTTACCCAACAGGTGCCCTTTAAGTATACTGAAAAATCATTTAAAAAATAAACACAGGATCAAGTACAAGGCACTGGTTTATTACAGTTCAAAAGGAAATCTTTTTTTAAAACTTGGATTATTTTGATAAAATGGGAGATGACCTTTGGGAGATGACCTATCCATAATTTGGATCTTTCAGGATATTGGGATTCCAGATAACGTATCTCATACCTCTACCGCTAGATGTATGAAGGAACACGTCAGCCCCATGCCCTATGGCTGATAACTGGGAAGACCGTGATACATGTTAAACAGGAGTGGTTTTTTCAGTATTTTTTTTTTTTTTTTTTACAAAGGCACAGCCTAAATTTTCCCCAAAAAAATGATAAATACCCTTTAAAACTCTCACTCCTCCCACAAATACAGTCCAGAGTTTTTTTTTTTTGTGGAATTCCTAGAGAAACAAGTAGATTCTATTTTTCTGGTGTGAAACTAACCCTGCTCTGGGCTGTGCAGATTCATTATTCATGGAGTGGAATGGGTGATCAGTGGTGCTACATGATTTATTAATATGTATCAGTGTAAACTGCTCTTTCCCGATTTCTTCGAAGAGGCTTTCTCATCTATGGTGAGGCTGAATAGCAGATGCAAGCAGTTTTTTGAGGTGGGGAGGGGGGGTGCAGGTATAGTGTCATGGACTCGCACAGCACCAGCAGAGCAGAACAAGTATCATAGTCAACTGTATGTTGAGCAGCTTTGCTTTGCTGAGGGAAGGCAAGAAACATATTGTTCGACAGGGTGTTTTCAGGTTGGTCAGCAAAAAGATTATGGAGTGAAACATGAAAACTAATGCACGTATTGATTTTATGTTCACTTACTGATAGGGGAGGAAATCACAAGACTGGATGAAATAAACCCTTATAGCTTCAATTACTGATCATAGGGGGGGGGGGACACACACATTTTCTATGGGTTATCCTTATCAAGACCAGTCTGAAATTTAAAAAAATGGTACAGGTAAGGGACCTGTTATTTTCTGTTAAAAAAAATAATAATTTAAAAAAATTGGGATTATTTGGATAAAATTGAGTCTATCGGAGACGGCCTTTCCGTAACGTGGAGCTTTCTGGAAAACGGGTCCCATACCTGTACCTAAAAGTAACGTTACACTGTTCCTCTACAGTTTGATAATTATGCACTCTCATTAACCAGCAGGTCAATTCCCATAACAAACGAAACATTAAATCCAATTGCATAATATAACTCGGGTGGTAATCTAAGGTTTAATTTATCATTTCCTCTCTCATGAAAGAGAGATGTTCAAGTCAGATATTCAGGGCCCAAAATCTTTGCCGGAACTACTACTTTATTTTAGCAAAACAATCCAAAATTCTAAAAAAGGCTTTCCTTTTTTTCTGTAAAAAAAAAAAAAGAATTATAATGGACACATCAAAGTCTGGACTGGGATAACATTTCAAGAACAAAAAGGCCCAAAAAGCCACCCACCAGCCTTATGAATAGTGACTTTCTATGGCATCTTACTGCTGCCCATCTGGTATTTGCAAGAAACCACAGATTGCTAGTTCCAGGCCTTGAGCAACCAGAGGAGCCTGATGCTCCAATCTCTGTTCTACTCTACTGCTCTGGAAATAGGAGAGGGTCTCCTTTATTTTAGAGCCAAGATGATCAAGAAAAAAACATGTTAGGAAAAGCAAAGATATTCTTAGTGTGTATAAATGCCAGCGGCAGCTGGAAGCGCGGGAGGAATTCTGCTGTGTCTGCCGGAGATCTGGACCTGCCTTCCTCTTTTTGTTCCATCAAATGTTAATCAACACTCTAATTTCCCCAAACAGAAGCTGCTTCTGTGGTGTAACTTGTTGCAGGGGAGGTGACAGCCAACTCTCTCTATGCAGCCAGAGCCCAGAAACAGCCATCCAATATGTTACATTTTTCATAAAAATTGCATTGGAAAGATCAGATGAGGGAATGTTATGTAACACAGCAATGGACACCTATTTAATAAATAAACACATACATAAACTGCTATTAGGCAAACACAAAAAAACAGATCCCCCCCACCTGCAAAAGAAAAAAAAAATATTTGGCCTGATACCAAACCAGACTCAAATCTGAAACTGCATGTCAAAAATTCTGCAGGATTGAACAGACATCTTTCCATATAGATATAGACACAAAGTGACACTTTTGCTTCAGACCTAGGCCTCAAAGACAGTGTTCTCCCTCGCTCTTTAATGGAGTAGAACAGGGGTCCCCCAACCTTTTTTACCCATGAGCAACATTAAAAAAAATACAAAGATTTGGGGAGCAACACAGGCATGCAAAAACTTCCTTGGGTGCCAAATTAGGGCTATAATTGGCCCCTATGTGGACTGGCAGCCTACAGGAGGTCCTGTAAGCAATGCACCTGGTATTTAAGCAACCAACACCTGCATCAAAGCCTGGAATTTAAAAGTAGGCACCTGCTATGAGGCCACTGGGAACAACATCCAAGGGGTTGGCAAGCTACTGGTTGGGGATCATTGGAGTAGAGTGATATTTCTACAGAAGTTTACCCCATATTCCCACCTGGATTCAAAAATTAGCCGAAAAGTAAGGTGGCAGATAGGTGGATCTTTGAACCACAATTAGCTTTGGAAAGATCTACAGCTTTCCTCAGCTTGAACCTGATAATGGAAACATAGAAGTTAAAGACCACACACTGGAACTTGGTAGAAACGGGCTGAAAGCTCTAGGAAAGAGCTTTCCAAAGGCAAACTTCAGAATCGTCCAGGATAAAGTATTTTCTGTCTCCTCCTATGTAGATGAAAGCCAAGAAATAAAATAATTCATGCCCTGCATTTAAATGAGAACTAAAAATGTAGAGAAGCGTAGCAGGGTTCACAGGCACCATCTTGTCTTAATCCTCTTCTGGCAGTTCGTCAACATGAAGCCTCCCGTAGCGCACACACAGTTGAAGCTGGTGACTGTGTGGTGATGCAGAGATGGCATCTATGGAGGGCAGATGAAGGGGGCTTTTGTGTGCAGGGAATTTAGCACAATTAAACATCCCATTTTGGACATATTAGGAGAAGAACCAATGCACTGGAGAAGACAATAATCCAGTGAACAGTGGATGGGAAAGGGGAAAAGTGGATGCCACTGAAAAGTATTTTGGAGCAAAACAATCCATGTGGTCACCAGAATTGAAAGACCACAGGACAGCAACAATTTACAGAAAAACAGAAATGTAGAGTTTGTGTTGTGCGTTCCACTCAAAGGAATGAAAAATAAATAAATACATCATGGTAGGCAAAATGCAGTGTCACAGCAGCCATGACATCTGGAAGGGAAGGACCCACCTCTACCATACATGGAATATATAGATTTGGAACCTATGTGAAAAAAATACAGATAACTTAACTATGGCCGATAGCATTTCCTAGAACTATATGGTATATGTTGGAGAGCTCAATAGCTACTCTTGAAGCATGATGTTATAAGGTGGGAGAATGGCATTAACAAAACCTGCCAGAGCTATTGAGAATAGGGGACAGAGCCGGAGGCTTTTTATTTAAATAATATAGTCCATATAAGCATTATCAGAAGTGTAGAGTGGTTATGCTGCTTCCTGAATGGAAATGCTACATCTTGCCGTACTCCTGGGAAATATAAGTAATCTAAACATTTGTGAGGCTATTACTGAATTACTGGTGTGATATTGAGAATGGCAACCATAGCGCAAGACAAGACTGCAGATGTTCAGAAAGAAGGCAGCAGAGAGAGGGACAAGAGACTCTCCTGCCAGCACAAAAAGCAACTATACGCTAAACCCAGGCCAGATTCAGGCACTCCCAGATGTGATGCTGCCAGACATGGTGGGCACCAACCCCAATGGGCAACCTGCCAGTTAAGGTATGGAGCAAGTGGGCCTCCGTTGATTTCTCCTTGTGTCTCATATACCTTTTCATTTAAAGCAGAACTAAATCTTAACTAAAGTAGCTATAAATGTTGTACATAATGTTTTCTGCTTCTGTACCAGCCAAGACTACTCCAGCTCATAAGCAGTATGGGTCTGTGTTTCCAAAGATGCCCCAGTATTTCCCCCATCTTTTTTTTCTGCTGATTCACCGATTCACATGCTCTATACTGCTGTCACTTACTGAGCTTAGGGACTGAAGCATAACATACTGTAAGGTTGATTAGTAAATCATTCAGAAAATAGGTCCATAGCAGCTCACAAAACAGCACAATTAGCATCAGAATATAATAATCAGCCCTGTAGCATCAGCTAATCACAGGTAAACCTAATTTTCTGCTTGATGAATGGAGACAACCTCAAAACTTAGCTGTCAATAGCAGTTAAAAGCACACTGAGCATGTGCATGTTGCAGACACAACAGAGACGTAACAACAGGGGTGTAACTACAGAGGAAGCAGACCCTGCAGCTGCAGGGGTGCCCTGAGGTCCCATGTATAATTCATATACATTTTCAATCAATATTGGTAAAACAGGTCAACTTCCTAACAAAATCCAAGATGGGAAACTCCTGTGACAACTGGATTATTACAGGCTTGGGTTATTAACTACTACAGAGATGCTGAACCTTTAGACAAAATTAATATATTCAGTATATAAAATATGGCATTTCTAGCAATATTTATTTTTATGGTTTGTAAGCTCTATTGACCAGGGCCCTTAACACCTCTATCGGTTATTAGTTGTGTTATTGTATGTACTTTGTATATATTGTACACTGATGCAGAATATGCTGGCGATTTAGAAGTATAGTATAACCCTGATTTCCCCCGGGGGTAGTGTCAAAACTTTGTTACCTTATTCCCAGGGGAGGGGACGCCGGTTGTCTGTACGGGGCTGCAAATTCTGCAAAAATGTAAACTCCTGGTATGTAAAATTGGGGTTCTACCATAAGTGTAACTAATATTAATGAGAGTGCATTTAATTTCATAGGGGGAATTTCTTAGGCCCTAAGTTAAAAATCACATCTACAAGGATTTTGTACATTCTCCCAGCCAGGGACAGATAAACATTATCTGTAGAGCTCAGTGTTGACACTTAAAGGTTACAGATCATAATTAACTAAAATACCAAACACATATATTCAATGCCTATTTAATTTTGGAGATAATTTATGTCACTATAGAAAAATCCTACATGGGAAGACCATCCAAAATCCTTGAAGACCGTTATTTGTTAATCGACTCAGGACCCTAGTGCTACAAGATCTATACAAAGGGATGAACCAGTTTCTAACTGTTTGGTGATTTTTAGGGTCTGTATGTGCAATAGAAAATATATAAGGTGAGCCCCAAGATTAATTTTGGCGCCTGATGGTCGGTAGTTAAGACCACAAAAAATATACACATAGTAATTCATCTCAGCCAGTAAGACAGTATTTATATAGGTATGGGATCAATTATCCAGAATGCTTGAGATTTTCCAGATACCAATACCTTACGTTGGCTAAAAATTATTTAAACATGAAATAAATCCAATTGGATTAGGTAGCCACCAATACAGATTAAATACAAAATTCTGTTTTATCGCTACAGAGAAAAAATAAATCGTTTTTTAAAATGGCAATTATTTGAGCAAAAAGGGCTCTGCGGAATATGTCCTTCCTGTAAATCGGACCATTCTGGATAATGGGTTCCTGGATAAGAGATCACATACCTGTGTTCCTTAAAGGGGTTGTTCCCCTTTGAGTTAACTTTTAGTGTGATGTAGAGAGTGATATTCTAAAACAATGTGCAGTTTGCTTTCATTATTTATGGGTTTTTTTAGTTGTTTAGCTTTTTATTCAGCAGCTCTCTAATTTGCAATTTCAGCAATATGGTTGCCAAGGTCCAAATTACCCTAGCAACTATGCAATGATATGAATAAGAGACTGGAATATGAAAAGGAGAGGGCTTGAATAGAAAACAATTAATATAAATGTGTAGCCTTAGAGAACTTTTAATTATAGATGGGGCCAGTGACCCTCATTTAAAAGTCAGAAGAAAAGCACAAATTATGCAAAAACTGTAAAAATATACACACACATATATATATATATAAAAAAGAGACCAATAGAAAAGTTGCTTAGAATTGGCAATTCTATAACATAATATAAGTTAACTTAAAATGTGAACCACCCTATCCCATAGGATAGGGTATGGAACAGTCTTTTAACAGAGTCAGTATTTCTACATTGATGTTTCTGGAGAATAAAATCCACTTTTATATGAAAATGAATGTCGTTATGGCTGCTCTCCTCGCAGAAGCCTCCCAGAACAGAACTAATAGCCAAATAAACAAAGATTCATGCAGTACTGCATTGATAGCCTCTTGGACTTGGAGCTGAATAAATAAATAAATAAATGGGTCTTTTTTTTTTTTTTTTTTTATAGTGGTCTTAAAAACAAATACATTATGATTATAATTTATTGATGCCAATAAAATGCCCTAGGCCTGCTTGTGATATGCTCTAAATTTATAGTAAAGGATAATTTGCACACAGAAAAAAAAATAAAAGGTTAAAGGATGGAGTATTGAGAGTAGCTGCCGGTAATGCTTCTTCTGGTTTGGCTATTATTATCCTTTATTTATAACGCATTAGGCAGGACTTTTACAGAAGCGGTTTATAGTTCCCTACCCTGGAATAGCTGAAAATTCAAATTTAATCTAGAGATGCACCGAATCCAGCAATCCTTCTGCCTGGCCGAACCGAATCCGAATTTGCATAAGCAAGGGAGGGAAATCACATGACTTATTGGCACAAAACAAGGAAGTAAAAAATGTTTTCCCCTTCCCATCCACAATTTGCATATGCAAATTAGGGTTTGTATTCGGTTCGGTATTCAGACGAATCTTTCGGGAAGGATTCGGGGGTTCGGCCGAATCCAAAACAGTGGATTCGGTCAATCCATAATTTAATCACATTCACAAGATATGATCACTAGGAGCCATGAACCTGCTGTATTCTCAACCTGGGTGCCAAACAAGTAGTAAGAGGTTTTCAGATGATAGACCCCATACCTGTATCTTGAAAACTAGAAAAAAAAAAATGTGTACACATTGCAATAAAACTTCAAAAAGCTCTCTGGGTAGTTTTAGATGAATTTGTATAATCTAAAATTTCACATTTCCCAGTCAAGCTCATCAAGCTATCCAATAAAGCCTGAATTTGTTCTCCAGTCTGGAATTTCAGAAGTGTTCTGGTTGCTAGGGTCCAATATACCCTAGACAGCATACAATGATTTGAATGACAGAACGGAAGATAACCAAGAGAGGGTCTCAGAATAATACGTATCAATAATAAAATAGTAGTCTCACATTGCAAAGGTTTAATTGCTTAAGGGATCAGTGAATCATGTTTGAATAATATTAAAACCAAACTATACTAGGGCATTGTATTATTATAGGTAAACTACCCCTTTAAAGGTGGTGATCCAACTTATGGAAAAGTCAAAGTCCTAGGCTTTCCAGATTTTAAAAAATCCTATACCTGTAACTGCAACAGAGTTGTACTCGCCCCATGGTCCAGCTCGGTATCTGGCACATATCTTAGATATCCAAAGGGTAGAGCTTACTATAAACAGAGTGTGCTTTCTGGCAGATTGGGATCACAGCCTAAATTAAATAGATTTTACATTTTGAATTGGAGGTAAGTGGAGTGGTTCCCCCCCAGCGCTTATCTTTCATGCACTGGAGGGGGCCACATCAATAGAGCTGACAGTACAATAGCACCCCTCCCAACGGTCCTGTTTTTCGTAGGACAGTCTCGATTCTGACAGCTCAACACACCGTCCCACATACTGAAATGTCCAGACTTTCTCTTTGATCTCCTGCACTGAACAGCCAGAAAAAGATACAAAGTTTCTGAAATGTAATTTAAGGGGAACTTTTTTGAAAAGTAAACATAATTTCAAGCAACTTTGCAATATACATCAGTTAAAAAATATGCAGACTTTTCATGAGTTTTAATGGTTTCTGACAGTTCCCTAAGCCTAGTCCCCGGCTCTCCTGCTGATCTGTCTGACTACTTTGCTGAGCTGGCTGACTACGGTTACTTTGTATCAGCAGTCATCTGTCCTCAGCTTGCATCCTCCAAAGCCCACTTTTCCCTGTACACGTGATTTTAATAAGGATAGGAACATCACAGTGCAATGCATTGTGGGTTATGTAGTTCCTGTCTGCAAGCTGTAGAGAAGTTGTTACAATTTGTAACATCAGTGCATTTGTCCCTTCTTCCCTGCCAGGATTTCAAATGATGCAGAAAGAGAAGAACCACTGAACAGCTGGATTTCAGCATAGAAAATGGAATGTATTCATACTTTTTGAAGAAACAGGTAACTGTGATGGGTAGATTAGGGGTTTCTGTGTTATGTGGGCCTCTATCATATTTTGGTTAGGAATCCAGAGATCCCCTTTAAATCAGAGGTTTTTGGCAGAGCTAAGAATACGTGGCGGTTGCACTTAGATACATTTGTAACAATTTGAACCAGCAAGTCTCTCGGGAAATCGTGACTTGCAGCTTAAATGGCAATTCACCTTCAGTAGCAAAACTGTAATAACACATAAAACCTGACCCTAGGGGTAGTGACACACAGTAAGATATTGGTACATTTAATCGCCCAGCAACAAATCGCTTCTTCTTCGGGTGACTAATCTCCCCCAAAAGCCTTCCCATTGGCTAGAATCTAAATCGCCAGTGGAATGGCACTCTGAGTGATTCGTTTTCCGAAGTTGCCGCACGCGGAAACCTCGGGCAAGTTCAGAAAATAAAGCACTCCAAGTGCCATACCGCCGGTGATTTAGATTCTAGCTGGCGGGAAGGAGATTAGTAGCCCGAAGAAAAAACCATTTATCGCTGGCCGATTAAATCTCTGGGAATCTGTGTGTCACAAGAGATTGCACACTAGGCAGATATGAATCTCTGTGTTTTAACATTAAAAAACATTCCAATGCCTTCTTTCCCAGACATACTGATTTATACTCACACTATTAAATTCAAGGCCTTGGAAGGACACAACCAAATCATTGGTTTTAAAGAGGATTCGAGGCCCAGTAACTCTTTGGGCTGACATTACTCACTGACCTTCAGGCTATGATCAATGGGAGCAGAAGTAGGCATCAGCTTAAAATAAAAAGTAAACTAATGGAATTTATTTCAGGGTCCACTGGCTTGCTTAGTCAAATAATATCTGCCACAAGCCGATACAACAAGACTGATTAATAATGAGAATATACAGACTGCACTGGGTCCTGTGTTGTCATGTAATCTAATGTGGATTTTATAGTTTTTGTATTGTTTAATACAAACTTTCTACAACTCTGCAGAACCAGTGGCTGCAGCAAAATAATCCTCCAAACAGAATCCCACGATCTTTGTCCTTGCTTTACCGATCGATATCTGGCTGAAAGTCGGCCCGTCGGATCGCAGCAAATTTGTGGAGCACATGTAGTAGTGATAAGCAATGCCTACTAAAGCGGTAACAATAACTCTTTTTACAGGTACGTTTATTCATATTTTTATCCCAGCCAATTACCAACAATGAATAGATTCTGCATTCTGCCACTAGATGGAGCACGCAGGGAAAACTTGTAGCCAAGAAAAACATTTGAATATTTGTAAATGTGCATAATAATAATAATAGGTGTACAGTTGATTCTGGAATACAGGTGTGGGATATTATCCAGAAACCAGATATCCAGAAAGATCTGAATGAATA
>CM044445.1:13553612-13570949 GCA_024363595.1 Xenopus borealis
CCACTCACGACTCCTCTCTTTCTATATCATCCACAGGGGCTGTCACTGACTCACCACGCGCTAGGTTTCTCTTTATATATTCTCCCGGCCGGCCAAAGTCGTGGAGTCTATCGATTGGCTGTAGAGCCGCGCGTTGGATTGCGACGATTGGCTCTTTGAACACAAGCTGTCCGCAGCGGATTCGCACACGTCTAAGTGACGTCCGGATTTGTAATTTTCCCCGTTCCTCCTCTCCTTTTTCTGTCAAAAGTCGCTGGATCAATCAGCAGCCGGAGAGTGGCGTTTAGCTAGTCCTTGATTGGCTGGCACGGCTGTCTGGCAGATAATGACACCGCCTTCCTTTCGCGGTACCCTTCTGGAAGATTCCGGTCTCCCCTTAATTTCGTCAGGATGTCGTCAGATTGCGCCTTGTGATTGCAGGAAATAGAAGTTGTTATAAAGCTGCATAATAAAAGTGAATCATATATATATATATATATATATATAGCTGTAGTACATTTATAAATGGGAGACGAGTTGTAACATAACTGGCTGTCAGTGGTGGTTAGAGTGACCTGGTCACCTGAGAGAAGAAAGCACAAGTGTAGGCCCTGGTTTGTAGAGCCGAGCCCCTACTAGTAGTGACCCAACTAGGGGCTTAACACCTTTATTCAGTTTGGCTCTTGTTATAGATCACAAGTTGTGTAAGCTCTGGGTTCAAGAGCCCTTTGTACCAATATCAATTTTTTGATAGCTAGGGTTGCAAGCAACTTTTTCCGGAAAAAAATACTGGCCTTCCTATGTATTTATATTTTTCCCAATTCATTACATTGGGATCAGCCATCATCTTTATTATCCAGGCCGGACCCCAATGGAAACTTGTTTTTAGAGAGCCAACATATTGCCTATAGGGTTGCCACCTTTTCTTAAAAAACATTCCGGCCTTCCTATATAATTCACTTTTTTTCCTATTAATAACATTGGGATCAGCCCTCAAGAATACCGGTCAGGCCGGTAAAAAACCGTCCAGGTGGCAACCCTAATTGCCTAGCACTGTAAAGTTAAACAAAGGAATCACATGAATTAAATACAAAGAATATACAGGGCCCTGTGCAAAAGAGCTAACAATCTAAAGGGGGATGGGAATGAGACACAAGGTGGGGGAGTGGGCATGATCAGAAATAAGCAGTTGAGAAATGTAGCATATGGCAGGCCCAGAACTTGGGGCAGGCAGAAGTGGCACTAGGGTTGCCACCTTTCTGTGGCGCTGAGGCCGGGCAGGGGGGCGGGACAGTGATGCAAATGGACGGGGCTGTGATGTCATTGGGAGTGGCTATGATGTCAGGAGCAATTAAGGGAATCCCGCCTGGTTTTCCTTACGGTTTTCCTTATTTGGAAAACCGGGCAGGAAGTTTTGACCAGGGCAGCCCTTCAAATTACCGGGCTGTCTGGGTTAAAACTGGACAGGTGGCAACCCTAAGTGTCACCTGCCTAGGTAGCAACAATGTGACAGAGCAGGTGCTTGTTTAAGGGTCTTCTGCATACTCTTAGTCCGAATTCTCTCCCCTCTCCAGAGGCCTGTGTGACTATGGAGGGATGCGGCTGTGCAGCTCCAGACTGGAACTACCGGGACTTGCTTGTTGCACAGAAAAGGTTATTTATTACGCTCTGTTCTGCAAAATGGACTGAAATTGCCTTCTGCAGAACCCTAGTTGCACCAGCACTTAATGAAATAAAATCGGATTTTTACATTAATTTTTTAATGTCCATTTGTCTAATGGAAATAGTAAGAGGGAAATGCTCAGCTTGCAATTTTTTGGACTTCCCTACAGCAAAAAGGGGAATACGCTGATATCATATGGTCAGCAGATATTACAATTTTGTATTTGTCAACCACAGTTCATTAGGCATAGCTCCCTAAGTTTGTTAATAGCCTGTACGCAGAGATAGTAAAAATGATTGCAGCATAGGCATTACGCTGTACTTGGGTTGCCACCTTTTCTTGAAAAAAATACCGGCCTTCCTATATATTTATCTTTTTTTCCTATTAATAACATTGGGATCAACCATCAAAAATACCGGCCAGGCCGATAAATACCGGCCAGGTGGCACCCTAGCTGTACTAAGCACAATTCAGCAGGAACATCCCCCTAACTTTGCTCATAGCCTATCAGGGCCGCCATTAGAAATCACAGGGCCCCGCACAACAAAATTTTTGGCACGGAGCAGTGCCTGAGTTCAGAAGCCCCTTTCCCCCCCCATGTTTATAAGTGGGGCACATATTGCACATAGTATTAAAAATAGGAATAGCCTTGCTTGAACTGACCGGATGCTGTTGGTTTCAAATAAGTTACAAGGAGAGTAAATGTGCTGTATATTATGTGATGAATATATTAAAACTTTATACATAATGAAATCTAACAATTGTGTCAGTGGGTAAGTGAAAGAAAGTAATGTGTGAGTGCAGTTTTGGATCTCTAGGAGTTGTAGCTAGTCTTTTACTAACTTCTTCCGACTTCAACTAGGATGCTATTTTGAGGCTTCCCAGCTCTGCTCAGTTGATGGATCTAAAAAAGTGTTGCCTCCTGAGGTCTTAATTTTTGCCCAACCATCGCTCTGGATCTTTCTCTAACAACTGAAGGGCAAAACATCCTTAACAGTTATTAAATGTAGAGGTCAGACAACATAGTAGCCCGTATATCACTAAGATCTAATTAAATCCGATCCACAAATTGAGTTAATAAAATTTCTCTCCCATGTTGTGTTCATATTCCTTGCTACTTTGGAATGTTTCCACTGCAACGTACTGCTATTGCAGACCCAGAAACCTAAAAACAGACTGGCTGCGAGGCCTTCTAAGTAGACTTTTTAATTTCCTTTCTGAAGCTGCATTAGCTTTTAAATGAATAATATATCTAGATGAATAGCATGTCAAATATGTACATTTGAAAGCCCCAAAAAATGAAAATGAACACATATTGCAAATTATTTTAGAATACCTACATCTACATCATGCTAAAACTTAAAAAAAAAAACTTGCACAAAACCCTTGTAGAAATGTACATTCCATGTCAATGTTCACAATATTAAAATAAACTCTTTCATAATAAATGTTCAGGTATCTTTAAGGCCAGGATTTAAGGAATGCAAAGACATTTATTGCTAGCTTGTTAAAAGCAGAGTTATTAGCCATTTCTAAATGCACTCCTATTTATAGAGATTGCTTTGTTTTAGCTTTGACTTTCCTGTAAAATGTTGCTGTATTTGTGCTGATACCCACCTCTTGCAGGAGTTTTATGGCTTCTGTGCTAAGCAAAGAGGGAAAGTAGGGCTTGGTACAGGTCCAGGCCTGGATTTGTGGCAAGGCCACAAAGGCCCAGGAAGAGGGTGGAAAAAAAGTGGCCCTAAGTTTTTTATGAAGAACACAGTGGTGTCCCTCAGCATTTTTTGACAGACAGTCGAGGCCCCTTCGCATTTCATATTACATACAGTGGTACCCATCCCTGCATTTTATGATAGCTGTGACAGAAGCAAAATTCTGATCTGTCAGTTGAAGGTCCATCTAGTTACAACTGTACACAAAGAACTAACCTTCCAGTTGTAACATCAGAGATGTCAACCTGTAGGGAGGCTGACTAAGAGACACACCAGAAAATTGTTTTTGGTTCTTGACTGTTGCTGGACATGACATTAGTGATGGGCGAATCTGGGGAGTTTTGCTTCGACTAAATTTCCTGAGAAATTCGCGGAACAGTGAAAAATTTGCGAAATGGTGAAAAATTTGCGAAATACCGCTGGTGTCTTGTATTGGACATGAGTGTCTGTTTTTGGATGCGGGTGTCCGTTTTTGGACAAAGATGCCGGCATCCAAAAATGGATGCCTGCATCCAAAACGAGAGTGAATTTTTCCTGGCGTTTGGCAAATTTTTTCGCCGCTGGCGAATCGCAGGAATTCGCTGCAAATTCGGACATCACATGATATCAATGAAAATACGCATATGTATGCTTGAACATGCTGATTGCTCGCTGTGCATGTACTAATAGGGGGAGTTGACTACTTTGTACACTATAAAGTTGGCCATAGATGCAAACATACACAGATTTTCGGACCGCGTGGATTGTTCCTGCATTTTCCATGGCATGGCGATCTGTTGTTTGGTCGATAGAACAAGTTACAAGATTTATATTGGCTACTGATAATATCTCTGCATGTATTGCCTATCTGACAATATTCATAGAATAGTGTCACTAATATTTGTAGTAGTTGTACTTTGGAAGACTGGCACAGATGATCGTTCTTCTGCCTAAACTCTGTATGTCTATGGATGCATACATACACGGATTTTCAGACTGTGTGGATTGTCCCAACATGGCACGGCGATCTGTCGTTTGGACAAGTTAAAAGATTTATATCGGCTACTGATAATATCTCTGCGTGTATTGCCTATCTGATGAAATCAGGGAGAGTCACTACTATTTGTCTAAAAAATACTTTTGTACGATTGCTATCTGTCAGTACTCAGTAATGACCAGAACATCTTGTGATTATTATCTGAATGGTTAGTTGTACTTTGGAAGATTGGCACAGATGATGGTTCTTCAGACTTTAGGCTATAATCTGTACGTCTATGGCCGGCTTCAGGTTGAAGAGAATTGTGGGTATCTGACAGCAGTACAGCCAGAGAACACTAAAGGAGCTACTGCTTTAATGAAAGGCGGCTGTCCCATGGGAGGCTTTTATACCCATTAGGTTTCACCTCCTCTAACCAACAGAAACAAGCATAACAAAGTGACTACGATCCCCCTGGCAGCAGAGAGGCAGTGGGCGGGTTTGTGTAGCTATAGAAGAGTTCTGTCACTCACAGGTATTACCACTTCCTGTGGAAGAATGAAAGTACACGCCCACCATTCATTACAGCCTGGCAACTCAGCAGGGGGGGTTTCTCTGCAGCTCTGCTACGATTCAATTTATAAGAGGTAAAACTCAGTTCAGATTATTTTTTATTTCCTGTGGCACTATACATGTATGGGAAGAGGGCACGGAGTACTAGGAGAAGAAGATGACACCCTATGTCACTTTTTACCAGTTTCAGAGGATCACGGGGTTGCTAGGAGTTGTTATTGTTTACTCTATAGTTGTTACGACTGAGTAGGTTTGTCACCTCACCCTGAACACTTATGGAATCCATAGCATGGCTAATTAGCAGTTTATTTAGAGGCACACTGCAGACTGAACCAATTTTTGTGCAGCCATGCATCATGCATCTAAATGAATTACTAATTAGCCATGCAGGCAGTGGATTCCATATATATTCGGTTTTAGGGTCCTTACACATGGGTGTTTATACCTATGCTCCCCTGTGCAGTCCTAGACGCACGCAATTCTTTTGAATGAGGTTGTACCCACACAGATGCGTGTAAAGCCGAATGCAGCATGGTGACAATCCTAATAAGCTTTTCAGTTCACATCTATAAACATGGTCCACCCACTTTGTGCATCAGTTACATATAAAAGTACTTGGTCAGACATATTTGGCTTTATAGCATCTGTTTAAATTAAATACTAAAACAAGCTTGACAGTAATGCTCTTCCTTTTTTTGTGATATAGGTTGTATTTTAGAAACATGGGACTTCTAGAAGTATTGGAGCCAGAAGATCTACCCAAGACATTAACGTGGTGAGTTTTCCTGGTGATTCTGGTAGTGGTGTTTAAACACTATAAGGTAGAATAATTATTTTGATTTGTACCAGTGTCGGACTGGCCTGGCGGGACACCAGGAAAAAACCCGGTGGGCACCGACCCTCATGGGGCACCGACCCTCATGGGCCCCCGTCAGACCAGACCCCCCTCTCCTAATGGCACCATATGCCTAGCCCACATGCGCCGTGGTGTGCGGTGTGTAGGGTTGGGGCAGATTTGGGGAGATTTAGTCGCCTGCCGATTAATCGCCTCTTCTGTGGGGGCGACAATCTCCCTGAACTGCCTTCCGTCTGCTTGAATGAAAAATCGCCTGTGGTAATGCACACGCAGAGCTTTGATTTCCGAAGTGACTCTCATGAGGAAATTTCGGGCGACTTCAGAAATCGAAGAGCTGCGAGTGCATTAGTGCAGGCGAGTCTTCATTCAAGTAGAAGGAAGGTAGGAAGAAGGCAGTTTAGGGGGCCAGGCGACTAAATCTCCCCGAATCTGCCTGACTGCTCCAACACTTACAGCAAAAGATTCCTGTATGCAACATGAGCTGAATGAATAGGGTTTTTGTTGGACATGATTGCCACCTAGTGTTTTTATAAAACATAGCAAAACATTCACACTGGAAGCCATTCTTATCAGGGCCGGAACTAGGGGTAGGCAGAAGAGGCACGTGGCTAGGGTGCAAAGGTAAAGGGGTGCCAGGCACGTACTTCTTCTGATGATTTCCCCTACTTCAGACCATTGTGCCCAGAAGATGTTGCTGCTGTTCTTCCAAATGCGAGGGCGCCCGGCCAACTTGGCCCGGCACTGGTTTTTATTTACACTTTATCTCTTTACTTCACGGAAAGTGGCCAAGCTAGTTCATCAAATGGCCAGTTCACAATTTAGTCCTTTATATAAAGAACCCCTCCTTATTAGTAAACCTGAGAAATAGCAAGAGATGGTGATGTTTATAAAGTCCATTGTATTAACCCCTCTTATTATAGGTGGAGGTAGAAAGGATTATAAATAAAATCATATGCATTAAACGCTACCTATACCCATATGTGGGACATAGTCTCACTACTTTCGTTTAGCTAAAAAGAGGTAGACGATTTCTCCTTATTGATGTGTGCCCTCCATTGTAATATGTATTACTTTATTTTATCGGTTAGCCTATTATATTCTCTCTTTAATTACTATGGCATAGTAGCGGTCAAATGTATGGAAATTACAGTGTGGGATCTGTTAAATTTACATGGTCTGTAATGCATAAGTTAAAAATAAAGAAAAAAAATCATATGCAGTATTGATTTATAATAAAAGGACATACACTGGTATATGTTGATGTTGTGCTTTTAAATAAAATCGTATAATGTTGTGAAAAGCAATTCCAGTTATGTGAGGCAGATATAATATATCAGCTATCGCTTTTTCTCCCAAAATTACTCAGGTAAGGGATGTGCAGTTTTTGCCAAGTGCATATTTTAAAGGGCTACCGGCTTTATATTTTCAGGTATGCTTTGGTGCCCCGTGGAGAAGGGCCCAGCGCAAGAGTGGGTCATACATGCATGTATGTATCTTCCAGTGAAGATTCTTCAAAGGGGAAAATTATCATTCTCGGTGGGGCTGATCCTAATGGCTGCTATTCTGATACTCACATCATAGATCTTGGTAAGAAAAAGTGAATATTTATTAGTTTGGTTCATTAAACATAAGTAGAGGATAAAAAAAAATATGAATGTAACTGTAGAAGACTTGAATTATGTCTTGCAAATTCTTTCTCCTGTTTATCATGACATTCAATCAAATACCTAGTCGTGAGCCTAGAAAACAGCAAATGTATTGTAAAGGGAAATCTCCTTTTATTATGATTTATGTTCTTCAAAATTGAATTACAACAGAGCTACAGTGTATTGCATTTCTTGTTACAGACATGGCTATGTAGGAAAGAATAGATGATGAGACAATTAGAGCAGGAAAAGAAATGGCTGAAGTCTGCATGGGATTTTGCATATCTTAATTGTAAAGTTCTTTTTAGTTCTGTAATGTTGCTTCATGGTTTTTATCTTACTTATTGTTTTGGGATTTTCAATAGATAATCACGAGTGGGACAACCCAGACTCAGAAGGTCTGTTGCCTCGATATGAACATGCAAGCTTTATTTCTGCCAGCAATCCAGGCAACATTTGGGTATTTGCAGGAGCGGAACAAGCAGAAAATAGAAACTGTGTTCAGGTCTTAAACCCAGGTATGCAGCCTTGTATTCTAATTCAAAGAATCATTTACTAGTTAATATGATACTGAATGATAAAACTCTGTCCTCTTTATCTTCTATTTGTTTTTAAGGTACTACTGCCCTACTGATAGTATAGTCATGCTTGCACTTTGTCTCATGGTACAGGTATGGGATCTGTTATCCAGAAAGTTCCAAATAATAAAAATAATAATAAAACAGGACCATGTACTTGATCCAAACTAAGATATAATTAATCTTTATTGGGAGCAAAACCAGCCTATTGGTTTTATTTAATGTTTACATGATTTTGACATGAGTGAAGATCCAAATTCATGGAAAGACCCGTTATCAGGAAAGCCCCAGGTCTCCAGCATTCTGGATAATAGGTCCCATAACTGTATGAAGCATAGTGTTAAAGAAAAAGAAGGTAGAACAATGAATGTTGTGAAAATATGCTAAGGAAGGGTGGCACATTTATTTATTTATTTCACCCATTGAAAAATATGTTCCTAAAAAATCTCATATAAATGAACTAGAGCAGCAAAATTTCCTCTTGCGACCTGATTTCAATCTTTTCATAAAATGTTCACCCAGGAACATGTTTAAGCTTGTGTTGCTCAACAACTTATTTTTGCATCTGAATGTTGATCACGGGTAAAAAGTTTTGGGACCCTCGCTCTACATTATACTAAATGTTAATTTAAAGATACTATGTTCTTTTAAGCACACCACAAAGCTTATTGCCTTTTGTGTCTTAACTTTGTATATGTAATCAGATAGAAAGTAAAAAATGTGGGATGAGTTAAATGGGTAAATCAGATACAGCTGCAGCCATGTACATTGATGGCAATTGATCACGCTAGTAATGTTTCACATAGTTTCAATTGTGCATTGTAATCCATGTGATGTGCATGGCCACTCAGAAATGGAAAGGAAATGAGACGGGTAATGGAAGACATTCAATACTGAAAGAAATTCTTCCGTTCTCATTATTACGTCTAGGCCCGGATTTCTGTTTGGGCCATCCCTAATCTCCCCCTTGTGAGCATGCCCCCCTCATGAGTGCCTGATAACATCAGTTTTACTTACTCGGTGTTCTGCTTCATGTTGTAAATTAGTATTTCACTTTTTACATGCTCTCAACTAATACTTAATATTTTATTACCTCTTAGAGATGAGTACAGCATATTTGTCTCTACTATCTTAACAAAGTCACCGATCTCCACCCAGATCCAATTGTTAAATTCTTTTATATTGCTATATATCAGGGATGTGCAACCTTTTGGCTTCCCTGGGCCACATTGGAAATAAAAATTGTCTGGGGCCGCACATAGGGTTGCCACCCATCCGGTATTTTACAGGCCTAGCCGGTAAAATACCAGCAAAGGCCGGGGCTGGTATTACAAATTTACCGGCAATGTAGCTGCCGGTAAATTTGTAACGCCACTTTAAAAAGGCCCTTACCCTGCCTTAGTTCAAGTTAAAACTTACCTTTCTCGCAGTCTTCAGCCGATCGTAGGATGTGGCTCCGCCTATGCCCCGCCCCTTTGTCACTCTCCGCCCCTTTGTAGCCCCGCCCCCGCCTGCCGGTAAATTTTTTTACCAAAGGTGGCAACCCTAGCCGCACATGAAATACACAGACAATTTTGATTTGTAAAAGTAAAAAACATGCACAAAAAAGAACTACAATACAAGTTGGATAACCAGATGGAGTTATACACTGGAATACAGGACACATGGATATTATTTTATATTATTATTTATACTTATTATTATTATTATATTATTACTACTAATTGGGCAATGGGTGGAGTGTTCTCTCCTGCCTACTACTAAATCATTTGCAACATGAAGGGTTTCAAGCTGGCCCGCATTCATATCCATCCTGGGCCACAGGTAGGACACCCCTGCTATATTAATAATAATAAAAAATAAAATAAATAATAAAAAAAAATTATATTATTAAAAATAATAAATAATAATAAAAAAAAAACCCACTGCTGGTTAATTTATTTCTCCACCAACTTTACCAAGAATCTTGAGTATGCTTGCTTGTAGTTTGAAGATGTATACAGTGTGTCAGCTGCTGAGATTACCCCAGAGTGGAAAATAATCTGTTTTATGCTAGCATATGTTATCCTGAACAGGCCTACCTCCTTCTCAGAGCATTGTAATTAGTCAAAATGACTTATTGAGAAATTCAGTATTACAAATAATTGTTTCTGCTCCATTGTTTTGTTTTGTTTTAATTTAAGGGGCTGCTTCATGGAAAAGCCCAAAAGTGGAGGGAACACCCCCTTCTCCAAGGACTTTCCACACCTCCTCAGCCGCCATTGAAGATAAGCTGTATGTGTTTGGAGGAGGAGAAAAAGGAGCAGAACCAGTGTCGGACACCAACCTTTACATATATGACGCAGGTATTATATTGCAGCATTTGGGCCTTTCTGGATAATATTGATTCTGTTATTGCCATGTTTTTTTGTTTTTTTTGAGTGGTACATTTTTTTCATAGGTAATGGGCATATTACAAAAAAATTTGTACTTTTTGGTATTTAAAAATAAATGAACTATTTGTTTTTAGCTACCATGACATGGACACAGCCAGTGACGTCAGGAGATCCACCACAGGCTCGCCATGGCCATGTTCTTACAGCATTAGGTACTAAACTGTTTGTTCATGGTGGCATGGCTGGGAGCACTTTTTTCAAAGACATGTTTTGCATAGATACAGGTAAATCTCATATTTTTTTTGTTATTTTTTTTCTTTGCATTTCCCACGGAAAAAAATGTCTAATCTTTGTTTTCTTGTAGATACCATGAAGTGGGAACGTTTGAAGACAAAGGGGGATCTACCTCCTGCTTGTGCAGCTCATTCCTCTGTGGCCTGGAAATCTTATATTTATATCTTTGGGGGCATGACCAACACAGGGGCTACAAACTCTATGTATAGATATGACACAGGTATGTCTAATTCAGAAATACAGAATGTTCTTTTAATCTGTTATATCACATTTTTCATGCAAATCTATTGAACTCGAGTCTCTCAGATATCCTAAGACTTACCTTTATTCCCTGATGGAAGCTAGATAGTACTGTTAGTACAGAAGATAGCACTATTTAGTTTGGTATTAGCAATGGCATGGGGGGGAGGGGCAGTGGGTCCAACACACAGCAGCTCCTCTTTAGTTTATTGCATCCATTTGCTGCACAGTATTTTTGGTGGGTTAAAACATTTTCTTACTTCTGTGATCATCAGCATACCAATGTGGGTCCTCAACTGAAAGGGTTTTCAAAATCATACAGATTTAGGGCCAGATATTATGGTCAGACAGGCAGTTCTGAGTGTCTCATAAATGTACTCAGGCCAGGACTGTGGGTTCTGTTATAAGGTGCCATAGAAAGTCAGTATTTAGTGGGCTGGTGGGGGCTGTTTGGGCATCTGTGTGGGCTGATTGTGCCTCTGTGTACCTTAAATGCCAGGGCCTATTTAAATTCTCATTCCGGACCTGCACTTACTGATATGTTTCTGATAACATGTCTACAGAGTAACCTGACCTAGAACTGAAGTAGCTTGCCATTTTGAGTGTTTATATTTCTTCTATATTCCCTTAGAAATACATGTGTGGAAACAATTGAAGTTTGATTCTGCCTGTCCTGCTGCAAGGTTGGATCATTCCATGTGTCTCCTTCCATGGAAAACAAGGACTAATACAGATAACTCTGAAAAACGTTCTCCTAGAGCGAAAGAGGAAAGTAACTTCAATGAATGTTCGTCTGCAACAAGCAAGACTCTGGAACAGGGAATTGTAAATTTATGTTTTATATTCGGAGGCATGGATACAGATGGGGAACTGCACAGTGATTGCTGCGTGACTCTACTCCAGTAATAACTGTCTTGAAGAAATCGCTACCCAAACCTTTATAGAGTTTGAGATTTTAAAATTCCACCACTGACCACCAGGTCTGCCAGAATATTTTTTTATGTCGATCTAACAGTTACTGTAAGTAGCAGTCAAGATGCTTAATCCATAGGCCTGACATATATCTGACAATAAAACAAATTGATTTTGGAAAAGTGGCTTACCGTAATGCATGTCTCTTTGTAACATGAGCCCAGCCTCACATGAATTTAGTAAATCTGCCCCATAGTCTATACTATTTCTATCTGTATAAAGCACAATGCAGCAGGAACAGCCTCTGTGTTTGCTAATAGCCTTTATAGAAAAAATAGTGATGTGTAGGCAGACTCAAGACCAACTAATTATTGTTTTTTTTGCAAGGCTGATAGCTGGCCAAACTTTTCCCACAGCCCTTCCCCACCTGTGATGTTAGCATGCACTTACTGCTCTTCTGCCCACCTGCATGAGTGTACTGTTCCTGGGTAGAGAGAGTGGATTTCCCCCCTGTCTCCAGCAAATTCCCTTTCCTGGAAGTCCTCCAGGGAGAAAGATCCAAAATGTGTAAAACAATTTGGAAATAAAAAGAGGGACAAATTTTTTTTCCATATCCCCTAATTACCATGTCAATTTTACAAAATTCGTCAGGTTGTGAAAGTTTGAACATATATCTGTGGTTTGTTTTCAGTTATTACAGTTTTGCTAATGAAGGTGAATTGCCCTTTAAGCTGTGAGTCTAACTCTTCCCAAGGGACCTGTTATCTTATGTTTTTACAATTACTTATTTGTTACAAAAGTATCTTATCTTCTGCTGTGGCTGTTCTGGGCTCTCGGCCAAAAGCCAATTTTTTTTTGGCTGTTCAGTGCAGACAAAAACATGACTTTCCAGTACAAACGAGGGACTGCGGGTTGAGCTGTCAAAGGAGGGACTGTCCCTCTAAAAATGGGACAGTTGGGAGGTATGTGTCCAGGCATGAATGCACTGTTCCTGCATAAGAAGATTGCTTTCCCCCCCTGTCCCCAGATAATGGCCTTTCCTGGAAGTCCCAAGGGGGGAAAGGTCCAAAATGTGTCCAGGCGTGAGTGTGCTGTATGTACAGGTACCTGCTATTCAGAATGCTCAGGACCAGGTGTTTTCGGGGTTAACAGATCTTTACATAATTTGGCTCTTCATACTTAGAAAATCATGTAAACATGAAATAAACCCAATAGGCTGGTTTTGCTTCCAATAAGGATTAATTATATCTTAGCTGGGATCAAGTACAAGCTACTGTTATATTGTTACACAGAAAAAGGAAATCTTTTAAAACAATGGATTATTTGATTTAAAAATGGAGGCTATGGGAGATGCTTTTTCCTTAGTTTGGAGGTTTCTGGTTAACAGATCTTTCCCTAATTTGGATCTATACCTTATGTATACTAGAAAATTACTTTAGCATTAAATAAACCCAATAGGCTGGATTTGCTTCAAACAAGGATTAATTATATCTTAGTTGGGATCAAGTACAAGCTTCTGTTTTATTATTACAGAGAAAAAGGAAATCATTTTAAAAAATTTGGAGTATGTGGGAGGCAGCCTTTCTGTAATTTGGAGCTGATCCTCTACCGGTTTAAACTCCCATGACTTATGTTTGAAACAAAAGTGTACTGCTGGGAAATGAATAACATGAAATTTAGGGAAGTCAGCAGAGTGCACTGTCACAACATGACTACAGAACAGAGTCTGATGGCTGTAAGTACCGATAATACAATCAGCAGGCTCTGTGGCGCAATGGATAGCGCATTGGACTTCTAGATGAGTGAAGGCATTCAAAGGTTGTGGGTTCGAGTCCCACCAGAGTCGAGTTTTGGAAGCTAAACAAATAGAAATCCTTATCACTTCAATAAATTGATGAGTTCAGCAGTTGCTTAGAGAGAGTGTTGTGATGAGTTGAACACTTGCTGAGTCTGGGTCATTTCCCTGACCAGTTGTGTGTGACACTCATCCCACTTGCATAGGAGAATACGTGTAACGAGCAACGCTCCTACCCATTGGAAAGTATTCTGGCTAATTTAAAGGGAAAGTTCACCTCAACATGGAACTTTTACAATCTTGAACAAAGAAGCATCTAAGCAGATCTGTGTGTGCCATGATTTTGTATCCAGCATGGAATTCAAAGGCTAACTAAAGCCTGATATAGATAATAACAGTATTCAGGTCCAGCTTGAGATTCAATATAAGCCCTGGTATTGCAAATCCCAAACAGGCTTCCACAGGTAAATGGCATCTTACAACAGCCCCTCTGGCATTTAGCAGAAGTTACAGATTGCAAGTTTTGTGGTAACACATAAAGGGCTGTCACCAGTAATAACGAGCCCCATATGGATAAATTAGCAGGGTCCCAGTTATTAGGCCACAGTTAACCTGGGTCTCCTGGTGGTGGGCCCTGATAACATGGGACCCCAATGAAAACCATGACTCCTGATCCACATCTGACACTTCCTATGACCGATGCCAAAACCCTGTCCATAGGAGGCCCCAAACTGAGTTGAAATTAATTATGGCTTTAAACCTTCAGCTCTTGTTGAACTGCAACTCACCAAACCCCTGATTTGCCATAGCTGTTTGGCTTTCCAGATGTACATTGCACAGCCACAATGCAAAGGAATTTCATTTTTCACCTTCTAAAACAGCTCTGGGAAGTGGGTAACCGACCCTGTAAACTGTTCTAAACTGATACAAGTTCTTATGTTTGTCCCTGCTAAGCAGAATCTCTGGGTTTCATTACAGGCAGCTGTTAGAATTGATACAATAGTTGCTAATACTGCAGAGATGCTGCTGAGAAATGTATCAACTAAATTGTATCAGTTTAGAGTCTGCACCTGAATTACTGAGCTGCCAGACTCAAACACCAGAGACACCAACATTCAACTTTAAACTTAGATTTTGGAAAAACAGTAAAACATAAATAATGGAAAGTAAGTGAAAAAAAGTCTTTATTTCTGGTGAACAAGCTTCACTTCCACACCCTTGCTATTATCACCAAAAAGGATCTATCCCGTTAGAGGCCAATTTGGTCCTGGTGTTCTAGAGTGCATGCTCCTGCTCAGCAATCTGCATCAGAGAGCAATGGAGAGGAACCATCTGGTTCTATATATATATATATATATATATATAACTGGCTCTATATAATGTGGTGTATAACTCAACCACCACTAGGGTTGCCACCCAGCCGGTAAAACACCAGCCAAGGCCGGGCCGGTATTACAAATTTACCGGCAATGTAGCTGCCGGTAAATTTGAAATACCCCTTAAAAATGGCCCTTGCCTTGCCTTAAATGTAATAAAAACTTACCTTTCTCGCGTCTTCAGCCGATCCTTCGAGTGGCTCCGCCCCCTTTGACATCACATCACGCGCCTTTTGACATCACATCACGCCCCTTTTGGCCCCGCCCCCGCCTGCCGGTATAAAATTTTTCAAAAGGTGGCAACCCTAACCACCACTGAGTCTGATAATAAACTATGGCAGTATGACTAGTTAGAGAGAGTGCTGAATTTTGCAGGATTTAAAGCCACACCTGCAAAAGCTTGCATATTGGAGTCCAAAGCACTAAAAATTAATTTGATTCACGTGGGGAGGGGGGTATAGTATGATTAAATGTTACAGCAACAATTCAGATACAGTTATTGTTCTACCAAATACAGACTACAAATAAAAAGGTAACATATAACACTACAGCTGCATAACTGTAAGTTTGCGTAACGTATATTGAGAATGTAGATTGTCATTATGGGGGGGCAATGGTTGGGTTGCCTTTTAGTTTTGCCAATCTGTCTATGATGCACTACTGTCCAATGGCTCAGGAATGAGGCTCATATAGGAACAATGATTAAGAAGTTAGATTCTGCAAATGGCATCTAAAAGGCAACTGTAATTAGGGTTGCCACCCGGCCGGTATTTTAACGGCCTAGCCGGTAAAACACCAGCCAAGGCCGGGGCCGGTATTACAAATTTACCGGTAAATTTGTAATACCCCTTAAAAATGGCCCTTGCCTTGCCTAAATCCAATGAAAAACGTACCTTTCTCGCAGTCTTCAGCTGATCGCTCGTGTGGCTGCACCCCTTTGACGTCACAGCACGCCCCCTTTGACGTCACGGCACGCCCCTTTTTGGCCCCGCCCCCCATTGGCCGGTAAGCAAATTTTAAAAAGGTGGCAACCATAACTGTAATGAGACTGAACCCCACAACTTTTGAAAACCTTTGCCTTGTCAACTACAAGTCCAATGCAGGACCTGATGATTGGAGGGTTAACCCCTCGAAATGTTGATTCTGTTGGTAGCATAATAAAAGGGGAAGCATCCCAATCGCAAAAAGTTGAGTGTATGTGGTTCCGTCATACTGTCTTCACAAAAACATTGTTGTACAACTGCAACATTAGGAGATAAGCCTCAGGAGTTGTTGCACAATTGTGAGTTTGCTCTTTTTAAGATATTAGTTATTTTCCAGCTTTCCAATTGGGGTCACTGACCCCTGTCTCAAAAAATCTGCTCTGTAAGGCTACACATTTATTGGTTTTTGTTGTTTTAACATACAAATAAGTATGATTTCTGGATTTGCTTGCACGAACACTCTGAAATTGCCATATGCATGGAAAAATAAATTGCTTTGTGTTGTGGTTGTGCAATGTATATCTGGAAAGCCAAACAGCTGTGGCAAATCAGGGGTATGGTGAGTTGTGGATCAACGAGAGCTGAAGTTTTAAATCCATAATTACTTACAACTCAGTTTGGGGCCTCCTATTGTTTTCTTAGAACCTGGCAGTAACACGCTTTCCCAGGACTATAAGCTGAATATTCACAGAATGGGAAAATCTTGGTTCATGGAGTGTGGGGCGGGGGTGGTGCTTGTGGACAGGGGTTTGGCATTGGTTGTACTAAGTGTCAGATGTGTATCAGGACTGTAAAAGTTCCATGTTGAGGTGAACTTTCCCTTAAATAAGCCAGAATACTTTCCGATGGGTAGGAGCGTTGCTTGTTACACGTAGTCTCCCGCAAAAGTGGGATGAGTTTCACACACAAGTGGTCAGGGAAATGACCCAGACTCAGCTAGTGTTCAACTCATCACAACACTCTCTTTAGGAAACGGCTGAACTCAACACAATGCAACTCTCTGATTTATTGAAGCGACTAGGATTTCTATTTTTTTTTTAGCTTTCAAAACTCGACTCTGGTGGGACTCGAACCCACAACCTTTGAATAACTTCACTCATCTAGAAGTCCAATGCGCTATCCATTGCGCCACAGAGCCTACTGAATGTGTTGTCTTTACTTACAACCATCAGACTCTGTTATGTAGTCCTGTTGTGACAGTGCACTCTCTTGATTAAAAAGGACTGAGTAACAGACGACTGTCTGTCCTTATCGTACGAGGCATAATCTTGAAAACATGGCTGACATCGTTTTCCATCGTTGGGTTGTCACATGAGTCTGAATTTGTACTTTCCTCCCTTCTATGGCGCTTGCTACATGAAGATTTTTCAGCAGGTACAGAGTCACTGTATATAGAGAAA
>CM044445.1:13580769-13591954 GCA_024363595.1 Xenopus borealis
AGATGTACACTAATACGCTGACCTTGCAGTAGCACCTAGTCAATGTCCAGGATAACTCACTGGTACTTTGAACCCTTTCCATGCTTCTGGCTGCTGAATGCTGGGTCCCTAAGGCTGCAGAAATGCTAGGTTTTTAGGTTATGTATTTCTGATGGCAAACCTAGAATATAGTCTTTTTTCTTTTTTTGGGTCAAGTATTTATATCTCTAACCACTGGCCTAAGTAAAAGAAAAAATATTTCAGGTGACAGAACTTCAAAGAATCCTATTTAAAACTTTTATTAGCACAGCCATGCCCAGAAACTGTTACTAAAATCTTTTAATGCAAATATTTAGTGCTGTCATCTGCAATATTGCTATATGGAGATGGGATCGTTTTTTTTTTTTATTGTAATATCATAATAAGGCTAGTTACCCAGAAGGCTAGCAATGTATGCTGGTAGTTGTAGTAAAATAATGAATGGCTGTATGTTTGGTTGGCATGACTGGAAAGCCTTTTTTTAATGCTATTAGTTTGTGATTTGTGTTGCTTGCAATGTTTTCTTCAAGCTTCAGAAATTTTCCCTGAGATGCCATGAAGTCTGTGTGTGCTATGTGCATTTGTTTCTGTCCCGTCAGACACTTTGTGTTATGAAATCCTAACAGCTGATTTGGCTTAAACAGAGACAGCCTTCCCCATTATGATTTCATTGAGTCGTTCCTATTGGCAGGAAATTACTATGTGTCATAGCAGCCTGTGAGCCATTCAGGCTTCCTTATGTTAATGGATATAATCTAAACTCCTACTACATTAGTCATGTTTCTCTAGTGTTCATTAGTACATGTTGCCCCTGCAATGCTTATTATCCTTCTGTGAACACTGCTTGCATTGTGAGTTTTATTGCTTATAATCCTGCCTAACATTGTGGGTCTGGAATTTAGAGATGCGTGGGCTTCATTCTCGGCTCCTATCAATTTTCAGCTTTGACCATGGAAAAGTCTTTTTCATTCTCAGTGTGTCCGGCATCACCTGTTAGACTAATGGTACAATAGACTTTTCCTCCAAGCCTGGAAATACACCTGTTGTAAATTCTACTGTACTGTTTTGTATGCATGAGCCTGGACCACCAAGGGACTACTTGGATACCAACAGAAAATGTCATTGCAGTGTTCACAGGATTATTTTTTTTTTTAAGCGAAGAGGAGCACCAGCTAGGGCCTAAGGCAGCCCCGGACTGGCAATCTGTAGGTACTGGCAAATGCCAGAAGGGCTGCTGTACGTGCTATAGACCGTAACTATTTAGTGGGCTGGTGGGGGGCTGTTTGGACCACTTTGTGCTTAAACCCAGGGCCTATTTTGAATTACAGTCTAGACCAGGCATCCCCAAACTTTTTTGCTCGTGAGCCACATTTAAATTTAAAAAAGAGTTGGAGAGCAACACAAGCATGAAAAAGTCCATGTGGATGTCAAATAAGAGCTCTGATTGGCTATTTGGTAACCCCTATATGGACTGGCAGCCTACAGGAGAGAATGTTTGGAAGGACATCTATTTTTTATGCAACCAAAACTTGCCTCTAAGCCAGTAATTCAAAAATAAGCACCTGCTTTGAGTTCACTGGGAGCAACATCCAAGGGGTTGGAGAGCAACATGTTCCTCGCGAGCTACTGGTTGGGGATCACTGGTCTAGACCATGTCCAGCTAAGGTTAGCGATTGTAATCACTGAGGGATGCTTAAAGAGGGGTTCACCTTTAGGTTAACTTTGAACATGTTGTAGGATGACCAAGTTTAAGCAACTTTCCAGTTAGTCATTGCTTATTTTCTATTGTCTAATTATTTGCCTTCCTATTCCAACTCTTTCCAGCTTTCGAATGGGGGTTCACTGACCCCATCTAAAAAAACAAATGCTCTGTAAGGTTTATTTATATAGAATTGTTATTGCTACTTTTTATTTCTCATCTTTCTATTCAGGCCCTCTCCTGTTCATATTCTTATTCAAATCAGTACATGGTTGCAAACTGGAGAGCCTCAGTTGTTTTCAGATTGTTCCCCAGAAATAAAGAGTTTTTTCAGTTACTTTCCATTATTTATTTTTTACAGTTTTCCCAAAATTTAAAGGGGTTGTCCACCTTCAAACAACTAGTTGTTTTCAGATAGGTCACCAGAAATAACGACTTTTTCCAATTACTGTCTATTTTCTATTTGTAAACGTTTTTCTAATATTGAAGTGTAAAGTGTCATTTTTCACCTTCTAAAGCAGCTCTGGGAGGGGGGGTCGCCGACCCCCCCAACTGTTCTAAATTGATACATTTAATGGATACATTTCTTATCTTTGTCCCTGCTGAGCAGAATCTCTGGGTTTCATTACAGGCAGCTGTTAGAATTGATACAATAGTTGCTAATACTCCAGAGATGTTGCTGTGAAATGTATCAAGTAAATGTTGCAAAATTATATCAGTTTAGAGTCTGCACCTGAATTACTGAGCTGGAAAAACAGTATAAGATAAATAATGGAAAGTAATTGAAAAAAAAGTATTTATTTCTGGGGAACAATTTGAAAACAACTAAACAGAAAAAAGTGTTTGGAAGGTGAACAACCCCTTTAAGTTAAAAGTTGAATGTTTGTCTGGCAGCTCAGTAATTCAGGTGGAGACTCTAAACTGATACAGTTTTTGCAACATTTAGTTCATCCGTTTCTCAGCCGCATCTCTGGAGTATTAGGGCCCTTACACACGGGAGTTTTTACCTGCGTTCAGCCGCAGGGCAGCGCAGGTATAGACGCACTCAATTATTTTCAATGGGGCTGTACTCACACGAACGTATGTAGGTGCCAAACGCAGGATAAATGCAGCATCATGCGTCTGAATCTGCATTCGGCGCTTACATGCGTCTTGTGGGTACAACGCCTTTGAAACTAATGAGGTGCGTCTAGACCTGCGCTCCCCTGCGGCTGAACGCAGCCAAACGCAACGCAGGGGAGCACAGGTCCAAAACGCCCATGTGTAAGGGCCCTTAGCAACTATTGTTTCAGTTGTAACAGCTGCCTGTAATGAAATCCAGGGATTATTTCTGGTGATCTGTCTGAAAACAACTAGTTGTTTGAAGCAGGGTTGCCAGGTTTTCATTTCAAAACCAGCCAAAGACCATCAAAAAACTAGCCAAAAAGTAGCCAAAATACATTTTAAAAGTAGCCCAATTCATAAATTGAAAAATCTTCATAAAATAAAGTAAAACAGTAAGGTTATTAATCAAGTGGCTGTAATTTTCCAATAACCTTTTTTTTAATTAAAGAGGACTTTTACTTTTTACATACTTTTTACAGTGGCTTGCCTTTACTGAAGTTAAAATGCTGTGACTTAGGATTTGCGAAAACTGTCGCTGTGGTTCAGTATACTTATTTCTCACAACAGGTGATCTCAGTGCGAATGTGAAACAACCCTTCTGGCAAAATTAGAGCAGAGCAGATATGTACATCCTGAACCCCAATGTTGCGGTACTACAGTTCCCATACTCTTTGTTTATATTGTTGTGATTTCTCGATCCCTCTGGGTCTTGGAACTTTGGAAGCCGCGCTTAGGATGCTGGGAACGGGCGGGAGCTTGATCTTGAACCCAATTGGTCCAGCTAGACCGGGGCGGGCTAGGGGTCAGCACAGGTCAGCAGAGCACTCAGCGGCAATTTGGGCGGTTTTTCAAAGTCCAAACCAGCGGCACCTATTAAAACTAGCCATTGGCGGGTTTGGACTTGGAAAAACCACAACTAAACTTCAAAAACCTCCCAGTTTGGCGGGAAACGCCAACCTGGCAACCCTGGTTTGAAGGCGAACAACCCCTTTAAACCCCACTGGTTTACACTTTTTTGTTCTTTAACATCTGTCCAATAGTGAAGTGCCTGATGTAAGCTAGTAGAAGTTGCCGACATTCCTAATTTTCTGTGGAATTGCAATGGGGGCTTCCTGTAACTGTTCTAGCTTTGTAACTCTCTTAATTCCAAGCAATCCCTTTAATGGAAGACTTGTCTCCAGGTGAACCAAGAATTTATTATACAGAGGTTAATCATATTTGTGTTGATCTTTCATTTGGCTATATTATATCTGTGGTTGCTCTCCTATCTGTTTTCATATTGTATCATTTTTTGATAGTCCAGCCCTTACTTTTTCCATATCCACGGGCACCACTTGTCCTTTTATCTTTACACTTATACACAGGTGCAGATTTGCTGCAGAAATGCATTAATATATATATATCTGTTTCATGTGTCTGCACCTGGGCTGATACAGTGCCTGTGAGAGCAGACAGAGAGTAAACAGAGGCCAGCTGTATCAGCTCATTCTCAGCCTACGTATAAATATAAGCCAACACTTACTAAGCAGACTTGCCTCATTCTATAACCTATGTGCAGAACATTTGTTCCCTGCACATTTAGTGCATTTATTAATATAGCTGATCTTGCAGAAAAGCAGACTGTGCTTTTCTGTTGGTGTATGGCGAATTCCTCAGCCAAGGCAAGCTAAGAGGAATGCAGCGAATGGATGTTCTATAACAGGCTGAAAGACTGAAATGAAATAATGGTAAAGTATTTCTTACAAATACAAGGCCTCATTTACAAAGGCCCAAAACACTTTTATCTTTCATTATGCACCAAAGAGTTGTCTCTTTCTGGTTTGTAGCAGAAAGAAATCACCTGGAATGCCCACTAACTTGCATGAAATTCAGGGCAATAACATGACTTGTTGTGTTCTACTCCTTATTTCAGTTTTTAATTTTGTGCCCATGGTGGTGTAGCACTTGCCCTCAAATAACACATTAACTGCCTAAACTGAAGCCGGTCAAGTCTAAATGTGCTATTCAGCATTGCATTTCTCACTAGAATCAAGTGACTATGCATTATTAATTTGTTTTATTTTTCTCTCCTCCTGTGGTGTGACAAGCAGCCAAGTTTTTTTGTTCTTTCTTTCAGTCCAATTCTCAACCCTGCTGTCCCAGGGGTTTACTTGCTGCTGCTTTACCAGCACATAACAGGTGTCCCCAATACATTCAATAGGTTCTTCTCACCTGAGTGATACAAACAACACAGTTGTTCTGCTTTTAGTTTTAGGGCCACTGACCGTATGAACTTTATTGTTTTTACATTCCACGTTAGATTATATAATGCAACTAATTGTCAATATATTCCTTTTCAGGTGCATTATGGGATATAATGTGAATTCTGGGGTGATCTGAAGCATTTCAGCACTTTTTTGTTTGTACCCTCACTGTCTGGAAAGGATTATTAATACCTGCTGCTACAAGGCTCTCTGAACAAGGTCTGAGGGAACAAAGTGGTGGAAGCCATGTTCACCAAGCTGAAGAAAAAAATTGCAGAGGAGGCAGCTGTAGCTCCACGGCCTGGTGGGGCTGCTCGAATCCCCCGTACTATCAGCAAAGAGTCCATTACATCAGTGGGGGCTGATTCAGGAGATGACTTTGTGAGTTCCGGTTTGAATTCTTCCTTGTAAGACGAACCCTTATGTTGCTTGAATTAGAAAACAAAGGAACATGCACAGATTTGATTAGACATCTTTTGTTGGTTTTAACCTTAAAGCCCTTCTAACATCCGGACATGAATGATCACCTTAGACCACCACTGATTTGTCTGGACTGAAAATTAAATCTATTGATGCCTTATGTCAGTGTTTGTATGGGAAATCCACAAATCTAAAAGTAACACAAACCACAGCTCCTCACATCCATTCAAGTCAAGTGAGCAAACATATTATTGCTATCCACAAATCTGGACATTTATTAAGTGGATATTTTTTCTGTTGATTATAAAGAAAATAAAAGTTTTACTCCTTTGCAAAGTTACATTTTACAGTTAATAAAAACATCTGTTCTTCTGGTTTCCTAGGCCTCAGATGGCAGCAGCTCCAGGGAAGACCTCCCCTCACAGATCTCCAGGAAGAACGAACAGATACGCCGCCTCGAAGCCAAGTTAATGGGTAACACTCAAGCACCTCTTGCTTAACATTTAAAAGACAAGGAAAGTTAGATTAAATAAGTAGGTAGAAATGTTGTACATTTTGTTTTGTGCTTGTGTACCAGCCCAAGGCAACCACAGCCATTTAGCAGTAAAGATCTGTGTCTCCCCAGTAGATGCCCCAGTAGCTCCCCATCTTCTTTTCTACTGATTCACTGATTCACATGCTCTGTGCTGCTGTCACTTACTGAGCTTAGGGACCCACTCACAATATACAGTACACATAGGATATAAATAAATAGGCTGATTAATAATTAATACAGAGAGTTACTACATGGCAGCACAGAAGCTAGTGCAACTAGCACCAGAATTTAATAATCAGCCCTCTAGCATCACCTTCTATTACAGCCCAACCTCATTTTCTGCTTGATAATTAGTGACAACCCCTAAGCTTAGCTTCTCAACAGCCACTCAGAAAAACACAGAAACTTACCAATAGGGTGACCCCCTGTGACAAGTCCTGGATCATTGCTGCTATTGAGAAGCTGAAACTTTAGACTGATGCAATAAGTTCAGTATATAAAACATGGAGGTTTAAGCCATATTTATTTTTAGGGTTGAGTTCTCCTTTAACCATAATTTTTGTGTTCTGGTTGAGGAATAATGGGTACCACACCTGTTACTGAGAAGCAAATTTATTAAAGTGTGGATATTGGAGCATTTTCTATTCGATCATATGGAATTTTTGGATGTATATTTAGCAATGGGTGAAATTTATAGTTCACATTTGAGAAATACGCTTCTTCTATGGTGAGCTACAATTTCACGCTAAATCTGCAGTTTTAATTCAGCAATGGCTAGGCTGCCACAGGTTGCACAATTTGTAAATGTAATGCAGACTTTCTTTATAGATATACAGGCAGGTGCAGACTTACAGACTTTCTTTTAGATATGCTGTGTCAGTAAGTAAAAGCAGTATGAATCCATGTTAAGTATTTATTCATAAACACAAGTGCTTCATGGCAACAGCATTTCAGGGTTACTTGAGTTGCATGAGTGCTGCGCATAGTGTCACTGCCAAATTGTCCTTGTGTTGGTGAACACTTGTTTATGTGGTCTGCCTGCCCCCCCCCTTCCCTCACCACCACTACAACTTGGGATATTTTCTTTGAAATGAAATGGGCTTATTGTACAAACTCTGTAAAAAAATATTTTTTAAAAACTCTTAACCCTGCAACTGCTGAGCAATATCTGTAGACACCTTTTTATCTTCCCAGCAGATGCACTGGCACACACAGAGTTAAATAGAAGGCAAGGTCTGACTCATATAACCTGTCCGGAACTGTTCAGGCGGCTCCAGGAACTTTGAAAATGCTATGAATACTTGAGCAGAAAAACCTGCCCATGTTGGAAAATACCATTCTTGGAGGCAGCCACGTGAAATTAAATGATATAAAATAAATAGGTGCATATACTAAATAGAATATGTTTATTATAAATACTGTCATGGCCCACCATTCAGCAAAATCCTTCCCCAGCTCATTTTCTGGTTATAACTGTCACACCTAGATAAGAACAATGGGGGGCCAAAATTAGTAAAAAAATAAATGTTTACAAACTATGTAGCACTGATATATACCCTTTACATGTTTCCCAAGATGATCAGTTGTTACGAGTACAGTTTTGTAAAATATAATTTTAAAGCAGTCTGTGTTTTACACATACATAAAGTGGATTTAAACTGTAAAAAACATTCCTAATATGACACTGGTTGGGTAAAGCAACATTGCGTGGGGAAGCATTTTATTTCCCATTTATCAGCATCAAGTAGAAGCTTTGTTCAGAATCTAAATGGATACTAATGTCCTTTGGCGTCTAGATACTTTCATGCAGCTATATGTTTCTCAAGTGAAGGAACTTTATATCATTTCTAACCCTCTTAACTGCAAATTGGCAGGTTGTACCACCTTGATGTTTATAACCCATTTTAACTGACACCAGTGTGTGGCCCATGTCAGAATACCTTATAATCTGCACTAATTACCTTTTTATGGGAAATCTAGTTACTGTGGCAGTACAGCTGTGAACACCATGTTTTTTGGTTCACAATACAAAGCAACCCGTATTGACTATTAAACGCTGCCTGCAGTGCTGCCAGACACCAGTGCGTTACTGATATCACTCAGTGATGCACCCAAATGATGACATTGTCTAGGATTGGACCCTCTTACATATTACATGAGCTTCATGTTTTGTTTGGTGAGGAAGCACAAGATGTTGTTCTTTAAGTCACTGGGGTGTGCCAGCAAGCCCTTGGAAAGCCAATATATATGTCTGATATACAGTGCAGACTCTGGGTACGTAACCAGCAGTTGGTTATAGCGACCCACTGACCAGACTTAGAAGTTTAAATTATCCAGCACCTGGTGAGAAATTTTGGAAGTTTCAGGATGCTGGGTTCAAGGTTATTGCCTCTGTTTCTCACTTGCTTGTTTAAATGGCACAATTAAACTGAGCTAATGAATAAAATAGCCAATGGAGCTATGGGTCTGCTAACTATTCTGTCATGTTAGTTTCCATGCAGTCAGACCTTTTCCCTTTTTATAGATTTCAGTGAAATAATTGTCAGTATTACTTAGAGTAGAATATGACAGCATCATATATGAAAGCCCATTGGTAGACTGATTTGGCTTTCAGTAACGTCCAGCCATTAACTAGTGGTTATAAAACTATCTCACATATAACTGGAAAATCACCACTCAGCTATCTGGTAAATGATAATTGTATTGGCTTGTAAGGTGAAGGGAGTCATTTGTCCCTGAGCATCCCATGTGCAAGGACTGTTTTCTTCCTACTTGGCTTGAATTGGAATCACACCTTTCATCACTTATTTCATAAATGGGTGTTGTAGGAGGAAGGATGGCAGACAAACACCATTGTTGCGTACCAAGCAACTTGATTTGCAAGCCAGAAACTCCTTGGTGTGTAACTTCCCATATTTTAGAAACCAATTGTGACATGTGAATGGACAGCCCCAGTAACAAATCTCTTCTTCGTGGTAACAATCTCCCCCGAATCTGCCCGTGTACTCCTACCCTAAGATACCGGATTTCAGAGAAGCAGAACCGCTGGATCATTTTTATGGTCAACCTCTTATTTTTTTCCTCTAAATGAACCACTGAAATTATTATTGCAATCTTTGGGTAAATCTCTAGCTAATAGTATATCTTGGAAACCTACTCCTATTTGGGTTGAAAGACAGAGGAATGGTCATGGAGATTAATACAATGGCCTCTACACAGCAGACCAATTATTTCAGCTTCCATCAGTTACTAGTATTCAGCTAAAGTTTGTTTTTGTTGTCACATTGCCCCATAGGGCACTTAATAAGGGCAGAGACACACGCTCAGATCTCGGGGAGGTTTGTCACCCGAATCTGAGAGTGTGTCTCTGTCCTAAAAGTTTAATTCTGAATCCGTTTGCACACCATGCACACCAATTGTTATTCAGTCAGTCAGTAATCTACAGTAAATGCTTTCCCATATGCAAAATGTGAATCACTGGTGGTAAAACCCATATATCGATCCAGTCAAAAAATATCTTAGGGTTAGGGCACATGGGCAGATTCGGGGAGATTAGTCGCCCCAACTACAAATCTCCTATTCTTCAGATCAGCAATCTCCCTGAACTGCCTTTTTCTTCCTTCCCACCAACTTGAATGTAAAATCGCTAGTAGTATGGCACTCGCGGGGCTATGTTTTCCGAAGTCGAGAGGCAATTTCGAGTGACTTTGAAAAATGTATCGCCCCGTGTGAATAGGCGCAGGCGACTTTAGCTCTAGCGGGCGCGAGATAGGAGCAAGCCATTCAGGGAGATTTATCACCCCCAAAGTACAGGCGCTTAGTCGCCAGGCGACAAATCTCCCTGAATCTTCGCGTCTGGATGAGCCCTTAAAGTTTCATCTTCCAGCAACTTCCAGCGATTTTGGGAGGCTGAAGCAACACATAGGTTTTACCACTAACCATTTACATTATTGCCTAAGGGAAAACATTTACTGAAGATTACAGGAGATTAGTCGCCCTCAGAAGCTAGTGATTAATTTTCTGGTGTGCCATGACCCTTAAATCCATACCCATGTATGTTCCTTGTTGTGAAGTGTCCACCCCAGTAGACTTGCATCCAGTAACTACTGTATCTACTTTGTAATGCTGGAGATGTGGTTTCCCCTGTCATTTTTCCCACTCATGGTTTGTTTATTTTTTCCCTTCTGTGTTGGTTCTGTGTTGTCCTCTTGTTGCTTTTCCCACCTTGTCCTACCTTTATTTCGCTACTCTGTCCGTCTCCTCTCAAAGAATACGCAGAACAAGTCCGAAATCTACAGAAGATGAAAGACAAGCTTGAGTTGGCATTAGAAAAACACCAGGATTGTACGTATTTATCCAACCTGTTGTCACTTTTCCTGCCTACACCCTAAATCCGACCTTCCACGTAATACTGTTACTAACATCTTTTCATGTTCATCCCTTTGGTTTTCTAGTAAAAAAAAAAAAATAACATTTTAACTCCGCTAGATAAGATAACTGCCTAATGCTTCTTTTTCTTGTTGCATGACAAAAATCCACAC
The DNA here is from genome assembly GCA_024363595.1 of Xenopus borealis. Lineage (NCBI taxonomy): Eukaryota > Metazoa > Chordata > Amphibia > Anura > Pipidae > Xenopus > Xenopus borealis. The sequence continues at coordinate 13,591,330 of CM044445.1, forward strand.
CATAATCTATGCCATCTTAAAGTTAACACATGAATTAATGTTATGATAAACTACATTTTTTTTCTTAATCTGTTTTTATGTGTTTTAATAATTTAAGTATATTGTTCTGCAGCTCTTTAGGTTGCCATTATATCTGCTACCTTTAATAACATGCTTGAAGCAACTTATTGATGACAAATGTAAAGACCATATGCCAGGTGTGACTTTTGCTGAACCTGGCCAATATATCAATATAATCTGCCACATATAAATTGGCCAATATTCTACTGAAAAAACTTGGAGGATCTGCAGCTTTTATCTGCTTGCGTATCTTTAAGTGCCACGGCTGCACAGAACATTATTATTTACTTTCACGCAGTTTCCTGTTTTTACTAACACACTCTCGAATCTCAAGCTGTTGTTAAAATAATATTTATTAATCACTTTTTAACTTTCCGAAGACTGCTCATTATTGTATACTCAGCGCTGCTAATCCTTATTCTTCTGAGGCGGTATGATTCTCATTCCTTTGTAGCCTCCATGCGTAAATTCCAAGACCAGAATGAAGTGTACCAAGCCAACCGTGCGAAAATGGCTGAAGGATTTGCTCTGGCTCTTGAAAAAAAAGATCAGGTAAGGTCAGCAG
>CM044445.1:13592140-13607697 GCA_024363595.1 Xenopus borealis
GCTACTTTTTATTATTTATTTTTCTGTTCAGGCCCTCTCCTATTCATATTCCAGTCTCCCATTATGAAAATGAATGCATGGTTGCTAGGGTAACTTGTACCCCAGAAACCAGGCTGCTAAAATTGCAAACTGCAGAGTAGCTGAATAAAAAGCTAAATAACTTAAACAGTACAAATAATAAAATGAAAACCAATTGCAAACGTTCTCATACTAAGAGGTGAATAATCCCTAAAGGAGAAGTAAAGGCTAAAATTAAGTAAGCATTACCAGAAAGGTCTATATAAATATACCAGTAAACCCTCAAACCCTGTCTGTCAAAAGAAAAAACAACTTTTCTTTCTTTGCCCTTTCAACTCTCCTATTCTCTATGCTAAATTGTATGATACTCGCACAAGCAGTGTCACATTTCGTTTAGATCTTTTGGACTATATGAACTATAACCATGTGCCTTGTTGCCACAATACTGGTGGCCACTTTTGTTTAACTTAGAATGTCTGTGTTACATTCATATTTGTTCCACAGCTTTCTTCTGTATCCCTTTGCACTCTTGACCATTCTTCCTATTTAATCCTAGTTCCTCCCTGTTGACTTCCTTTTTTCTTGTTTCATTTCTCTTTTAGGAATGGATAGAGAAACTTGCTGATCTTGAAGAGGTAATCCATTTGGAAGATTTTTTCTGCAATCTGTGCCACCAATATTGAACTATGTAAATAAATGTGATTGCATATTCCTGTTATCTTTCAGTCTTTTTAGAGATGCAGAATGACTTTGCAAGATTTGAATGTAGACAAGTTTTTAGTGTTTGTGTGGGTCCCCCCCCCATACTTCATTATGTTAATGTCACACAGGGAGATTTTCATCTGAATGTATTTGAGCTGGGTGAAAAGCTATCATCATTCACCTGCTTCCATCCTCTTGACTGGGAAATGCAGGCATTAATGCTTTCCAGTTAACATTTGAAGACCAAGAAGCATTAGTGTTTGCTTACTGTTCATAATTAAGCAAGAAGGCAATTTGAGCTGTGTATAAATGCAGATAAAAATGGCTTAAAGAAAACCACAGCTTGTGTAAATTGCAATTTCTATATTAACTACAGCTAACTGCTGGCTGTTTGTTCTCCAAAGGAAAAGAAGAAACTATCAGATCAATTGATCTCTATGAAAAAGCAGAATATGTCCTTCTTCCAAAAGCAGGAAGACCTTGATGAGCTTGAAGGGTTTCAGCAGCAGGAGCTGGCAAAAATAAAGCACATGGTGAGTGCAATAACGCAGGCCTTAAAGAACCAGTAATGCACAAAATTGTTTATATGTACTAGCATATATATTTCATTGATTATTTGAACACAGTCACCTGATTGTGAGGCTAATGGGGCTTACATAGTCGCATACAGTCACAATATTTCCAGAATACCCAGTGATCTACAGATTTAAACCATAGTGTTTGCTTTGTCACATTTTTTTTATATTTAGCTAACTGAAGTCTTACAAGAGGAATGTGTTATTACATATTCTATTAAGAGGCTTCACTAGCTTCTATAAATTATAGTAACTGTAAACTGTTGTGTTTTTATCTTTCAGCCAATGTCTTTATATTTTTTCCACAATGGCTTCTCCTAAACTTTTGTCATTTTGATATTCTTTGGACAAATAAATCTGCAGGGTATATCTGAATAAAATTGTAGAGGTTTCAGGGTTGTTATTTTTTTTTTCTTTTCTCTGGATCAGCTTACTAGTCAGGCAGGTTTCATCAGGGATGGATTTACATGGCAGATGCCCCTAGGCCTGATGCCTTTCATCGCCCCCATCCCCTTCCTTTGTGCACATAAGCAAATTTTCAGCATCGGGCCAGAGTACTGGGGATTGCTGCCTCTGAACCAATGCGGGTGTAGTTGGGCAGGATGCTGCCCCCTAAAAATCTGCCACTCTCGGCCATGGCCTTTCCACAAATCTGGACCTGGGTTTCATATAGACATAAAGATGAACTTGCTGGATGTGTCTTTTTTTCAAATCAAGTTACTAAATTATTATGTTTCTAGTAAGAGAGTGTGCCAACCTGCAGGGATGTAGCAATTCCAGTGCAGGCCAATGAGAACATTTTTTGTGGGGTTTTTTCCCCGCACACTCATTGGCATTTGGGGACAAAACCACTTGTGTGCATTTGCCCCAAAGGGGGAATACCTATGCTAGGTATGGTTCCAGAAAATTTCTTTCCATATGATACGTCATCCGGTAACCTGTTATCCAGAAAGCTCAGTTACGGAAAGTCCGACATAGATTCCATTATAATGAAATCTTATGATCCCATCTAAGATATAATTAATCCTTTTCGGAAGCAAAACCAGCCTATTGGGTTTATTTAATGTTTACATGATTTTGTAATAGACTTAAGGCATAAAGATTCAAATTACAGAAAGATCCCTTATCCGGAAACCCACAGGTCCTGAACATTCTGGATTACAGGTCCCATACCTGTATAGTGTTGCAACCATGACCTGCTGATTTCTTGTAAGAAGTTTATCTGATGCTGGATATATTTTCAACCCATGTCTTTAGCAGGGTCTTATTGTGTTTAAATTACTTATTGCCCCAACATTTTAGCTTTTGCAAAAAGAAGAAATGCTGCGGAAAATGGAAGAAGACCTGAAACTACAAAGAGAAGAAGCAGAAGCTACTCTGGTTGAACTACGAGACTCCAGTCACCTGTCTGCCAAGCTCAGCACAGATATACAGAGGTTGCAGGAGGAAAATACTGAGCTTATGCAGCAGAGGTTTGTGGAACTGGGGGAAAGTTTAGCTACATTTGGGAACAGTGACACAGTGGGGAAATCTGCTGTGGTAACAGTTCAGTGACTTGTTGCTGCGACATAATCCTGACATGTTACTGATGGCAATAAACTGTTATCCTTGGTAACTGAAGCAAGGACAACTGTATAATAGAATTCCTTTCAACCGTAGGTCTGAGCTTGTTGCAGCACAAGAAGGAGCAGAGATAAAGATAACGGAGCTTGAGGACAGGCAAACAGAACTACAGGACTTTATCCAGAGGCTTTCTTTGGATTTGCAAAAGGTCAGTTGTGAACATACTTTAGCCTAGTGTCTTCTAAGCCCGATGCTGCCTTTTCTATTAACTAATGGATGATTTCACCTTCCCTTCAGTCTCTGATTTATTAGAGACCTATGTTTTCATTTTGTGAGACCAACCAAGGCCAGTGCTACAAATGTACCGGCAATGTGATTGCCAGTAAATTTTTTATACCCTTTCATTAAACCCTTGACTTGCTCCAATTCCTGCTCAGTCTTGCCTTCTCTGTCCTAGAAGTCTGGAATCCGCCCCAAGCCTTTCCCCCTTTACATCATTTCCTTACCCTTCCTAAATCACCATCTTCTGTTTTCGAGGTCCGTCTGACACACTTGGTTATTTACTTGCTGGTGCCTCTGGGGAATTGAGCAGTTCTTTATGACCTTTTGTTAAAGGTTAACATTGGATCAGTCCAAATCATTGGATTTTAAATAAACCTTTTTCTCAAACCATTTCTGTTTTGGTTATAAAGGAGAAAATAAAAAGTGATAAAAGTTTGGTGAATTGCAAAATGTTAGGAATCCCCAAGTGATTATAACGGCAGATTAGATAGCAGGCCAGTGCTTCTGTTCACTGAAAATTGCACCAGCCCGGGTAGTACTTTAGGAGCACCACAACACTTTTTTTTTCTTCTTTCTGAATCTTATCGACAGTCCAGTCTGTGCAGTAGAGTGAATGGGAAACTTAAAAGTAAAAATGTGCACTCACCCCAAGGGCTGCAGAGAATATTATGGACTCCTGTTTTATTACCAAGCTCACTAAACCTAACATTTGAATTACCATTGCAGATAAGTCCCAGGTATATAATAGGAGTAACTGGCAGTGCCAGCTGAAGTTGGTATGGTTGAGGAAGCTTGTGTCACTATATGGTTTCTCTAAATCAGTGATCCCCCAACCAGTGGCTCATGAGCAACATGTTGCTCACCAACTCCTTGGATGTTGCTTCCAGTGGCCTCAAAGCTGGTGCTAATTTTTGGTTGCATAAAAACCAGGTGTACTTCAAAATAGAGCCTCCTATATGCTGCCAGTCCAAATAGGGGACTACCAAATGGCAAATCACAGCACTTACTTGGCACCCCCTTGGCACTTTTTTCATTCTTGCATTGCTTCCCAACTCTTTTCCATTACCCACAAAGTTCTGAATTAGGGGAAGGCCATCTCCCATAGACTCAATTTTAAGCAAATAATTAAGCTTTTTTATTTAATTGATTTCCTTTTTGCCTTTAATAATAAAGCAATGCCTTGTATTTGATCCCAACTAGGATATGTTTAATCCTTATTGGAGGCAAAACAATTCTATTCGGTTTATGTACAGTTTAAGTGATTGTTAGTAGATTTAAGGCAGGGGTCCCCAACTTTTTTTTTGCTCGTGAGCCACATTTAAATTTAAAAAAGAGTTGGAGAGCAACACAAGCATGAAAAAGTCCATGGGGATGTCAAATAAGAGCTCTGATTGGCTTTTTGGTAACCCCTATATGGACTGGCAGCCTACAGTAGAGAATGTTTGGCAGGACATCTGTTTTTTATGCAACCAAAACTTGCCTCTAAGCCAGTAATTCAAAAATAAGCACCTGCTTTGAGGCCACTGGGAGCAACATCCAAGGGGTTGGAGAGCAACATGTTGCTCACGAGCTACTGGTTGGGGATAACTGATTTAAGGTGTAGCTATTTACAGAATGACCCCTTATCTGGAAAGCCACAAATCCCGATCATACTTGATAACAGGTCCCGTACCTGTATAAACATCTTATTGCAAAGAGCACTCTTTAATATGCAAGGCAGTACCTCTCTAGGTGGATTTAGAACAGTCTAAGAATCTATGCAATAAATCTCTACCCAGTTGCTTTTTTTCTGTAGGCTCAGTCTGCTACTTCTAGTTGTGAAAAGAGACTAAACTCTGTCCAAGCTGATTACGATGATCTCTCAATGCAGCACAGTCAACTCAAAGCTAAGGTACGTATCTGCAGTTGAGTGAGGTGTTTTTTCTATCTTGTTGCAGCAAACTGGGCCTTGTTCAGGAGGCTATATACATATGGGCTACCCTTGTTTTATTTTTTGAATGTGTAATATATAAGTGTGGAATATAATGTATTCCTCTACATTAGATGACGACAGAGGCTGAAGAAAAAGGGATCTTGATTATGCGCTTGCAGGAAAAAGTCTCTTCTTTGGAGAAGTCACTGGATGGAACCTACTCTGGAGAGGAGGGGCTCCAAGCACTAATTAAGGAGGTATGAGCCAAAATCCATGCATGTACATATGTATAATTAATATTTGTATTACAAGCTTGTTTTCTGGGGCTGTTGCGACTGGGAAAGTAACTTGTCTTGGACAACAACTTGGACACATCATGGTGCACATATGTAGCCTCAATTTGGGGATCTTACAGGAATTTCTACATTATATTGCTTAGAAATCTTGATGCTGAGACTTTTTTTTATATATGTTTAATATTCTTAGCCACTAATATATATGTGATCATTTACTTACTGAATAAAAAATGTTTTGATCTTTATTAAATTAAAGCCAGTAGTTTAATTGATCTACAAGTCTCATTAAGCCCACTTTATAGTAGCTTAAGGAAGCAGTCCGTTTGCACTGTAACATGTATAAACATAGTACTACATTTCTATGGTGGGTCCAATGAATATTAGCCTCCCCTATGCCTCTCACTCGAACTTAGAGCCTGGGTTAGAAACAAGAATGAGCCCAGAGAAACAGAGGTTCTTAGCAACTAAGGCATGTATTAGAAGCAGGATGCTATGAATCATAGTCGAGCCAGAATCAAACAGAAGTCCAGGAAAAGTCTGAAGGGAAGTCACAAACAAGAAGGAAGCTCCACGTCAATCTGAAGACAATCACCTTGCATAGGAATGATGGGCTCAGCATTCATTTATGCGTTGAGTGCATAGGACAAAACGAGAATGCATGAAAGAGCGTGCACCAGGATGTAAAAAAAAGGGGCAAAGTGATGCTCATGTGCTTATGGGGCAGGTTGGCTTGACCAGTGCAGTGTGAATGACCTGTAGGTTTTGTGAAAATGTATTGTGATTTTGTGTTGTTGCTAAAGAATAAGAAGTTTAATTTTTCTTATTCTTCAGAGAAATCCTGGGAGAAACAGAAGGCAGTTAAATCCCCTACATGAATTGCCTGATGTTTTGTGTAGCTTATAAAGCCATCTGAACTTGCACATCTGAACACTTCAGCCCCAAGCTACCAACTATTAAACTACTATTAGATGGCTAGTAAAATATGAACACTTTGTATACCTAAACGCTAACTACGCTGCCACACACACCACTAGCCACAGGGACAAAAACGGCTTTGCAGCTAAACATCTTCGCAAAGAAAAATCATTGATATCTATAGTTTCGTCTATAGTTGTTTTTCCAGAGTAGAAACAATTATTGAGTATTTTTTTCAACAAAATGGCCTGTTCTTTCAATTTGCAGAAGAATGACCTGGAGGTACGGTTAAGTGAAACCAGGCAAGAGTTGCTGGAGGGCAAGGCTTTGCATAAAGATACCGTCTTCCAGTTGGAAAACCAGGTGAGCCTGCCCAAAGCCCTTTTAATGGACCTTGTGGAACAGGAAAAACTGCCTTGTGATAATCTGTTCTAAATCAAATCAGGCTATTTTCTTTACTGAAGCTCTCAAAAGATTATATGTTATGAGTTAAAGTGGTAGTGAAATTGCCAAACCGAAAAGAAGAGTGCAAAGTGTACATCGGGAAGGGCAAATGGGATAGAGGAAAGTTTAGGGGTTACCTAAGCAGTGGAGCAGAGCCCCACTGAAGAGAAGGGGGCACTGGAAAAATCTGAGCTAAAACCTCAAACACTATTCAGCAGGTGTATAGATGCGGGGAGATTGGGGGCCTATTATGAACCTGTTACTCTGCGAGCTTTAGCATTAACACTGAGGGTGTCTGAGCCAACTGTCCACCCCATATGTTCTGAAATATATCTGTCTTCTGACTTGAGAGTGTATTGATAAATAGCTTCTTCCACATGGATGGAGAGGCCATGGATTTTGACTTGTATGTGGTTAAGAGGCTTGTGACTCACGGGCTTGTGATACACGGGCTTGTGACACACGGCCAGATTCGGGGGGATTTAGTCACCTGGCGACTAATCGGCCGTTCTTCTGGTAAACAATCTCCCCAAACTGCCTTCCCATGTCATCGTGTCCGCTACAATGAAAAGTCGACAGCACTAAAGTACATACGGCACTTCGTTTTCCTCGTGAGGCATCATCGGGTGACTTGGGAAAACGAAGTGCGGCATGTGCTTTAGCGCTGGTGACTTTTCATTGTAGCATACGGGAAGGCAGTTCGGGAGATTGTCGCCCAGTAGAAGAGTTGATTAAACCGACTAAACCTCCCCCAATCTGCCCATGTGTCACAAGCCTAAGAGATATAGAAATACCCAAACAGCCACACTACTTAAAACTTATTGATTACTGATGTAATTTTTTTCTGTGTCATTATAGGCAGAAAACCTTAACAGTAGGATAGAAGAATTGGAAAATGTATTGCATCAGAAAGATGAAGAGTTAACTCTTTTCAAACAAAAAAGTGCATCTGAGGTGAGGATTTACATTTATGCATTTAGGAATAAGGGACTTCAATGCTGGTACTTGTTCAAAATTTAGGATGGGGATTTTTAGCATGTGAGTTGGGAACCAAATCAAAATCTTTGTGCTTTAGTTTATAGTCACATGGGACTGATTCTTGGCCTGCATATAAACATAGGGCAAGAATCAGCCAATCTGCTGGCTCCTGTTTTTGCACCGAGAGGCACAGCATTGGCCCTTGTAAGGATATGGTATATTTGTTGGCAATATGTGAGTATGCAATTTCACTGAAATCTGCTCCTTTTTTCTGCACAACGAAGTGCCTCTTTGAGCAGACTCAGGAGCTAATGGATGCTGGTGGATAAGGCCAAGTATCAGACCTGTGTAGCAGAAGCCTTCGGGTGCATCTCCATGATACACTGTTACAATATAATATTTTCTTACAAAAGAAAATGGTAAAAGTGCACAAAATATTGTAAACCAACTATTGTCTCACAGTATGTATCCCCAGTTAGGAAAAAAGGGTAGTATCGCACATTTGTGTTTTGATCCGCAAAAATGTATACAAAAAATGTGTAAACCACCAGGATAGCTGTTTTTTAATTGACTGCAAAAGTGTCCAATCTTCTTAACGGTAACTGTACTACTAATAGCCCATGGGATTACAGATAATTAAAGTTGTCTGCATTTTGTGATACTTATACATGTTGTGTGTCCATTAATAGTAAAGTTTGCTGATGCAGCTTATTTTATGCACAAACTATTCCTTGTGTTGCGTGTGTACTTTGCTTAAAGCATGTTTTTGCTGTTTTTGGGTTTATTTCCCTTCAAGCTGAAAGAAATAGAGCAAATGCTCAAAACAACACGCGAGAGGCTGCAAAAACAAGAGGAAGAGTTGAATAAGAGAGAAGAGCAAATAAAATCACTGGTGAGGTTAACAGTTTTGTCAGGAGGAGACCTTTTGTAATATAAGCTGACAATTTATTTAGTGAGGTCAAGTGAGCTGATGAGCCCAAATCCCAAATAACATTAAGCACTGGTTTACCTGTCCCTGCAGCAATCTGCTCTGGAGTCAGAGTGTAGCAAGCTGACACAGCAGCTGAACAATGTGAAACAGCAGTATGCTGAAAAGGTGGAAAGACTGGATGCCCAGGTGTCTGCTCTTGAAGGGGCACGGGAATTTGATAAGTCGGCAACTCAACACCAAATTGTAAGCTCATCTGCATGTTATTCACCTGTCTTAGCTCATTACTTATATTTGAAACAGTACATTTAGCTATTTCTCCTGCAGAGCCAATTAGAGCAAGCTAAACTGTTGCTAAAAGAGAAGAATGAAGAAATGGAACGGTCTCTAAGGCAACAAGAAGCTGAGCAAGAGAAAATGAAAGTGAGTAGTTCAATGAAGATCCTAGAACTGATTTAACCTGCTCCCATCAAAGTTCTCTTGCTATATTCAGTTCAGTGATCATTCTCAAATTCCCCTGCTGCTTTTCACAATTCACTTCAACCCATCAAAATATTAATAAACCACACTCCTATATCCTTGCTGTATCCACAAACCTTCCTGCCACATCTGTTTCCCAGTTCACTATTTTTCATCCTAATATTTATTTTTAAATGGATCTGTCTTCTCCCATCACATTATTTGTCTAGTTGGCCATTACCTGTGCCTTCAGTATGGCAGACTATTTGGCATTCCTGGTGCCTGGCAGAACAGAATGATTTGGTTTTCCAGTTTGAATATATTTTTCCCATCTCCCCCAAGGAGGAACTGAGCAGCAGAGAAACTGTGAGTGTGGAAATTGCCAAAGCCCTGGAAGAAACTCGAAAGCAGAAAGAAGAACTTCAGCAGCAGGTGACTTAATTGGGGCAATATGGTACATATATAGCCTTCCAGCAGTGTGGGTCAGTACTCAGCAAAGACTAAATATTAAATAGGCCAGGCAGCAACATAATGGTTACTAAATTAAACAAGTTAATTGGTTAATACCTTAATTTTATCTTCTGTTTAATTTATCTCATACTTAAAGAATCAGAGTGTAACTTTGGAGCACATAACATTACTCCACCATATATAAACCATCAGTATATAACTGGCTTGTGACATGACTTAAGTCTATTGAGCAGTTTCTTCTAGCCTTCTAATGACCCAGTGCCTTAAGAGCACTATTATGTGGGCATTGTCTTATCTGATGCATGCAATATGGTATTTATTGTGCTATGAAAGAATATAATTGAGTTGTCTGTACATAAATAGAATAAGGATCTTTTATTAAAGATTTGAAAAGAATCTTTAAAAACATCATGCCATGTTTATTAGGAGTAAACGCTGCAGAAAAGAACAAGTACCGTATTAGTCACTTGTTTAGCAGGAAGGCAAGAAGCTCAGGTGTGAATAGAAAATGAACATGAGTTTGGTATTATAGTTCCTGCAGCAGACTGCGAGATGTTGCCTATTCTATTGTATATATATCACCTAGTATGTTCGTTACTATGCTTGCCTGTGTAAGGATTCCATTTCAGTGATCTCATTTATGTAATCTGATTTGACTTCTCCCTGCCAGGTGGCCAGTCTCTCGACTTTAATCAGTGAGACTGAGAAAGAGCTGGCACAGAGAACAGAGGCACTAAAGCGAAAGGAAGAGGAAGCATCTTCTCTAAAGAGAGGTACAGTAAACCTGGTGAACAAAGGTTCACCTAAAACAGTGATCCCCAACCAGTGGTTGGCGAGAAACATGTTTCTCACCAGCCCATTGGATGTTACTCCCACTGCTCTCAAAGCAAGTACTTATTTTTGAATTCTTGGTTTGAAGGCAAGCTTTAGTTGCATAAAAACCATGTGCACCGCCATAGAGAACCTCCTGTAGGCTGGCAGTCCACATAGGGGCTCCTAATCACAAATCACAACCCATACTTGGCACACCCAGAAACTTTTTTCATGCTTATGTTGCTCTCTAATTTTTGTTTAAATTTGAATCTGGCTCACATGTAAAATGGTTGGGTATCACTGCCCACTGCAAAAATAAAGGTTACTGCATCCAAAGCTTTGCATCATCCCACAATCTTATATGCACTAGAAAAAAGAACCTGGTGCATATGCCCAGATACAGGCTGAACAATTATAGACGTTGAGGAGGTCATTGCCATCTAGGAGGTGCAGAAATGAAAGTGAAAGTAATTGCTGTGCCTCAGGCATAGAGATGGGGAAAGCAATATGTGATTGACAGCTGAGATGTTTAAATATTTATAACAGTTATGTATGTTTTTATTAAAGAAAAACAGACTTTTCATGTTTAATTTGAGAAGGACTTTAATTATACAGCTTTTTTATGTCTTTGTGACAGGTCCCCTTTAAACATCACCTATGCTGTTATCCTGCTGGGTTCATAGTCAGTCTGTATGATCTTAAGCTGTTAATATATGGGACAGCAGCTATCTGCCCCTGTATGGGGCCCATCATCTTGTTGATGTGGCCCTCTCCTGGCAGCTTCATTAATCTTCGTTATGGTCTGATTGTTTGCTCAAGGCCATTATGTGGATCAGCCCAATATGAGCCAGCACATAGATGGCCACGTAGGGCAAAGGTCCACATGTTTGGTGACCCTGCCAAATGACTAGGTCTTCAGGTGTTTAGATACCTTTAGCTTTTAAGGGCATACGTTTGATGTCCTCTCCCATTTTGCTATCCACTATCTGATCAACCTCCAGCGACTTCAATTATGGTTGTAGGCAGCAGTTGGGGTCCAAGGGTTACTTAACCAAATGCACCCCAGTTTGTAGTGGATGTTAAAAAAATCTAATTCTTCAATGAAGTAATATTTCCCTTTATTTATTTTATATTTTTTTGGCTCATGGGCTGTGTTTTGACTCCGTTCCTCCTCCTTCTAACTTTTATCAACACTTCTGTAACATCTACAAGTGTTTGCCATTTCATGGGGCTTGATATGCCTTTTTTTATAGTAATAGACACATAGACAGCTCTACATTATGCTGAGATTGGAGTGTCTATAACTCCGTTCCTCAAGTGAATTTTTTCTCCCATTAGATTATGATGCTATCTTGTTGCAAGTAGAGCAGCATCAATCTCAGCTAGACATGTACAAGACACAAGTTGAACTGAGTGAAGAGTCTGCAGAGAAGCAAGTGAAAACAATGAAGATGCAACTACAAGAGCACAAACAAGCTCTCCAGACAAGTGAATTACAGGTAGGGCTTCTTAGTTAGGTCAAAAGACCTTCAGTAACATTAGTGCAATCATTATTGCTTGTTCCCTTGAACCAAACAAGCTTATAAAGAGAAATAGCAATAATGGTAAGGCTGTATTTAGAGTTATTTAGTACAGTTATTACCAAATGGGCAACATTATGTCAGTGGATGAATTCACACCCATTTGTCTTTTTTTCAGCTAATTACTGCTACATAGTGTGATACTAAAATCCACATATAAACAAGTTTTGGGATCTGCAGAGGATGCAGGAGTTGGTCTAGCTAAAAATACCAAGAAGTTAGCTATTTTTATTTAATTTTATATAAAAATACCAAGAGTTTGCTATTTTTTTGTCACCTTGATCAATAATGCATTGGTTTTAGTAAAGTATGGCTTTAGGGATGTGGGGGGTTCTGTGTAAGAAGACTGATGCCCCTAGATGTTTAGCATAGCTGGGGTTTTGGACCTGTACTGTCTGAAGCTATTTCAGCTATTTTGACTTGCTCTACTATTTTGATCCTAACTTGAGAAATTGCTGTTTTAAGTGCCCCCCCCCCCCCCCCCCCCCCCCCCCCACATGACTACCTTGGAGGCATTGGTGAGGTAGAGATTGGGTATTTAGGAAGGCTACTATGTAATTTTTGAACCAGAGGGGACTCAGGTGTCATAGCCTATCTGGAGTCTAGGGGTTACAACAGAGAGGGTAAGTTTGAAAGGGGTATAGTCAGAATGGGTTTGGGGATCAAGGAACCTATTAAAGGAGAAGGAAAGGCAGGAGACACTTGGGGGTGCCAAACGTTAAGCAACTCCAAGTGATTTTTCCTTAAAAAGAAAGTTTGCAGGCTGTGCTGCACTTGTATTTTATTTCTTATTCCCAATTTAACTTTGTTTTATGGAAACTCTCGCCTCCATCTAAGGGTCACTCCAGTGAGTACATCTGAGCATATACCAACAACCCCTTCCTTCTAACATCATTTAAGCTGGCTATAGATGTAAAGATTTTTAAAAGATGCAATGGTTATCGTGAGACCGTGATTGTCTCAAAACAATCGTTTAAATGTTAAAGACTATTTCAGGAGATATTGTCAGCAAAACTTAAGGGTAGCTGCCTGCTTGGCCCTGCAAACATAGATAGATTGCACTAGGTAGAAATATTGATGGGTATAACCTCCTTCCGTTATCACTGTTATTCAGTTCTACAAACAGAGTTGGAAGCCGCCAATGCTTCTTAATTCTTCATAGACAAAAAAATAGATTGCACTGGGACCGATAAAGATTTTTTAACCTGGCCGATCAATTTTCAGACGAAATATCGTACAATCGCTCGAAAACCACTAACCGCACAATAATTTGACAGATTGGTCTGACTTCGCCAAGATTGGTCGTTCGGCAGAGAAAGATCTTTGCATCTATGGGGAGCTTATGTCCATAACCTCAAACTTCAATTTGAGATTTGTTGGAGCTTTTCCTTTCTCTTTCGTTAGGTCTCCTCATTACAAGATGAAGTCTCAGCCTTGCATGAACGCCTTCATGGTTCACCTGAACAAGAGCCCAATGGAGACGTGACCACAGGGGATATCGCACAGCTCCAGAAGGAGAACCGTGAAATGGCGCAGCAGATAACAGAGAAAAACAAGGTGCAGAGCAAGAGAGAGACTAAAGTAGCTGCTTGCATTTATAATTAGAACAACATTTTAATACAAATCCAAGGCTTAATGATACTTAACAGTAAAACTTAAATTTTACATGAATGTATTAATTTCATTTTACCAGAACTGCAGATTTTGATATTTGCTCACACACACACACTTGAACCCTGGCAAGAATACTTCAGAGGCGTGATAGTACAACGTCCTTCTAATTGGGAAATGATGTTCTGCTTATTTACAGATTATAAAGCAACTCCAGCAGAGGATGGCAGAATTGAAGAAGACATTACTAAAGGAACTGGTAAGTCATTTTGTGACATTTTTGTGCAGGGTTAGTGAAATAGTATTACATTAACAATACCGAAGAGTAGTTTACTTTTAATTTTCTAAGCTCGCTGTGCTACTACTGCTGTTCAGGAAGGAGAATTAGGGAGTGTGAGGCATTAGTGGCTTTCACAGGAAATCTAGAGCTTGCAGCTACAAAATTGTAACCCCTTTCCCTAGAAAAAGCCATGATAAAACAGGAATATAGATATAGATTTGTCTCCTAAAGGGTTGGTCTCTCTTAGGGCTGGGGCAGACAGGGAGATTCGGGGAGATTCTGTCGCCTGGCGATTAATCACAGGCGACAATCTCCCCGAACTGCCTTCTCCCTGTCCGCTGCTTGTTTAAATGAAAAAGCGCCAGCGCTGATACACACGAGGCGCAACGATTTCCGGAATCGCCCGAAGTTACTTTGTGAGGAAACTTCGGGTGATTCCGGAAATCGCCGCGCCGCGTACGTATCAGCTCTGGCGCTTTTTCATTTAAACAAGCGGCGGACAGGGAGAAGGCAGTTCGGGGAGATTGTCGCCTGTGATTAATCGCCAGGGGACAGAATCTCCCCGAATCTCCCCGAATCTCCCTGTCTGCCCCAGCCCTTAAAGTACCAGTAACATCAAAAAAATAGTAATAAAAATATAATGCAGTGTTGCCCTGCACTAGTTGTATTTGCTTCAGAAACAATAGTATTGTTTATATAAATAAGCTGCTGTGTAGCAAACGGGGCATCTATTCAAAGGAGAAAAAGCTCAAGTTACACAGCAGATAAGCTGAATAGAACATAATGCTATCTGTTATCAATTATTTATCCTTTGCCATATAGCTTTTTCTCAGTTTCCACCATTGCTACACAGCAGTTTGTTTATATGAACCATAATAGTGTTTCTGAAGCAAACAGATCAGTTTTACCAGTGAAGGACAACACTACATGATATTTTCAATACTTTAAAACACTTAAATTTTTTTGGTGTTACTGTTACTTTAATCATTGCTTTTCCTTTATGTAGTCTGATTTAAAACATATAAATAATGAAGTATTTCATATATTGTACCTTAACACACATTTTGCCTTGCAGAAAATCAAACCAGAACCCGAGGTGAATGAGGTCCCAGAGAAGCAAAACCCAGAGCCAGCGCCCCCTTTACTTACTGTAACCAACAATGCCGATTTGAACGACTCCCGAGAGATCAACTTTGAGTATTTAAAACATGTTGTGCTGAAATTCATGTCAGCCCGAGAAGCAGAGGTGAGGCAAATCATTAAACTTCTATACAGCTGAATATTTATCTGTGACATTGTAACATTCAGTCAATTTAATGCTATACAAACTTAAGTGTAGGAGATTAACTTTATTTTCTTTCCCCATATGCAGGGCCAAATCAGGCAAATACAATTGTTGACCCCTGGGCCTGTTGGCCTGCAGGGACCTATTGGGCAAGGGCCTTATCAAACCTGCTTAATTTGCACTCAAATTGATCTGTGCATGGCCATCATTAGAGGGGCATTACCGTCAAGCAGTAATCTACAAGGGGCAAAAGTTTTACTAAAAGGGGTTGTTTGAAAGCTAATAAACAGTCAGAAGAAAAAGGCAAATAAGCCCAAAAATATAAAATACAAATAATGAAGACCAATAGCAAAGTTGCTAGCAATTGGACATTCTATCACAGGAGTGCCCATATTTTACTAATGAGGGGTCTACTTTTAGTGATGTTGCCCCATTATGATCTACA
>CM044445.1:13618720-13631812 GCA_024363595.1 Xenopus borealis
GAGCAGCTGTCTATCCAAAAGCATCTTGGTGGATATTGGTTTGTTTTGACTTTGCTCTTTGGAAGGAAAATGTGGATTTAGATTCATATTTAAATTGAAATAATTATGTTCAAAGGAAGTCCTATTCATTGCACCAATGTAGAGGGTAAAAAAACAAAAAAAAAACAAAGGTGAGGTTAAGAGCTCACAACCTACACAAACACACCTTTTCATGCCACTGTAGCAATATGGCGCTGCTGTTCTCTGTAGGTTTTTCAAACCCCTTGTAGATGTATTTCATCAGGAGGTCAATCCCATTTGGGTCCAGTGTGTTCACCGCCTTCTCAATCTCGTTGCTTTTGAATGAAGTCAGGACCTTGAGTACAATTGCCTGGGTTCGCTCCTGGAGTAAAAGTAAGAAACGACCATTATATTTTATTTCTTTAAAAAAAGTGCGCAGTAAGGCTACAAATTAAGTTATTGCTACTTTTTAGTATTCTTTTCCCCTATTCATATTCCAGTCTCTTATTCAAATCAATGTATGGTTGCTAGGGTAATTTGGACCAACCAGACAACAAATTGCAGAACTGCTGAATAAAAATGACTAAATGACTCAAAAACAACACATAATAAAATGAAAAACAATTACAAATTGTCTCAGAATATCACTCTCTACATCATACAAAAAAAAAGTTAATTTAAAGGTAAACAACCCCATTAAATTCAAATGCCACAAACGACCTTTATAACAGCTGCACTTGCCATCCCTGCAGTATTTCAATTTAAGAGGTGTCTGGTTTATTTTTAATGGATGATCTGCCAACTTGAAAAAAACGCACAAGGCTTCATACTACTGAGCATGTGCAGTGCCACGGACTCCAAAAAGAAGCTATGTTATGATCAGAAAAAAAAGAACTAAATGCACTAGTGATACAGTCTTACCTTCACTGCCTGGTTCTTGGAGTTAACAGGAGAATTCCTTAAGGCAGATTGGAATGCTCGGAGCAAGTCCCCTGTGAATCATACAGTCAAGGAATAATACAGCAGCAGGACCAGCTACCTGGAAAATAATATTCTCTACAAATGTGTCTGGGCTCAAGTCAGGTTTGTCACCCAAAAAACTTCAGTTTTTATTTATAATACAATGGAGCATTTGTTTAGTCCTGTATAAACTATCCCCTCCTTTCATCCCTTTATTTTTGACAGCCGTCTGTTATGCAGTGGAGTTAGCTGGGCACTACCTACAGCAGAAATATTAGCATTTACTTATAACGAGGTGCTGTTTTTATTGTTATCCAAGTTGATATGTAGACCTCAAGCAAAGCAAGTATGCATTCCACCTAAGGTTTGCCTAAATGCAAACAGAAAGGAATGCGCAGTGCAAACAATGTTTTGACATTATACTTCACAGTGTATTTAAGAGAAATACTTAGAAAAGTGCACCCTGCTTTTAAAGGAGGAGGAAAGCTACCGAAGCAGTTTATTGCCAATAGATTAGCCACAATAGTGCAAGCATAGCTTTAGGCTCAGATTACAGGAGGGAGGAAGAGTGAAGCAAACTGAGCATCCTCAAGCCATATTCCTGTTGGTTTAAAGGATAACTAAACCCATATAAAAAAAAAACCCTCCCCCCAGCCTACTTGCTATACCCAAGTGCCCCTAACTTCTTACTCAACCATTGCGGCATATTCAGGCACTGAAGTTCACGGCAGCCATGTTTTTCTTCGTTGGTGATCTTTGTGTCTTCATTCGGTGAGTTTAGGTGCATGCGCAGTTCTCCTGAACCAGGCAATTGCTCCAACTGCGCATGTGCCAAAACGCAGTTCTGTATTGAACTGCATTTTGTATTGCAGTTCATGTATTGTAACTCTTTGATTACCAAAGAGAAGAAGATGGCTGCCGTGAACTCAGACGCCTGAATCTGACACGGGATAGCAAGTAGGCTGGGGGGGGGGTTAAAGTATGGGTTTAGTTTTCCTTTAAGCTGAAAACAGGAAGTCTGATACAAGTCCATGCATATAAAATAGAAGGTAGGAAATTTCTTGTGACAGAGGAGCATTACTCTGAGGGTTTACTGGTGTATTTATATAGACCTTTCGGATAAAGCTTACTTCGTTTTAACCTTTCCTTCTCCTTTAAAGGCTTTGCCATGTCCACCTCCAGAGACTGCTTATAAAGTAAAGAAAATTTCCAAGAGGTATTTCTAGAGGTAAACTAAACTGAAGTCTTAGTCATTCTTAGCATCATGTGTTCCTGGAACAGACCAAGTCATTGCATGAAGTCCTTAATGACACAGTGTAGAACAATGCCTTCAGACAGGCCGATCCTTCGTTCAGTTTAACGGGAATATTTTAAGAATTTGCATGACAAAACGAGTTTCGGTTAATGAAGCGTTCAGATACGCAACCTTGCAGTGCTCTGCCGTCAGCTGGTGAGACTACCCATACTAGGAGCAAGCTTGCAAGGTATCAAAACTCATTTCACAGGTGGAGAATCCCACTGCTGGCTATTATGGCCGCACCATCTTGCACTATTATTATTAACATGTATTTCTATAGCGCCAACTTGTTGCGTAGCGCTGTACTATACATCATGCTAACTACATGTGGTGACTTCAACAACATGGGGGGAACCTGGATGCCCCACTGGGGTGGGTGAGATGATTTCAAGTTGCTGCTAGTGGATTTGTATGTTAAACATTATGGCTATTGGTCATCAACCATGAAACAAGCCAAGGCCTGCAGGCATGTAAAACGTTTAAATACTTGCAGTGTTCTGTTGTCCAGAATGGTCGGGACCTGGGGGTTTCAGGATAAGGGGTCTTTCTGTAATTGGGATTTTCAGGTCTTAAATCATTGTTGCCTCCAATAATATATCTTAGTTTAGATTAAGTACAAGATACTGTTTTATCATTACAGAGAAAAAAGGAGATATGTTTTAAAGTAATTAGATTGTTTATAATGGAGTCTATGGGAGACGGCCTTTAACCAATTCGGAACTTTCTGCAGGGACAACAGATCCCATAGCTGTGCCATCTTTTAAATTGACTCGGATGTCTTTTCCAGGGTTTCCAAACAGTATCTCTCTGTATTTCTGTATTTGTAGGATATGCCTTACATATGAATTGCAAAGGATAAAAACAAATCTATGTTAAAGGTGCTGGTTGTGTTGCAAACACCTGCCTGGCAGTAAGTTTACAAAAGGAATACATTAGGGAACTTGCACTATTCTCAATGAGCAGTGCTTGAAAACACCAATTATAATGGTTCTCAAAAGTAGTTATTACACTGACATCATCAAGGCTGTCAACAACGTTTAAAAGGGCAACTGATATGCGAGAACATGGAAGTGCACTATATTTTATCCATCTCTAACTATCTATCTATCTATCTAGCCATCTATCTCTATCTCTATCTATCTATATATACACATAGATACATACATACACACACACAGAGACACAGACACACACGTATGGATCTGCTATCCGGAATGCTCAGGACCTGCTGTTTCCGGATAACAGACCTTCCGTAAGTTGGATCTTCTTATCTTACGTCCAATAAGGATTAATTATATCTTAGTCTGGGATCAAGTACAAGCTACTGTTTTGTTATTACAGAGACACTTCACTATTACATTCACTTCCTAAATAAAGTTGCAGTGATTAACCCTACCTTTAAAGTAGAACTAAACCCTAAAAATGCCATAATTTATATTCTGCACTTATTGCACCAGCCTAAAGTTTCAGCTTGTCAATAGCAGCAATGATCCAGGACTTAAAACTTGTCACAGGGGGGTCACCATCTTGGAAAGTTTCCACAGGCTCAGTGGGCTCTGAGCAGCTAAACTTAGGGGTCATCGTAAAGTATCAAGCAGACAATGAGGTTGGCCTGTAATATAAGCTGATGCTACAGGGCTGATTATAAAATTCTGATGCCAATTACACTGGTTTCTGTGCTGACATGTAGTAATTATCTGAATGACTAATCAGCCTTATAGTGTGACTATATTTCTATTCTATGTGTACTGTATATTGTGAGTGGGTCCCTAAGCTCAGTAAGTGACAGCAGCACAGAGCATGTGAATCAGTGAATCAGTAGAAAAGAAGATGGGGAGCTACTGGGGCATCTACTGGGGAGACACAGATCTTTACTGCTAAAGGGCTGTGGTTGCCTTGGGCTGGTACACAAGCACAAAACATCATGTACAACATTTCTACCTACTTCTTTACTTTAACTTTCCTTGTCCTTTAAGGAGTATTTTGCACCAACTAACGTTAGTCTATATTCTTGC
This sequence comes from Xenopus borealis, assembly GCA_024363595.1. NCBI lineage: Eukaryota > Metazoa > Chordata > Amphibia > Anura > Pipidae > Xenopus > Xenopus borealis. The sequence goes on from CM044445.1 coordinate 13,622,993, forward strand.
TTATTTCTCAAACACTAACATGCATGGGTTATATCCCTGAAGTGGCTGTTTAATTAAAAAAAATAATAATTTCCTACTTGTCCATCAAGTTTTACCATCACTCAAGTGCACCGCCCTGCTAAAGGCTGTCACAGAAACAAACATGTCCTGTTGCCAAAGCCTTGCTAGTGTTTAGTGCAGCTCAGAACTCATGATTAGTACTTTCCTATGCTCTAGTGATGCTCTCCATCTGCTCACACGTGTGCCTGGGAAGCTATCCCACAATTTCATTCTGACAGATTAATATAGGCCTGTCACACTCAATTAGTTTGGAAGATGCCTATAAAATATGCTATAGCTTATGTAGGAGTCATTTCCGGCTAAGAATGTCATTTTGTCCATTTTTGCATCATTTTGAGATTGCCGCTACCTTACGAAATTAATATTTTTTTGGCTGCTGGGCTTTTAGGACTTAGGACTAGGTATATATTATACCTTAGTTTGGATCAAGTACAAGCTACGGTTTTATTATTACAAAGGAATAAGATGTGGATTGTTTGGTTAAAATTGTAAAATTGAGTTTATGAAAGACTAGGAGAGATTGTCTGTGATTCGGTGATTTCGGGATAATGGATTTTCGGATAATTGATCCCATACCTGTACCAATCTAGTAAGCACTGAAACCCTGCCATAAAGACAGACTATAGGTATTGGATCCGTTATCCAAAACGCTCAGTACCTGATGTTTTCCGGATAGGGGGTCTTTCCGCAATTTGCATCACCATACTTGAAATCTACTAAGAAAAATAATTTGAACATGAATTAACTATTATGCCTCCAGTAAGGATTAGGGATGCACCAAATCCACCATTTTGGATTCGGCCAAACCCCTGAATCCTTCCCGAAAGATTTGACCGAATACCGAACCCTTATTTGCATATGCTAATTATAGGTGGGAAGGGGAAAACATTTTTTACTTCCTTGTTTTGTGCCAAAAAGTCACGCGATTGCCCTCCCTTGCCCTAATTTGCATATGCTAATTAGGATTCGGTTCGGCCTGGCAGAAGCTTTCGGACGAATCCCGAACCGAATCCTGAAATCCGTAGTAAGGATTAATGATAATGACTAGGGAAATAGGTTTTAAAATGTAGAATAATTCAATTAAAATGGAGTCTACATTTTTTCTGGATAATGGGATAATAAAATAAAAAAGACAAAATCTTGTAGACAATTTGCTTCTAAGAGATCTTCAAGTGAATGGATTGTATATGATATATACACATATATATATGATCAGAATGACCCGCACTCGATATATATTGTGAAACAACCTTTTACTTATCTATAAATGCATATCCAATGTATGCATTGAAAAATAAAATGTTTGATTCATGATAGCTGGCGTGTCCTTCTGAGCAAATCCATATCACAATTTGACCCTACACCCCCCATTAAGGAAGACCGGTTTGTGTGCAGTAAAGTGTGTGTATATATAAATATATATATATTTATTATATATTCTCCCAAATACAAGCAGAGGGAATCCTATGCAACCAGTGATAGATATATGCCTTACACAGAGACAAGGTAACGGAAAAAAAAAAAAAGATTCTTTAGAAAAGCACAAAGTCACGACTGATAAATCTCTGTACTGCCTTTTAATTGTCTTTCAATTTTCTATGTCGTTGATGAAAAGCATGTAGGCTGGATCCCTGATGTGTTTAAGCCATTTCAAATGATATAAAATTAGCAACATGATCTATAAAAACAAAAAAAACGGGAAAATAAATTCCCAATGGGAAAGCTCACGTTCCTTTTGCGAAGGGGGGGTCACAACCTGTGGGAGGCATAGCAAGGCTGAAATATATTGTATGATATACATTCAGGGTAACTTCAAAGAAAATAATTAGCACTTAGAAGCAGTATTTATCCTGTGTGCAGTGTAATTCTGGTTTCCAGTACACAAAAGCAACACAATGAAGAGTGACTGTCACTTAGCATGGAAAATATCAGTTGGAAAGATGAACTGGCCAAGTTGGGATTGTTTATGCTTCTTCAGTAGAGGGATACGATAGCTTTGTATAAATATATGAAGGGATTATACAGTTAACGCGGAGGGAATCCAGATAGTGTTTATTCCCCCCATCCATTTCAGCAGACTAAACAATTGAAATCACCCCTCAGTAGTAATCGGCTGACCCTGAAACAAACTCATAGGACCATCGAACAAGAACATGGCCTGAATCAATGTGAAATTGCAGAATTCTCTCTTGAAGGCAAAAAAAAAAAAACCCACTTGAGACCAAAACGGTTAAAGAGCAGAGTTCGGTATGTGAAACTGCAAGGCTGTCGGCTTCTTTATCTGCGCTCAGATCTGCAGTTTCACCTTTGTATGGACTGACAAACCGCTCTTCCTGCTACTGCATTTCCTTCTACGGATACCACACACACACGCAGAAATAGTTCTAACACAAAATGTGATATAGGTCAGTCTCCGCGTTGTAGTTCAGTACAAATGTGGACAAGTTCCACGGACATAACGTGTATAAAACAGATCCCACAATCGCATCTTACCTCTTTTTAAACACTAAATAGCAACAAATAAACACAAGCCCTTTCTTATGATCATATTGCAAGAGGCAGATTTCTGGCTTTCCTTCATTTTGGATGCCAATATACCCCCACCCCATCTCAAATCTCTTACATTTCTGAAAAATGAATAAAATCTTTAACTCTTATCTACAAGTCCTTTAATACAAAGATAAAAATATCCTTTATAGGTTTCCTAAACCGTTTGATACCCAATATGGTTAGAATATCAAGGCATGTGGTTGCCACAATATAAGCATTTTAAAAATTACATTTTGGGTACAATATAGGGACGCACCAAATCCAGGATTCGGTTCGGTATTCGGCCATTTTCAACCGAATCCTTGTGCCTCACTGATCTGAATCAAAAAAAATCTGAGTTTTCATCACAAAACAAGGAAGTACAAATTGTTTTACCCTCCCCCTCACTAATTTGCATATGCAAATGAGGGTTTGGTTCGGTATTCGGCAAATCTTTCGCAATGGAATCGGGGGTTTGGCCAAATCCAAAATAGTGGAATCGGTGCATTCCTAGTTTATGTACAAATAGAGTGATATATATTTTAATTGGGTGTGCACAAATACAGTTTAATGTGTATATCAGAAAAAGTAACCACTTTAAACAGGGCTTTCCCTCACTCTACTCAATATGTTAGACCAGGGGTGTCCAACCTTTTGGCTTCCCTGAGCCACATTGGAAAAAGAAAAATTGTCTGGGGCCGCACCTGGATACTAAATAGTTGTATTATATTATTACTACTATCTGGGCTCCTGAATACTCCTATATCCTTTGCAACATGAAGTTTCCTCAGGAGCCAAGGGTTACAAGGTGGGCCACATTCATATCCATCCTGGGCCGCAGGTTGGACACCCCTGTGTTCTTCAAGGATGGTAATAATTGGAGGTATAGGCTGGGGACAGACAGGGAGATTCGGGGAGATTTTGTCGCCTGGCGTTTTTAGCAGGCGACAATCTCCCCGAATTTCCTTCTCCCTGTCTGCCGCTAGTAAAAGGGACAAAGCGCCAGCGCCTGTGCACACGCTGCGCGGCGATTCCCGGAATCGCCCGAAGTTTCCTCACGAGGTATCTGGCTGAAACCTTCATCAAAGATTCAGCCAAACACAGAACCAAATTCTAAGCCATAATCTGCATGCATGCAAATGCAAAATGCACCCTGATTAAAATGCATGCAAACTAGGGACAGGAAGGGAATAAAACTTTTTACTGTCTTTTTTTTGTGATAAAAAGTTACGTGATTTCCCTTGCTGCCCATAATTAACATATGCAGATTCGGAATCCGGAACCAAATCCTGGATTCGAAGCATCCCTAGGACAAACTCGAAACATCAACTTCAGATGCAAGCACCAGAGCAGCACTAGTATAAATGAACGGCAGCCCCCCGGAGAACCAGACGTTTCATTCAGTATGGCTGAACTGGGTTTCTGCAGTTAGCCTTTATAAATACTGTATATTAGCAAAGGGGATAAGCAGCTTCTCTGGGAATGAAAGAGTTAAACCCATCTCTAAACCAGTGATTTTCAACCTTGTGCCTCCAGCTGTTAAACTACAAGTCCCACAATGCATTTGCCTGACTGTGGCTGTCAGACTCCTTCATTGCATTGTGGGACTTGTAGTTCCTTAACAGCTGGAGGCACAAGGTTGAAAATCACTGCTCTAAACAGTGCCTTGAGCAACAGAAGTACATACTGCAGCAGAAAACCTGTCACGGGAACAGATCTAAAAACTAGGGGCCAACTCTATATTTAGAGCAGAGGCTAATGTATTTCTAAATTTGGGAATTTCAAACAATGGTTTGATCCAGCAGCACCACAGGTTATGTATATGGCAGCGGGAACTAATGCGCCAATCAGTCCCCCCTCTCTGCTGGTGCACAGCTGAAACAGTGTCGGCAACGGAAAACTGTGAGCAGTGGTCGGGCAGGCGCTCTTTGCAATGTTACAGCAAAGTATAAATATGTGTATATAATATTTTATTATTTAGAATCAGCAAATCAGACAACAAAAAGGGAAAACGTATCTATTCCAGGTATTGCATCGGTTATCCAGAATGCTGGGGACCTGGGGGGTTTCCGTAATTTGGGTCTACATACCTTAAGTCTACTAAAAATTATGTAAACATTACATAAACCCAGTATGTTGGTTTTACTTCCAATAAGGACTAATTATATCGATCTTGGATCAAGTACAAGCTACGGTTTAATTCTTACAGGAAAAAAAGGGTATCGTTTTTTAAAAATTCTGATTATTTGGATAGAGTCAATAGAGGGGTGGCCATTCAGTTATTCAAAGCTTTCTGGATAACGGATCCCATACCTGTACTAAAAGTTAACTTAAAGATGCTCAATTTGTCTATAGCTGTTAATAAAAACATAGCCCACAGGGATTGGCAGTCCTCATGTCTGCCCTCTGGAGTGGTCAGTTTTTTTGATGACATTTAGGAAAATGTCCAGTTGCTGGGGTAAGTGAGCCTAGCAACCAGAAAGCAATGTCAATTCTAAACCAGAAAGCTGCAGAACAGGGAACACAACGCTGGCAAAAATACAAAAAAAGAACATGAATTACAATAACAAATGAAAGAAGTTCATTTTGATGAGCATCATCCAATCCTGCCATTTCTCTTGTTTGTCAAAGAAATTGTTTTAAAGTAATAAAAACATAACGCAGTGTTGCCCTGCATTGGTAAAACAGCTGTGTCTGCTTGAGAAACGCTACTATAGTTTATATAAATAAGCTGCTGTGTAGCCATGGTGGGGCAGCCATTGAAGGAGAAAAGGCTCCGGTTAAGCTCTGTAGAACATAATGGTGTTATCCGTCATCCACTATTTATTCTGTGCCATATAGACTTTTTTCAATCTCCGCCATTGCTACACAGCAGCTTGTTTATATGAGCTATAGTAGTGTTTCTGAAGCAAACACACCAGTTTTACCAGTGCAGGGCAACACTACGTGCTGTCTTCGTTACTTTACATTTCCTTTAACTTGTAAGATCCCCGCTTGCTCTATTACTATGTTGTGTAAGCTGCTGGCAAGATGCAAATAAATCATGAAGAACGACAAAGTGCTGGTAAATACAGATGCAAGCTCGTAGGTTGCAAAGTAGCAATTAACTCGATTGAGGTACTTGTGTAAGCGCTGCATAACGACTCAAAGTATGTAGTGTTCTCACAGGAACAAGGCAGGCTTTTACAACCTGGGCAAGTGAAGCATAACTAGGGTGTGGTGGGTGAGAGACCTCACTCCCACGCCATTGGCAGGCCAGAAGCATGCACAGCAATGTCTATACGGCTAGGGGTAAATCTGCTTTTCCTTCTCACATAAATGGTATCATCTCCTTTTATATTCTTTTCTATATTATTTCTCACAATTAATTACCCCAAGGCAGATTTAAAAGGCTTTACAGTTACCCTTAGGCACATGGTGCATATTCTCCATCTGAATTTTTCATCTGTTGACGGGCAGATTCTATCGATACTAATAACAGGCTCCTCCAACGAGTCTGGGTGTTTCCCCCCAGGAAGTGATAAACACCGAAGCGAAATATATCCTGTGAGCCGTAAACCTTACAGGGGCACATTTTAAACAACTCAAACAAAGTTGTGCAGCACGAGCAAAGGTGAACTTTGAAGCAGGAAAACAGCAAGGACACATGCCCAGAATCGACACGGTTCTTACAAGGGGTGAACGAAGTACTAAGTGAATAGAGTCACTTTAAGGAAGTGCAAGGCATTATACGACTACATATACATTTGAAAAATAACAACCAAAATGAAAATATATAAACTCCTGTGACGGAAAGGCTGCACAGGAGATTACTTCTACAAATTATGGTAGTGTTTTTGAGGCAAACGCACCAGTTTTACAAGCGCAGGGCATCTATATATTTGAATTACTTTAAGGTAGCTTCTGCCTAAAGTAACATTACCAAGCTATACATTTTCTAGTACATTATGTGGGCTAGAAAACTGGTGTTGGATTTTTGGGAAGAGTACTTATCAGATACACAACACAGCTGGACTTTCAAAGAAAATTAATTTCACTGGCTTATAAAACAATGCAACATCCGCTACTTTGTTTATAAATTTGTTGAAGTTTGTTGCGAGTGTGTGGCCTGTTAGTACACGTGTAATGAGAAACAGCCCGGAGTACCACTAACCTAAGGACATTTCAGAAAGGTATGAAAACTGGGGGGGGTGCGGATTCCTCTTCCTACATTGGTATATTTCTTCCTTGAAAGCACCAGCCTTTTGGCACCAGTGATGTGTGGGTCAGAAATAACTCAACCCACACAAAATATCTGTTAAAATGTAATAATGCAGCTTTGTATTTAGATTCAGAATTCTGCCACATTTTAAAGGGAGGACTCAACTGAATCCAAAAATGATGGATTTGCTGTTACATCCCAAACATAAAGCATATAACAAACACCCTAACCGTTACGACTAGATCTACAGAAGCTGTAACCTTGCATGCTCTCAGGTATAATGACTGCTAAGGAATGTAAGCACAGTGCCAATAAGCCGGCAGCTTGATCATTACTTTGCTATGGCCCAGCTCAGGTCAGCAAGTCCAGACCTACCTACTACACAGATATGCCAGCTCTCGGCACACAACTAGGGTTGCCACATTTTTTTTAAAAATTTACCGGCCAGTGGCGGGGGCGGTAATGAAATGGGTGGGCCGTGATGAAAAAAGGGGTGGAGTCACACGTAAATGAGCAGGATGTGATGCAAAAGGGGCAGAGCCGCGTGGGAACATGATGCAAAAAGGGGCAGGACCAATCACAAGAAGGGGCAAAAGACAAAGGAAAGGTACATTTCTGCAGAAGGGCCATTGGCTTTTAGTAAGGCTATTACAAATTACCAGCAGCTACATTGCCAGTAAATTTGTGATACCAGCCCTAGCAGGTGTTTTATTGGCTAGGCCAGTAAAATGCCAGCTGGGTGACTTACCAAGCACATCCAGCCTCTTGTTCTGTTGTACCTATTGTTGCCACCTGGCCAGTATTTTACTGGCATGGCTGGTAAAAATGATGGTTGATCCCAATGTTATTAAGGGTAGGGGCAGATTCAGGGAGATTTAGTCGACTGGCGACTAAATCCCCCCTAAAACTACCCCAATGCTAATATGGGGGGAAAAAAAGATAAAAAGGGCAGTATTACTTTGCGGAAAAGGTGGCAACCCTAGTTGTACCCCATTGACAGGACGGCTTTCATATGTATATTACACTATGTACACGGCCCCAGCTGCTACATACCACTCCCTGGACAATACAGACATGTGGAGTGACACTGGCAAATGTGCAGGAACAACTGCTGGAGAAAGAGGTACAGCTACAGGTTCCTTAGCCCCACTGCAGAATCATATAAAGCCCCTCCCCTTAAAAACACATTTTTTATAAGAAATATTAAAATGTTTATCAGTCAATAAATACCTGGGCCCCCTATACCACTCCCCCGCCCCCAGGTGCCCTTTAGCCACTCCCCCAGGCCCCTGACAAGGCATTGTATAACTGTGACATTAATAAAGGCCTAGGTGTGCAGTAAAAGGATATTGTCTGATCAGACTGTCCACCTCGGCCTCGTCAGGCCCCTGAGGCTCCGCCGGTTCCTCCTGCAGCTGATCGTCCACAAATTTGTTCTCGTCGTACTCGTCTATGTCCACCTTGCGGAATCGCGAAGACAGCGTGTTCTTGGCCATGTTAGGCTCGCCAGCCGCCTGCAGTCACCCACAGGAAGGGGGTGTGACACCCTGATAGGGTGTGAGCTCAGGGAAGGTGACAGGAACCTGCTGCGACTCCACACACTGAATGAGCCTGACAGGAAAACTTGCCTCGCCCCCTTCAGAAATGCGCCTGAGGAGCTGGTGGCGAGCAGGCTAGGATAAGGCTCAATGAAGCTTCTCAATGGAGCAGTGTGACACAGACTGGGGGCTGAGAGAGGAGGGAAAGGGGGCGGATGCCAGTGAATGGGGGTGTCGAGGCGCTACTATGTAGCTAGGTTAAGCGGCAGCTGATCGGGGAGGGGATGAAAAGGAAGGGAGGTGGCAGCTAATAAGGAAAAGGGATGGTTTTCTCGCTTGTTACGAACTCACGGTTCCCGTCCACCCGGCTCCCTCCGCTTCCGGTGACGGCTAGTTCCTAGCGGCGAGTCGTCCTCCCGTGACGTCATCCGCACGTGACGCACGACGTCCTGGTCACGTGTTATGTGTTAAACCTAAAAGCGGGAGATCTCT
>CM044445.1:13702735-13725866 GCA_024363595.1 Xenopus borealis
TTCAATCTACAGGTTACTGGTAAAAAAAATTTTCTCCAAAATTCATTGTGTCCTTTACATACTTACATACATAGACATATACATTTCCTGACCTCATTCTTATTTCCTGAAAAAAACATACCAACAAAGGAGAGGTTAAGCCTGTGACCTGGAATTGATTGAAGGAAGGAAGGTGGGGTAACAAAACAGTTGATCAGCCTAATGATGTTTTGTTTTGGGCTAAGTCTTGTCTTTCTAGAACTTGGGCATTGACTTCTTTATTAAGTGTCAGGATTCTGGTGGTGTTCCAGGTTAAAACAAATAATGAGCCCCCCTGAGGATGAGCTGCTTGATGGGAAATTTTGTGAAACGCTGACTTTATCTGGGATTTGCCAGTTGCATTGTGCAATGTTCAGCAAATTCCCATCCAAACCAAAACACTGAATGATGAAACACAAGCCAGCACAGCTGCCATAACAATAAACAGCACACTGATAGGTGATCATAATCGTGTTAGCATTTGATTGTTTGACATTGAGGTAGCAACTAGCAATCCAGATGTTTAGACATCCAAACATCAAATAACAAAGGGAAAAGCAAGCTCTATGTTGCTCTTCTGATGAGCCTGATAAGTTGAAAGTGCACTGGACATAAAGTAGATAAATTCTCTAGACAATTTTCTAGGTATAATACACTGGTTCGTTATACCTTTTACATGAAAAATTACATTTAGGCTCAAGCCAGACGGGAAGATTCGTCGAGATTAGTTGCCTGGTGACTAATCTCCCCGAATAGCTTCCCCCCTGCTTTCCGGCGACTTAAATGAATAATCGCCTGCGCCTATTCACACGCCGCGCTTTCCCGAAATCGCTCGAAATTGCCTAAGCAGGCAACTTCGAGCGACTTTCGGAAAACCCAGCGCCACGTGTGAATAGGCGCAGGCGATTTGTTTATTAAAGACGCTGGAAGGGGGAAGCGGTTCGGGGAGATTTGTCGCCCCAAAGAAGAGGCGATTAGTCGCCAGGCGACAAATCTCCTCGAATCTTCCCATTTGGCCTTACCCTTAAGGCAATAGAAATATATTTTTATTACTCTTATGCTGACATTTCTGGGACTTTTGCTTGCACTCACCTGCTAGTTTGAGACATACTTGAGTTATTCTCTTATAGGGAGGAAGTGACGGCTATGGAGTATTGTGAGGTGCGTTCCAGGTCAGCAAACTATAATTGGGCGATAATTATAACAATTTCAGTATGTACCCATAAACTTGTTTTGGAGTAAACATTAGGTTATGGCCCCTTACCCTAACTACAAACAGGGAGACTAAACCGAAAACTGCAATTACTAGCATAAAGCTTCCCTATGCCTTTCAAGAAGAAAAATATAATTATACTATAAAACTGGGGTGTCCAACCTTTTTGCTTCCCTGGGCCACATTGGAAAAAGAAAATGTGTCTGGGGCCACACATGAAATATACAAACACTTTTGAAATGCACAGAAAATAACTTCAAAACCAGTTGGATAACCAGATGGAGCTATACACTGGAATATGGGACACCTGGATATTAAATATTATTATTATTATTATAATATTATTAATACTACTAACTGGGCAATGGGCGGAGTCCCCCACTCCTGCCTACTCCTATATCCTTTGGGAACCAAGCGTTTCAAGCTGGGCCACATTCATATCTATGTTGTCTTTATATTACATTTCACAACACTGAACAATAGGCTGCACATCTCAAACATGGAATTTGTGGTGGCCCTCAAATTCTTTATTTATATAAAATCATTATAAAGTGCAGCATACCTTGCTGAAGTGACAAATGAATGGCAATAATGGCAGACAAATAATATAGAGATACTATCTCTGTGTATATAGTACTGCTTTTAATTTTAGGTGAAAAGCCAAGTCCCCTAAATGAGGCCATGTTTACATATATTCTTACCTGTGCTTTGCTACCTTATGTTTGCAGATGCTTTCCATTAAAGGGGTTGTTCGCCTTTGCATTAACTTTTAGTATAATGTAGAGAGTGATATTCTGAGACAATTTGCAATTGGTTTTCATTTTTTATTATTTGTGGTTTTTGAGTTATTTAGCTTTTTATTCAGCAGCTCTCCAGTTTGCAGTTTCAGCAATCTAGTTTGCTAGGGTCCACATTACCATAGCAATCGTGCATTGATTTGAATAAGAGACTGGAATATAATTAGGGGAGGATCTAAATAGTAGAATGAGTAATAAAAACTAACAATACATTTGTAGCCATACAGAGTAGTTATTTTTTAGATATGGTCGGTGACCCCCCCCCCCCCATTTGAAATCTGGAACTAGTCAGAAGATGAAGGCAAATAATGAAAAGATTCTAAAAAATGAATAACGAAGACCAATTGAAAAGTTGCCTAAAATTGGTCTTTTTACATACAGTATTAAAAAGATAATATATATACATACTTTAAGTTAACTTTTAGTATGTTATAGAATGGCTAATTCTAAGCAACTCTTCACTTGGTTATTAATTTATTTATAGTTTTTTGGATTATTTGCTACCTTCTGATTCTCTCCTGACCCCATATAAAAACAAGGGCTCTGTGCAGCTACAAACTTATTTCTACTTTTTTCTTTCTCATCCCTCTATTCAGGCCTCTCCTATTCATATTCCAGTCTCTTATTCATATGTTGCTAGGGGAAGTTGGACCCTATCAACCAGATTGCAAACTGGATAGCTACTAAAAAACCACATATAATACAAAATGAAAACCAACTGCAAATTGTCTCAGAATATCACTTGCTACATCATACTATATATATTATTATTATTATTATTTTTTTTCACAACCGCTTTCCCAAAACAAGAACACACACTTTTTCACTGGAGTCCATTTGTTATGCTACTATTCTTCTAAGAATAAACTCCGTAAGGAAAACACCAGTAGATCAACTTCTAGCCCACCTACTTACTCTCAAATGGTTTGTTTGATGACAGCATGCAGAAACCTTCTGTTTGGTTTACTTGAGGAGCAAGCTAAGCCACTTTTTCAGGTTTTATGTTTCCATGTTTAGACACATTTTCTCCCTGATAACTCCGTGTAAATATACTTAAAAAAAAAAAAAGAAAAAGAACTCCAACTTATTAATTCTTGTTGTAATTCCCAATTCAAAAGTACCTAAATAATCACCTCTAATCACTCCACCCTTATATAGGAGTGAGTTAATCAATGATTAAGTGCTAGTGCATTAATTAATTGAATAGACAAGAATAGGTTAATCAAAGTTTAATTATATTATTATGATAAATATTTGATGATAATGGAAAGTTGCCTATAAGTGTAGTACTTGATTTATATAAAATTCATTAATATAAATAATCAATTAAAGTGCATAGCTGTTTTGGCATTATTTCATGAACTGTGGTGTTAATTCTATGAAATACTAATAATAAATAACTGTACTAAAGTGCAGTGCTAATAAATTGATACCCTGAGGAAATGCCTGATTTAAAATTCATCAGAACTCAATTAAGTAATTCATGGGTTTGGCTGGTTTCAGTTCAGAAAAAAGTAGGAAATTTGGAAAAAAGCAGAGGGTGGAGTTGTCCAGCTAGTCCCTACCTAATTATTTTCTAATACTGGGACACCACAAAGATGGAGGTGTAGATATAGACATGAATGAGATGTATATCTGGCAGCATTGTATTATTTGAATTATCCAAGAAAAACAAACTGAGAAGAAAAGTTTGGCCATTGCAGTAGATTTCAGGAGAGCTACCATTATCCTACTAGGAATGTCAGAACAATTCATACCTTGACAAACCCATTCTCTGTGCAATGATTATGCCCGATATCGATTGCAACCAAAACGGATGAATTAAAACTTGACAGAAAGGACATTATGCAAGACAAATAATCACACTGTTGGACATTATAAACATAAGCCAAATGGCAACAGCTACTCCTACAAGTAGAACATTTTACCACCTAGTTTGCAACTATATATTTTCTTCTTGAAATACGTAATGCTCCCACCTTTGCTGCAAGTAGTGGAGGTAGATGCAGCCACTAAATCCATCAGAGTGTACAGGGAATTAAATGAAGGTTTAGCATCTCCTATGCTTTGGGAGGCTATTAACTGACAGTTTAAACCTCTGAGATTGCTTTTTGTAGCCTTCCCCTAAACCAGTGATCCCCAACCAGTAGCTCATGAGCAACATGTTGCTCTCCAATCCATTGGATGTTGCTCCCAGTGGCTCAAAAGGCAGGTGCTTATTTTTGAATTCATGTCTTGCTGGCAAGTTTTGGTTACCTAACAGAGCCTTAATGTAGGTTGATAATCCACATAGGGGCTACCAAATGGGCAATCACAGCACTTATTTGGCACCCCGAGAATATTTTTCATGTTGGTGTTGCTCCCTAAATCATTTTACTTCTGAATGTTGCTCACAGATTTAAAAGGTTGGGGATCCCTGCCCTAAACCATGATATTGAACAATTTTTGTTTTCAGATCTTTTGAGAGTTGCTTTGAGGATCCCATGCTGTCACTCTTCGGGGAAAATCAAACCGAACACAACTTGCAATTGGCCACTTTAAAAACCTTTTCTCATGATTTGTCACACCTGCCTATGAAGTTAAAGGCTTAAGGAGCTAATCCAACCAATTTGGTGTTGCCAGTAATCCGTACTGAGCAGTTACATGCATTCAAATTAGCAAATGACAAGGGTACCCAAAATTTTGCACAGCCAGTTTTTTTTTTGGAAGTGGAGTAAATTATTATGCAGACTAAGAGGGGCTCCCAAACGTTTTCATATGACTGTATATTACCAGTTCTACCATTTTTGAGTGAATTCCCACAGGGCCTAAACCTCTGAAAAACACTGCTCTGGTTACATGGATTACAATACATTCCAGTTCACAAAGGTGGTCCAGCATTTGTTGAACCATGTTTAGTTGCTAGGCCACTTATCTGTCTTAAATGGAAAAACTAATCTAATTTCCCACTCCCTTGTGCTTCAATTGGAGGTTGAGGACTTGAAGAAAAATGGAGTACTTGCTCATTCACTAAAACACCATGGCTTTAGTTTGATAAAACATGGGCACCCTGGGACTGTTTTGTGACAGAAACATAAGACGTAGCTTTTTTGATGAATGAATGTCTAATACTGTAGCCATACCAGAGCAAATACTGACATAATGCAGCTGTTGATTTGAATTAGAATTCTTATGTAAATCTATGGTGTGTGAATGTTTTCACTATGGGAAAAATGTACTTCTAAAGTGCTGGCAAAGCAAAGGGGGGGGGGGTCTTCCAGGAGACATACAGTGCACAGCATTCTGCTTTAATTGCCCAGCACTTTGGATTTCTCATCACAGTGGAAGAATATACAATGGAGCTGTAGCTGCATTGTAAATTATATTTGTTAGGTCAAACAAAAGCAGAGTCTCTATAACTGGTCCTATAATCACATATGGAAGGCCCAAGCTGAATGGTGTCAAATGTTTCAAAGTCTCCTAGATAGTCCTGGAACTGTTGCCTGAAGGCCTCATAGGGAAAGATAATTACTTCTTTTCCTGATTATAAGAAGATGGAAATGAGTGGATTGTGCAGAGGAGCTGGCGAATAAAGAAGGGAAATGGGTAGGGCAGAGGCAGAGGCAGGCCTCAGCTCTAAAGGGAGAACATAGCCATGGAGAGGGGCAGTGAAGCGAGGGATTTATAGGTAGAGCTGCCACCGGGAATTAAATTGCCTAATCATTTTTTAATAGCCACACCAGCCCAAGCCGGCTAGGTCATAAAATACTGACCAGGTGGCAACCTTACCTGTGCAATATTAGCGACAGTATTAGGAACCATGTTTAGCTGTTTTAGGTGTTCATTCATAAACTTGTCCTCTAAAGCTTCCCGTAATCTTTGCAATCATATGGGAGCCTTTGCTTGAACAAAGGGGCATGCTTGTCAAAGGAGAGAGAGTAAACTTTCCAAGATATTCAAGCATGCTAGTTGGCTTTTGCTCTTTGACCTCAAATTATCCCTGAAACCCCACTCATTTCTATAGCTGGCAACAAGCGGTCACACACACAAGCTTATTTACAACCAACACTGAATTGTTTCCTACTTGGCTCATATTTTACTGGCCTGGGCTGTAAAAATATATGCCTGATGCCAATGTTATTAATAGGGAAGAAAGATAAAAATCTAGGAAGTTCTGTTTTTTTCCAGAAAAGGATGGCAACCAGAGTACAGACTCTGTGGTTGCATGGGGGAGCAGGAGTGTAAGGGGCCCAGTAAGGCCCTGATTAATGTACATTTTCAATTTATCTTGGTAGAATAGGTCAGCTAAGCAATGTTTTATGGCACTAGATTTAATTTTCTTGGGGGGCCTAGACAAACACTTAGTTATACCACTGGTGGGAACCATATATGGAATGTGAAAACAGGGAGACTTCACCAAAGAAGCAATTCCCAGTGCTGTGCAGGTTACCAGGGGTGGCAAAAAAAAAGATGATCCTGGTACCTTTCAAGAGGCGAAATTCTGTGTTTTGAACCAGAAATGCGAGAGAGAGCGCACAATTACGCTATTTGAACTAGAAAACCGGACTACCCGCCTTGCAGGAAAGGTAAGCGATGGGGGGGGGGGGCAAGAGAGGGGTGGCGTTGTTTTCTGCTTTTTGCACCCGGATGCAATACACCAAGTGCACACAGCCCCTGCACTGGGATTTGCACCACTGCCTTTTGGCCAATTCCTTTGCACAAGCAACATGGAGAGAAAGGAATTGTGCTCTTTTAAGCACTTTGTACTTTGTACATCATTAAGAAGTCTCTTATTGACTGCTAGGTACTGGGTTAGCTAGGAAAAGCCTTAAGTGGTATAATGGTTATTTTGGACTACAAATACCCCTAACTCCCAAAGAGAATGGGTTACATACCAGACCTTTTATGCTAAAATTGGACTCTCGCTTGTATTAGTGGTTGTGTGTGATCTCTGTGTGGTCTAAGAGTGGAATTGGGCGCTAGCAGCTCCATATTACTCGCATGAATGTAGATTGCAGTAGATTTACTCATTGCCATCTTTATTTCTTACAGGCACTGCATTAGACAACCAGAGAGTACCTCTACACTAACAATGGGCGAAGAAAGGATTCGATACAGGTACAATTAAGTTGAAATAACGACAAGTTGCTATGACTGGTGGAAGTGCTCTGTAGTATGATTTTTCTTTAGGCACATAATCAGAATAAATAGAATAGGTGCACCAATGTCCGTGTTGGGTGCAAAATATTCCTCCAAAGATGATTTCGTTGGATCAAATGTTGCTCCATACACTGTGGTGAGCATATTCTTGCCTCTACTCAAGCTAGTGGATATCACTGAATGTATAAACCTCACAATCTTACCTCTGTGGATCTTAGGCAGCTTCACTATACTAGACTTACAATTTTGTAGTATAAACGCATTGCTGCATACAGTAGGAACTCTAGTCTGAAAGTTAGCCTTCAATTTAACTTTTAGTATGTAATGAAATGGCTAAAAAAAAAAAAAAAAAAAAAAAAAAAAAAAAAAAGAGAGGCCAGTTGAAAAGTTGCTTAAATTTAAATAGTTTGCTTTGGACTCTTTCCAATTTTTCACTGACCCCATCTAAAGAACAAATGAAGGCCTTTATCAGTGGTCTTTTTTTCCTGCTCAGCTTTCTAAGACTTCCTTACCAGGGCCTTATGCATAATCCAGTCTGCTTGTTTTTGTAAAAATGCAATGCAATTAGAGGTTATTTTCAGCCATAAAAGCTTTGAAAGGGTTAATATTTTTTATCAACTGCCAGTATTTGTATTTTTTTTCAGCTTGTAGGAAGAGTGGAAGAAATATTTCATGGTAATGGATGATATTTCTAACCCCAGTCATACACAATTACACAATCTGTGCCAAATTGACTTTGTGGAGTCTGTTTGTTTTATGTGCACGGATAATCAGCATACAAAACAAAAAAAAAAAGGAAAAACCAGCACCAAGGGTCTTTGCCCAAAAACTTCTATATTTTACATTTCTTGAGAAAGGTCCCAAAAGGGACCGAAACGTCGGTTGTACATACCATGTAAAATATAGAAGTTTTTGGGCAAAGACCCTTGGTGCTGTTTTTTTCTTTTTTATATATAATATAATTTAAAAAATGGTCCCCTGAGATTAGCGCATGAAATGCTCTTGATTTTCTCACCACCACAGCTATAATGACTGGTTTAACATTGACCAGTTTTATAGCTAAATGGATAAGGAATGAAGTTCTGTTTTATATTGAAGATCATTATATAGTATTACATGATTCTGACATG
The DNA here is from genome assembly GCA_024363595.1 of Xenopus borealis. Lineage (NCBI taxonomy): Eukaryota > Metazoa > Chordata > Amphibia > Anura > Pipidae > Xenopus > Xenopus borealis. Next base: position 13,711,033 of record CM044445.1, read on the forward strand.
GAAATCTTCTGGGAAATTTAGTATGCATAATTGCAGCAATGCCTGGTTATAAGTAAAGTAAAATTGAACTATGTATTTTCTTGCATGACAGTTCAGCTTGGAGTCATCATTTTATTCTCCAGTAATCAAGTTGCTGTAGTTTTCATTGTAGAGCCTTTAGGTGCTTTTTCATTCCAGTTTCACTAAAACTTGAGGTTATTAGTATTATGATAACAAGTGGGGACCTTTACAACTAGTGATGGCCGAATCTCCCGAGATTTGCTTCGCCGGAAAATTAGCGAATTTCCAGAGAAATTCGCGAAACGAGTCGCGGCACGCTTTTGACGCGCGTCGCGTCAACTTCGTCGCATAGTTTCTGTAGCGTCGTTTTTGTCGTGTCAGAAACGACGAGCGACTCGTTTTTCCGGTGAATTTTCGCCAAGCGAAATTTCGCTGGTGTTTCGCGAATTTATTCGCCAGCGGCGAATCGCAGGAATTCGCCGGGAATTCGCCCCTGGTGAATAAATTCGCCCATCACTATTTACAACCCTAAAAAATTAATGGTATTTAAAATATATGTATTGGTATTATGACCACATGCAAATTATACAATCTATTAAAAATTGTCCAGACAGCCTACCTTATTGCGCTTCACGAATTTAAAACTTATAAATAAATAGCTGTAAATAAAGTCATTCAAATTAATTATGGAGGAATTCCTACACCTTCCATTTTAATATATAATGTACTATAGTTACTATGACTTCATCAGTGGAGGTTGGAAGATTTGGTACCCAATGCCAGTAAAGTTCACAATACGTGAAAACAAACAAACCGCACTCCAAGGACTTTGTGTCTCAAAAGCCAAGTGAAGGTTTATTCTTGCTCAACATTTCGGCGCTCCAACAGAGGCCGTCTTCCAACTGAGGTCGGTCTCCTGAAGATGGCCTCAGTTGGAGCGCCGAAACATTGAGCAAGAATAAACCTTCACTTGGCTTTTGAGACACAAAGTCCTTGGAGTGCGGTTTGTTTGTTTTTTGTTATACTAATCCGTTGACCGGCACCCAGGCATTTGAGGACAGTTTAGAGTGCAACGGTTGTATGGGATTTATGTATATATATTGGTATATAGGTATTGTTTTCTCATTACAGAGAAAAATCACAAATTGTTTAAATATATGAATTATTTAATTAAAATGTATGGGAGATGGTAATTTTTCTCTAACCGGTTTCCAGAAAACAGATCCCATACTTGTAATTTTATTCACATATAAGTTTGAATTTTCAGTGAATGGTAAGTAAAGCTCAGATGCAATTATTTTCAGACATGGCAAGTTGCACTATTGTTCCCCTTTATATTCTAACAAAGGCAATAAAATCTAACAACTTGCTATGAGAACTTCTTTCTTCCAGCATCTGTTGGTGTATACTGTATCCCCACAGGTGTTTTAGATGCTCTAGCCTCTTAACTATATCTGTGAACTAAAATTGCCATTCAGTCTCCAGACACTAGCTCATCAATCTAGCTCTAAAGGGTGAGCAATGGAAAAACTATGTCACTCCCTATAGAGAATATTCACATCAAACCCAGTGGGAAGAAAAGCTGCTTTCTACTGCTTTATGCATATTCACCCCCCATGCTCCTCTCAGCACAAGGATCACATCATACGCGCCTTTCCCAGAAACCAGAGATGGTTTTAGTTAACTTCTCCAACACAGACGTGAGATTTTATTATACTTGCTGTGAAAATTCCCTGCTGTGAACATAACCAAAAATATAATATACAAAATACCAAAAAGCCAAACATGGGGCAGTTGTACAGCAGAAGCGCGGAATTTGGAAGCTTTTGCTTTAATATTGTAAATTTCTGTTTACTAATGCATACTTGCATGCTGTGCAAGGATCGTCTCATGTTTAATTGCTGCCCCAAAGTTAAGGTATCAATTGCACGGACATCTGCTTTCCATCAGTGTGTGCAAATGGCATTTTCCTACGTGGGGCATCCAAAACAAGTCATAATGAAAAATGGCAAATTAAAATGGAGTTAAAATATATCTAATTACGCAAGTTTGTGCATATTGGAGCAGTCATGGTTGACATTTATTTTCATTTTAGACAAAAGCTGGATCTTTAATTTTTCCCAGAAATATAATATGCAGCTCCTTCTTGGTCTATCCCAAACTGGGTGATGTACTGTAGTCTGGTCTAAACCCTACTTACTATTCAGGGTTCCCCCACAAATCTGTACTGTTTCGTCTGTTTTCAGCTGTAACCAATGATCGTGAAATTTGAAGGGATTGACACTTGTGGGGAAGTTCATCAAATCCTTTGGTGCTATATTTAAAGCAATGGTACCATTTTATATCTGTGTGTCTTTGTACCTTTGGTGTTGGCTCTTGTTTTAGATACTGTGATTTGGGCTTGAAGGATACAAGTGTGAGCTGGATAAGGATTTTGAACACAATTGGACTATTCTATTTGGACATATCTTGGCTCCAACAGTAAGCCCACTTGTTCCCTCCTGAAATTGAACCCTGTACATGGGTACCTGCTTCAAGTGGTTCAACTTTAAGTTAACTTTTAGTATGTTATAGAATAGCTGATTCTAAGCAACTTTTCAGTCTGGCTTTATTTTTTATTTTTTTATAGTTTTTTTTTTTTTTTTTTTTTTTCTAAATGATTTGCTTACTTTTTCTGACTCTTACCAGTTTTGTAAGATCGTGGGTGGAGGACTGGGTCGGCGGGGGCCCATGACAGCTGGGGCCCACTGGGTTTTTTTCCCCGTGTCCCAGTCCGACGCTAGTTGCTATAGTAATTTGGGCCCTATCAATCAGATTGCTGAAATTGCAAACTGGAGAGCTGAATAAAAAGCTAAATATCTCAAAAACCAGAAATAATTAAATGAAAACCAGTTGCAAACGATCTCAGAATATCACTCTCTACATCATATTAAAGGTTAATTTAAAAGTAAACAACCCCTTTAAAGTGATACTGACATGTTCCTATAAAAATCATAGGGACGGGTCAGTATTAAGTAAATGCTACATCTGTGATCGTTCCCCGCAAAGCTGCCCCTGCAAACCAGCACTCGCACGACCCTCCCAACACTGCTAAAAAACCCATCTCAACCATTTCAGTGACACTGGGCGGTGTGATCCTTCTATAGGCTGATTACAAATGAAGACAGGAATTCCACCCCCAGCCCAGCGTCAGTGAAGAAGTGGCTTTGCGGGGGGACTTTTCGGGATCTATTCCGGGTGCAGCATTTACTTTATATGGACACGTTCCTATGATTTTTATAGGAATTTGTCCATACCACTTTAATGCTTTTATTCTTAACTTATGAGTTTGGGCACACAATCTGGTCCCCAAGTTGCATAAATAGCTTGGAGTTAATTCTACAATATTTAAAAGTGGAAATCTTTTTGAAATCTCTTTAGGGGATTTAACCTATTATTATTTTTAGGTGGGGCCTTTAAATAGTCAGTAAAGTATTAGTTAAACGCTTGGGCACTCAGCCGGATTGAAATCAGAGACGTATATTCTTCATCAAATAGTGGCTTTTTTTTTTAAAGCAAACAATGTGAAAATGTGGCAATGATTGTGGAAATCAGCCCATGCCAGTGATCATGGGCACAATGCATAGGATGATTTGCACAATCATTGCCACATTTTCATATTGTTTGCTTTAATAAAGCCACTATTTGATGAAGAATATCACCTGGCTATACAGCCCTATGTTATCCAGGCCACAGAGTCTGGTGGTATCCAGGCCACAGAGTCTGGTGGTATCCAGGCCACAGAGTCTGGTGGTATCCAGGCCGGCAAACCCACAGATTGCCAGTCTGGGCCTGCCATAGAGTCCGGTGTTACCCAGGCTTTACAGTTTGTATCATGGCTCATTGTGTAATATGTGTGCAACATACAGTAGTGGACATCTGTTTCTGCACAGGATGTGTATTAAGCTTAAGTTATCAATAATAACATAAAAACAATATATGTTGTACATGCATGGATACCAGAATTTGCCGATATTAGATGCTATATGTAGAGACTCTTAAGCTCTTAAGTTGGCAGGGTACAAGGATCTAATGTTATAAACTAACATAACATTGTCTGCTCTTCATAGCAGGGAATGATTGAAGTCAAGAATGAAAAAGAAAAAAAAAAACATACTTTCTAAGAAGAAAGCATTTGGTGCCATATATCTAACTAATTTTGATAGCTCATAAAATCCTGAAGTGGTAGAGCAGCTGCGTGAGAAGATGGCAGCTGTTTATAGGCAGGTGTGGAGCATATAACACACAGCAAAAAGTACCTACTAAATATTTCGCTCTGCAAAATATCTGCAGCTTGGTCAAACAACTGCTCATAACGCATTCTGTTCCTAATAGCAAAAGGGAAAGTTGTGCTCCCCTCTAAACATTTTACAATTATAGAGTGAAGGTGCATGAAGGGTGTGACCACATAATTTACACAAACATAAAAATAGATCCTAAGCTTTCCCCAAGAGTCCAGGACATTAAGCCACAAACATTTACTTAGTTTCTTCCCTTTTGTATAGCAGTATATTCAACATTGCCAACTGTATCAAAGTCCTGTAATGTTTAAAAGAGATGGTATTTCTAATAACTTTTTGCATCAAATGTGTTATTGTCCTGAACGGAAATGTTTTTAAGCTCAGCTATAGCAGAGGGTTTGCTGAATATGTGGCTACTAGAAAAAAACCTTTTCCCTTTCTGCAGTTCCGATCAATCACACTGTCTGTCTGAAGGAACAGAACAATGGAAGGTACATTGAGCAGTCGGATACCATAAAGAATTGCCAATTATGCAGCCACATTTAACTCCAAGGTGAGTCAGTGACACTTTTAAAGGAAATAGGTAAAAACCGGAATATATTCACTTTTCAATGAATTTTTTTGTATGATGTAGAGATGGATATTGAGACAATTTGCAATTGGTTTTCATTTATTATCTGTGGTTTATGCGTTATTTAGCTTTTTATTCAGCAGCTCTTCAGTTTGCAATTTCAGCTAGGGTCCAAGTGGAATATGGAACTGGAATATGAATAGGAGAGGCCGGAATAAAAGGATGTAATGAAAAGAAGCAATAATAATGCATTTGTAACCTTCAGTAGCATTTGTTTTTTATGGGGTAACTTTGAATTTGAAAGCTGGAAAGAGTAAAAGGAAGAATGCAAATAATTCAAAAACTAGAAAAAAAAATTGAAACCTTGCTGACAATTAGCCATTCTTTAATATACCAAAAGTTAACTTAAAGGTGAACCACCATTTAAAAAAATATTTCTTTAGACAAATACAAAGAAAGAACAAAAAATGAGTATACAATGGTTTTATGGTGGCTGCCTCTATGAGCTTCAAGCTTCCTGGTTGTACAATGTATGAAAGAGGCCGTTTTGAAATTAAAAAGATGGATGAAATAGAGCTACAACTTGCATTCAAAGTTAGTGTACAATAAACATTGACTTGTAAGTGTTGGGAATTATTTGGCAAGGACACCAGATAACCGCTTATATTGTTTCCTCTTGTTATTTTCCCTTTACATGTATTTGTAGTTATGAAATGCTCAAGGCCGGATTTATATAGCGGCCTCCCCTAAGCCCACTGCTCTTTGTGGCCCACATACTCTACCCTTTATTCGCAGATTTTCGTCATCAGGACCAGAGCAATCTGGATTGGTGCATGGAAAATTTTTAAAAGATATCTCCTGCATATCCCCATTGTTTCTGAACCAATGCTGGTCAGCATGCCTAAAATTCTGCCACCATAGGCCCGGGCCTAGGTGGCCTTTCCACAAATCCAGGCTTGGAAATGCTACACGTACCCTCTGAAAGTTTTTAATACTTAGACCGTTTAATAAAATGGGCACAGCTCTTACATCACTCGTTTGGCATTGTATCACCAAGCAGACATTCCATCTGCTAGTCTGTGGTGGAGAGCAATACTTGGTGGTAAAGGTTAATTACTTCTAGACTGGCAATATAGAAAGCCTCCTTTATATCTTTATGAATGAAGCTACCAGTAAAGGCAGCTCATGCAGTGTATGACTGATGATTGGCTTTGCCCCCACCCTTCCCTTGTCTTTATGTGTTAGCCCATTGACATTAAGGCCCCTGAAGGAAAGTTCTGTCACCGAGCTGAGTGTGATGGCTGGAAGGAGGCACATCTTTGTCTGAATATGTAGACAGCATACATTTCTGTACAAAGACCCACATTTGTTTGAAAATGCCCAGTCTCAAGCGCTTATTATATCAGTTTAGCACATGGTAGACTGGACACATCTCTGAAAAAGGTGTCTGGGGGAAAGGTCACAAGGGGCGAACTATTAATAGGTTATATTTTCATATATCCAGTGTCCGTACACAAGACAGAAAAAGTTTGACATTACAGAGGACTATAGTTCTTATCTTTTATACAGCATCAACCTATCTCATAGCTTTTCAGAGTCATATATAGTCATTCCTATTGGTCCTTGTCTGCAAGTGGAGCTTCCAAACCAATTTCCCTACCACAGACACACACAATAGTGTCTCTTTCATCAGTAACCAATTAACCTACCAGTAGGGTTTTGATCTGTGGCAGAAAGTCCACACAAAGGAAAGGCAAAAAACACAAACTCCACACCATCGCATTCAAACCAAAGACCATAGCCCTGAAGAAATAAACCTCAATAATTTAGAGAATGACATTGCAAAGGTCTGGGGAATATTGGAGGCTTGGCAACCCCATTAATATGTTACTGTGTAATGCCTATTGTAAGTAGAGGTATGGGACCATGCTTGGGACCTGTGGTATTTCCAGATAACTGATTTATCCGTAATTTGGATCTTTATACTATTTAATATTTGCGTGATTTTCTTGTAGACAAACACAAAAGGCCAGTTTTGCTTCCATTAAGGATTAATTATATCTTGGTTGGGATCAAGTACAAGGTACTGTTTTATAATTACAGAGAGAAAGGAAACCATTTCTAAAAAGTTTGATTATTTGGATAAAATAGTCTATGGGAGGGAGTTGACCAAGTTGAATCAGAAAGGACATCAAAAATATCTGACCTAAGATATTTTTGTTCATGTTTCTCTGTTCCACTTTCGATACATACATTGCCATTAAGAAGGAGGAAATCTTAACATTGCCTCCAAATTATAAATTAGATAATGAATTGCATTTGTAAAAAGAGATTATGCACAACACACACATGAAAAGTCTGGGCATGCACACTTACACATCACTTTAGGGTGTTTAACAGGAAGGACAGTATTTTTGCAGCTCTCTGTCTTGATAATCCATGGCGGCACATGTATAAGAAAAACAAACAAACTACATGGCCCTGCAGGGAGTTTTATCAGCAGAAGAGAAGTCGGGATCTTTGCATGGCACAATTTACAAAAAAAGGGCTGACACCAGCTAATTCTGAAGAGTACATGGCTTTGTAAACCCTTTTATAGGGGATTAAGGGAAATGCAGATTCTACAGTTTACTTGTGTACCTTCCAAGTGGCAGGCAGTGGTGCCAGTTCTGAATGGTCCTGTTTGAAGCCACTTTCTAAACTGGACACGTGCCACTGGCAGCTATGCATGATTGATATTTTATCCCACTGAATGCTTAAAAAAAAAAAAATACAGATCTATAGCAGAGGCACCCAAAATGTAGATCGGGAGCTACCAGTAGACCTTTAGCTGGTGATCAGTAGATCTCAAGACACAATCAATAAACAGCTTGTCTACATCACCCTCTTGTTTCATGCTTTTCATTCAGATATTTATTACATTAAGGTTACATAAGAAATAGATAGGTAGACATAAATACAGATTTATGAGAATAAAAATGTTAAGTATTATTTCAATGAAACAAAATGCTTACAATACTTTTATGGATGTAGATCATAATGGAACAATATCACTAAGGGGCAGATTTACTAAATTTGTGTGAAGGATTTGAATATTCGCTCGAATAGTCTCTATTCGACTGTGCGACTATTCGAATATGCAAATTATGCATCGAATAGATTGAATAAAAATATATATTCAATCGTTCAACTATTCGCCAGTCAAGAACTTGCCCTTTAAGTTTTTATTCGACTGCCTACTTCGCCAGATTGAACCTACCGAATTGCAATAGAAGCCTATGGGAATCCCCCATAGGCTTTTTTTCTAAGTCTTTTGCCGAATTTCAATCGTACGATTGAATGCTTCAAATGTTCGATTCGTACGATTTTGGCAAATATTCGAACGTTTTTTCTGCGACTTTTCATAGAATCGTTTGATCGTACGATTCTGGCGAATAGTCGAAAATGCGCTCAAAACAGATTTTAGCGAATATTTATTCGCCAAATAGTCGCCAGTAGAATTTGATGGCTAAAAGCCCTCGACAATTCAACCCTTAGTAAATCTGCCCCTAAATGTAGACCTTGCATTAATAAAGTATGGCCACTAATGATCTACAGTTTATGGCAAGTGGGCTTTTGCTTTTTTTCTCTACATTTTAGCAGAACTCATTAGCGTAGGTAATTCTGCATTTTTCTTTAGCCATACCATTACTTTTATCATTATACTTCGACACATCTTGTATGGGCCAGGCTGCTGTGCTTCTATTACATGATCAAATTAAGAAATCCAATTAAAATATAGAACATGGTTTGCAATACAGAGGTATTGTGTAGAATCAATATAAATAATGGTGCAGTAAGACATTAACCTTTCAAACAAATAGGAGGTGAGGGGCAGTTTAGGGCTCTGCCAGTTTAATTACGCTAGTGGAGTAAACGCCATCAGCGTGATTTTCAAAACAAACAGAATGATTGCTGATAACCAGACTCATATGTGTTCTTTTCTAGAAGTCATATAAAAACACATCTGATAAATTGTTGAAAGGCTGTTCACATGCACACACAATGGCCTGTGTTTGTTTGTACAGTGGAAAAGGGAACGTCAGAATTATGATGTCCAACAGATCAGCATTAAACAATATCAAAGGAATAATACATTGTGAATTCACAGGAAAGGCCTCAACGTTTTCAGGATTTTGATATAAATGAAAAAGCTCTGCTTTATTAAGGAAAATTAAAATTTTATTATCTTCATTTAAGAAACATATTTACTGTCCGTTGCTTTATTAGTTATTTATAGATCTAGTAAAGCTTACTTTCATGCATTGACCAGTTGTCGCACACTTGGGTTGGCCAATATTTTGTATATTGCTCAACTGTATACTCTGTTTTAGAAAATACCCCCAGTTTCACATAACATATTTTGCAGTAAATCATTTGGATTTATTCATTTTAAATGTGATTAGTCTCAGAAATATATTGTTCAGGAAATAGTTTAGTTAGTTATTTATTTAAGCTTTCATACAAAGTTGAGTTGTAAACTCTGAGGTCTCTTGAGTCTGACTAGCACTTGTGCCCAAAGCACTGAAGACAGATATACAGAATGAACAGTTTAAGTGCAACTTTGGTTGCCTACACTCTCCCACCATTTTTACAACAATTTTCTCCATTTATGATCTACAAGCAATATAATAAGGAAAAAAAAATATATATATATATAATTTTTTTTTTCTTTAAAACAAGCCCTATGTTTCTTGATGGATGCAAAAAAGCCTGACATCTAGGGTCCAATCAAAACAATTACTGTTACTTGATATTGGTGTTATACAGACCTATGAGGAAAATTAGAACGATAGGGTGGGAAGTAATCTTGACTGGGGTTCACTGGGCCCTACTTGTGTAGGACAGTATAGGTTCAAAATTGTGGTTATGTTGAAGACCTCTAAAGGCAAAGTTATAGTGTATTTAAGTATAATGGAAGTGCTAGTTTTAATGCACATTCCCTGTGCCCCTGTCTCCAAAGTAAGTTTGCAAAACTTTTCAACTTTATGATCATAACTTTTTAACTAAAAACCCCTGTTTTGCAAACTTACTTTGAAGACAGGTGCACAGGGAATGTGCATTAAAACTAGCACTTCCATTATACTTAAATACACTATAACTTTGCCTTTAGAGCTCTTAAACAATTTTGAACCTATACTGTCCTACACAAGTAGGGCCCAGTGAACCCCAGTCAAGATGAATTCCCACCCTATCTTCCTAATTTTCCTATTTTTTATATTCAAATACATTTCCAGTTCCCAGATTAGTTCTCCACTGTATTAAACTCTTACTGTACATATTTATGATTTGGGCAGAGCTCATCTTCTTTCACAGTTTAAAAATATTCAGCCAGTTATAAACTGACCCACTCCCACTGTTCGCTTTCTAATACATACAAACTGAAGCCACTAATGGTCACATACTACTTTAACAAGATGCCCTTCTTCTTGTATTTTAGGCACCCCCTGAATCTGAGGCTTATTGCTACTTTTTCTCTAGCACAAAATGTGCGATCATATAGTTTTGTCAGACAAATGCCCTTTCCAGAAGAGTACAGCATCACCCTTGCTGCACCTATTCATCTTCAAATTCAGTTTACTTAATAAAGTTAATGGCATGCATAATACAAGAATGTTATATAGGAGAGATTACACATCATTACACATTGTTACTTTGCTATAAACCGCAAAGGAAACTACACACCCCAGTTGGGATTCACTTCAATTGCCAAACCACAGCCTAAAAGATTTTAAAATATTGTTGTTCTCGAGCTATTTCAGAACAGAAGATCAAATCAAAGTCTTGGAATACAACCGGATGAAAATATAACATTTTTGAGAGAAGGGACTTACTGTGGGACCTGGTTTTGTGGCACATTATGGAAACTGAGATCAGAATCAACTAATAAATGCAAATATCTATGGAGGCACCGGACAGGCCCTGTTCATGTCAGCCATCCGTCTAAGCATTTCTCAATCCAATTTATATTCAGCAACTTTGATACCAATCCCATGTATGAGTATCTAATACAATAAGGATTATATCATAGTTTGCATCAAGTAAATGTACCGTTTTTTACTTTTACAGAAAAAGGAATAATTTAAAAAAATTTGATTATTTGAATAAAATGGATAACGGAGCCAATACATGTACCCCTTTTGAAATAGACACTTCACACAATGAAACAATTCCATAGTACCCTCCACAGGCTGGCATGAACTACAGAGGATGCATGACTGTCTCCATAGGTAATTGTGATGCTAGCCAATTAATCTCCTCAAAATTGACTAGGATATTTACACAATCCTAAGCCTCTGTGATTCTGAGTACCTTTTTCAAAACAATAGGGGGTTTAATTTATTTTTCATTAGTTATTCTCTATGACAGACCTGACTTGTTGATAGAAGGTACAACAACAGTCTGAGAGCCACCAGGATTCATTAGCTCAGCTATCTAATTCATGGACTTTTTTGTTTAGCGTCTTCATAATTGAGTTGATTTTGCTAAAACAGAAGCTTGTTTTCATTGCAAATCGTATATCTAATCTGCAAGTGCATCTAAAGAGATATCCAGATCTCTGAGGTTTTTGTCATATTGTGGCTTTATTTAATTTCCTTTTTTTTGTTGTGTGTGTATGAAATGTCTTGGCAGTGATGCCAAATATCTGTTTTGCATCCAGCTGAAACTTTTATGGGGCACTTTCTGTAATCAGAATGCTTTTCCTTCACAATGTACATTACCAAGCAGGCATATAATAATAAAAATAATCCAGTCAATGGACTGGTTAGTAAAGCAAAACATTTATTCATATTGGTTCTTGTAATTCTGTAATAGCATAATTTTTGCATGACACTGGAGTGACAGAAAACCTTCCTCGTATTTGAGAACTCACTTTTTTATTTTTTCTAATTGGCCTTCAGCATGGGCCCTTACACAATACCCTACAAATATGACCTTCTGAACATACTATTTACAAGTTTTATAAATTTACTGTTATTTAACTTCATCTAGCACACTTTTTTGGGTATACCTATTTGTAATTTATAAATTCCAATAATAAAAATCTTTTTACTGAGCCTTACAAGCTATTATGCTAAGATCATAGTATTTTTCTAAAATCAAGGATGTGCTGATTATTTTCATGTATGATTTGGGTATTATATTCTTATTTTATAGCTCTGGATCCCCAGTTCAAATATTGTTCTGTAGCATCTTCCATGTAGATTCCCCCTAGCTGGTTCCTTTTATAGTCGGAGTTTCAAGCCATTTTCCCAAAGTTTTTGCCTGCATCCTTTTGCATCTCCTTCTACACATCTTCTACTATAAGTCCAAGTGGTGGCCAAGGAGATGGGAACATTGTTAAGATCCAAGAGTGAGACACCAACAACTCCATTTCTATGATTGAAAATAGTCTGCAAACCTGGGAAAACAATTTTAGGAATAAATCTAGATTCCTGCACATGGGCCATCATCATCATGACAATTGTATACTTTCTACTCGTTGTCATCTTTTCTTTTTAAACATTAGTTATCTCTGGATGGTATTTTTCCATAGTAGTTATAAGTTATGGCAGCTTTAATTCATTTTGTACAGGAGGGAGCATCTAGGGCACCGCTTACGGGGAGTGGGGCTGTGAAAATTCAACAGGAGCACCTCCCTTGGATGTTCCTATACATCATCATGAGACTTTCATACCTCTGTTTCACCATTGATCCTATCGACTTAATAGGCTGTTATAGAGTATGGACAACAATTTAGAATTCTAATAACATTATGTTGTAATACTTGCAAGCGGCTTATATATTGTAGCCGGTGCACAGTTTTATAGATCCATGTACTGACTCCAAACAACAACTGTGTATTGATGCAGATCAACACTATTGACACCAGTCACTTGTGGATTGATGCCAGTGTCTCATGATGCAAGCATTGATGTAGTGCACATGTGCAATGGATTTTGTAAGTGCAGTCATCTCCATTATTTAGCTGTCTTTAACTACTTGGTATGTAATGCTGAGCCATCTACCTGTTTCATTGCTGACTTCTATGTGGTGTCTTTGAATTTTGTTCTTGCTGCTTGCCCTGAACCTTGGCCTGAACTTCTGAATCTGTTTCCTACCTCTTCCCTTGACCAAGTCCTATTCTCCTGTTTAGGGCTTATCTAACACTCCTAATTCTCCACTAGGTCGAACTCTGTTTCATCTTCAGAATTATATATCTAGTGGGAGGTGTATGGGTGACTCCATCCACCCCATGATACATTATAAACGGAAGCTAGGATGTACATTTTGGATATAAGCAAGTGCAGCTCATCTTTCTTTGTGAATACTTTACCCTTCATATGTTGTGCATAGGACTATGGTTTACAGGAACATGGAGCCTGTGAGGCTAATATAGGCTATTTAGAAGGTAATGCTAAGAGAACAAGCTCTAGACTGTTTATATTTTCAAGTCTTCTGCCAACAATATTGCATTATTTTCTAACTTTGTAACCTAAACACATGTTGGCACCCGATCACCCATGTGTCTCTCTAATAATTTAACATAAATCACTTTGTGCCCAGATAATTAAGCTTTACATTCAGGCTTATAATTAAACGTGCCGTGTCCACATTTCCAATGGCATATTTGGATGCGGTGCACTAAATCTGCGGATAGTTTTGGAGATGAAACGCTAGTTGCTGCTTTAATAAGGGTCTCTTGTGAAGAACAAACGAGTAGCTTTCCATGCACAGCTGCACCATCTTTACATAAAATAGCCGCTCCTAATAAATCACCAAGGATTAGAGCTGCATATGGACAACTCTTCAAAACATTGAAGGGCTCTAATATCACTACTGTTTATCTTCTAGCTTCAGAGGGTTTGCATACTGGTGCAGAAGTGTTGCTGGTATGAGACCTTCCCTAGTAGATCAGTTTTGGGGTGTTAAGCAAGCTCTGAGACTGCTGTCTTCATTGTCACCTGGGATGTTGAAGCAAACATTTTGTCTTAAGGCAGTGCACAACATTGTATCCTTTTTAGTTCAATTCTTGTATGTTGCAGAGGACCAGTGGTAAAGTTTCCCTGAACATTATCAAATCTCACTAACTAGGTTTTACATTATTAATTACATTTACAGTTATCTGGATGGTAAAGACAATGGATTCATTATTTCTATAGGGTAAAATGTGTATTTTTATGTTTAGTGTTTTTAATAATTCCAAAAGTTTTACACCTTGTTTTGCATATCATAAATGAGTCGTACTGCCTGCCAAAGATAGCCATTAAATACAGGGTTTCCCTGTGCATTTTGTATCCTTTAATGCTACTGTGCTTCTTGAGTGGGCCCCAAGGTGCACAAATAACGCACCCTTTAGTACTTTGAGCCCTCTCATATTTGCATATACATTTTAGTCCTGCATGTCACCCTAAGAAACAATTACAAATCATATTTTATGATGATAGGCAAGCAAAATAAATTTCCCTAAAACTATATAAATTATTTCAATCTTGTTTATTTTAGTCTTGGAAATCGCAGCAACCATTTTGTGGACACTGTTATTAAGGTGCTAGAAAGTGAAAGTTATTCCCTGCCCAGCCTTATGCCTAAAGCATAATAAAAAAAAATGTTTTAATAAAAAAAAATTTGGGTTTAATTTTGAAAGGACTTTTATTATACAGCTTTTTATGACTGGGTGACAGACCCCCTTTAAGTGATCAAATAATTTTTAGTGATTCATTGAATTCAAATGTAATTTAGCAAGTTATATAATTTAGTAATTAACTCATTTTTCTCTGACTGTGCTCTAGTGATATGTGAACAGGGCCGAAACCCACAGGACCCACAAATGGAACAGGAATGGGGTGGCTTCCGCACACTGTTTGTTGGTAACGGGTGGGTGTGGGTTGAGCTCTTTTTCTTCTGCTTTACCGAGACCTTACTGTGTCAGCTTTTGCTTGTGGCAGCCACTATTTATAGAC
>CM044445.1:13736190-13757402 GCA_024363595.1 Xenopus borealis
GAGGAATATAATTGTAAAAACAAATGCATTTTTGAGCTGAATAAACAAAATTCCATTCCAGGCTTTTTGACAATATTTGATCCCCTTGTGTGTTTTATTAAAAGTTTCTCTAAATTCACCCCAGGCTGAAGTACATACAGTCATGACTGAATTTTAACATGATAATAAAATAAATATTTTTTGCCTCAATGAACCAATTAGGAAATGATTACAAGGAATTTGAAGCACTTCCAATGGTGATATAAAACCACCTTTATTTTTTCACATATGGCACAGCAGCAACGTTGCTGTGCCATATGTGAAAAAATAAAGGTGGTCCTTTTTCAAGCTGACAAAGTATAGTAGTTGGAGTGCTGCAAAATCCTTATAGCCAGAATGTAAAGCTGGGGTGTCCAACCTACCGCCGCAGCCCAGGATGCATATGGAGGCCCAGCTTGAAATGCTTGGTTCCCAAGGAAACGTTATGTTGCAAAGGATATGGGAGTAGGCAGGAGGGAGGACTCTGCCCATTGCCAATTTAGTAGTAATAATAATAAGTCTATTTAATATCCATGTGTCGAATATTCCATTGTATAGCTCTATCTAGTTATCCAACTAGTATTGTAGTTATTTTTGGTGAATTTTCTTTACTTTTACAAATAAAGTGTCGATATCAATAGCAAGTTTTTCCCATGCTGAATCAGGGAATGGTACTGGCTGAAATGGTGGTGTATGTGTGATCACTGTATGTGCGATAGCTGTTTTGTAACACAGGAATGAATGGCAGTTAACACATTGGCATCCATTGCTGGCCACCAGTATAGTTCTCGCAGTCTGCATTTTGTACTTACAATTCCTTGATGACTCTCATGTTCAAGTTGTACAAGCTTTTCTTGCAAGGTACCAGTAAGCGGTGAGCTCCATGGACAACATAGCCATCTACTAAGGACAGTTCATGTCTAATCCTGTAGTAAGGCTGAAGATCAGGACTGAGTTTCTTCTCGGCATTTGGCCATTTGCTTTGTAAGATGTCCCGTAGTTTTACTTGAATTGGACATGAGGCAAGCTTGCTTAAAATCAGCAGCTGTAACTGTGGATGATAGTAAATCAGCCAGTGCTACAACGTCTATATCCTCATCACGTGTATCAGAAGCTGCAGGTCAA
This sequence comes from Xenopus borealis, assembly GCA_024363595.1. Lineage (NCBI taxonomy): Eukaryota > Metazoa > Chordata > Amphibia > Anura > Pipidae > Xenopus > Xenopus borealis. The sequence goes on from CM044445.1 coordinate 13,737,334, forward strand.
GGTAAACGTGACAAACAATCAGCAGTAACATTTTTCAAACCTGGTTTGTATTGAATTTTGTAGTTGAAATTCACTAGCCTTGCTGACCATCAGGCTATACGCATTCCAGCTCTTCCTAGTCCCTTTCTTGTAAGTAGTGTAATTAAAGGGCTGTGATCAATGCATAAGGTTAATTCTCTACCCCATAGGTAGGTTCTCCATTTTTTTTGTTGCCCATACACATGCTAGAGCTTCTTTTTCAACAGTTGAAAAAGGCCCTAAGGTGGGCACATTGACTATAAAATTCCTTAAGAGAAGGTATGTCTTGAATTCTCTGAGAGTAGATGAGGAGAAAAATTGGGGCTGTGTTCATTTTAGCTAGAGAGCCAACCATTGTGACCGTAGGTGAACTCTATGACTTGTAGAAAAATGAAAAGTGAGGTTTGCCAGTGAAGCAAGAAAAGGCTAAGAGTAAAAAACTGTAAATAGTCAAAAGTGTTTATTTGCTGAGGCTTTGTCAAAAATTGGTTGTTGAGATGTACTGTATGTTCTAGTTGTGGAAGATTCTTCTTTAAATGTTTACTTTTTATTTCACTATACAAAAAATAATCTTTTGGGTTGAGTACCCCTTTGATTTGTTATGTGATTTGAAGTGAATTAAAAACTGTCCTGTTGTTGTTGTTGTTGTTGTTGTTGTTGAAAACCCTACTGTGAATAAAACACAATGCAGACCTGCATTAAACTGGGTGTTTCTGTGTTTTCCTTTTGAAAAGTTACTACCTACTCTGACATTTAAGTAAACCATAATATAAATATTGCAGATTGATGATACTGTCATCATAACATTTCTTACCTCTTCTTTCTAACTTTCTCTATCATTGCCATTATGCTTCCCAACCGCCTTTCATACTCCTCTCTTCTTTTTCTCTTATTTCCTTTACTTTTGACCCTCTAAGTTTTTTTTTCCGTTGCCCTTCTCTTACCTCAAACACGGCTTACAGGTGTTACTGTACAAAGTCCTATTGTTCCCGGGGACTATCAAGTTATTCTTAAAGCTGTTCATATAACCTGTAATGCCCCACTTGCAAATGACCCTTGGGTGCTTATTATACTTCTTAAGATGGCCATGCAGAAAAGCAAGCAATGCTGTGACTGCACAGAGGGTCTAGATTAGAACCTCTGTAGTAGACCAGGGTAAAGTAGTAGAACCATAATGTTAGCAGGAAAATTAAGTCAACTGCTTTGAAGTGTAGAGGGGCCACTTAAGCTTGAGCCTACCAGGAGATCTTACATTTTCATGGTCCAACCTGATTTCTGTGGCATTACCATTTAAGAATAATGTATGGGATACGGTAATACAAACTTCAGGGAATGGGATGCATTATTAAACTGGTACCACAAAGTGATATTGGGTATTTAGGGTATATATGATAAAAACCATTGAAGGATTTGGGATGGTTTGCACAATTTATACATTGTAGGAACATGAGGCTGTTCAGTGCAGACTTTAAAGCTCTTACTCCAGCCCACCATGAGAAACCCACATCCCAGGCAACAAGCCTGGGAAAACTTCTCTTGCCAATCTAACTGAAGACTGAACTGAACCTTGCCATTAAACGCCACTACTGAAGGAGCATTAAATTATTTTTACATTAAAGACGTTTATATGGAATATGTGGTAAAATTTTACATTTATGTAATTACAGGCCACAACCCCCAACATCTAACTCATCTCTGCATTCTCAGCTGATGTACTGCACAGTGATGTTATAGCCAGTACCACCACAAGTTTAGAAAAGATATTCATTCATGTATAAAAGGGAAAAATTGTGATCCATAGATTTTTTTTTTTATTGTAGACCACAAGCGATGCTGTAAAAAATGTACATATCATAGCTTGCTCAGTGGTATTGAAAAGGTAATAGGTGTAAAATTGCTGCCGTTATCTCATCCATATCTCTTACCGCCTATCAAGTTTAGTCAACCTTCTCTCACTTCGGGCAGATCTATTATTAATAAATTATTTTCCATGAAAATTTGAGCTTCCAATGTTTTTTTTGGGTTAAAAAATTTTTTTCTAGTTTTATTATTCACCAAACCTGGAAATAGCTTAAATTAAAAAATACACCATCCAAAACCTGTCGAGGTCTTGTAGGAGCCAGTGGCAGAGGTTCCTTGAACTATTTGAAGATGGTTCTTCTTCAAAGTTGAAAGTTCAAAGTTGAAGATGGATAACCTACATGATGCTCAATTTTTTTTTTCATAAGGTTTTGCCCAAACACTTGATCAATTTGAGTGACTTTTTTTTTTGGTTTTGCAACTCGAACTCACTGAATCGAGTTATTTCTTAAATAAGAAACCATTTGAGTTGCGAGTTCATTCAAGTTGATCATTTTAGGGAGTTCTAACCCAGTAGACCTCTTTATTCCAGGAGCCAACATCAATTAGTTATCAGTTAGCTTTACTGGTTTAATTAAAGTTTTTCCAACATTCTGTACAAAGAATTTTTATAACCACAGATGTGTTCTTACTGTCTGAGAGAGTCTATGTTGATTGAATCCAGTGTTAATAGATATCTGGCCATCTCCTAAGGTATTGAACAGAAGCAACCTTAGTACTTCATGGCTTCCTTATAAAGGAGATAAGAGCGTTACTTTGACAGACGCGTGGCATTGGAGATGCTTGACAACTGTGAAATTCTTAGATGTGTATTTTGCTCCATTTGAAAACAATTAAAGATAATGAGACAATTAGAACACTTTCTTGAACAACCCAAACCACTGATGACTTTGTCTAAAGCTAATTCCAAGCCACAGTTATGCAGTCAAAAGCATTGCCAATCTATGCTCTAGATTTATTAACAACTTCTAATCCCAGCAACTCTGCCCCACCCAAAAGCTCTAAAATGGAGCAATGCAAGAAGCACTGTTTTTTTTTTTTTTGGTTAAAGATAGAACATTAAATGACTTGCTAAATGAAATAAGATACCTGTTTGCTAATTTGAATTTAATGCCTTGCTCTGATTTACATTAGTGGGGCTGAAGAATTGTAGACTGGAGTTTACACCATCAACAATCACTTCTTAAAAGGGTTGTTCACCTTTAAATTAACTTTTAGTATGATGTAGAGCAGGGATCCCCAACCTTTTGAACCCGTGAGCTACTCTTAGTAAAAGGAGTTGGGGAGCAACACTAGCATGAAAAATGTTCTTGGGGTGACAAGTGTTGCGATTGGCCATTTGGTAGCCCCTGTGTGAATTGTCAACCTACATTGAGACTGTACATTGAGACTGTTTGGCAGTACACCTGGTTTTTATGCAACTTGTCTCCAAGCCTGGAATTCAGAAAATAAGCCCCTGCTTTGAGGTCACTGGAGAGCAACATGTTGCTCGTGAGCTACTGGTTGGGGACCACTGATGTAGAGTGATTCTGAGACAATTTGGTTGTAATTTTTTTTTTTTTATTTGTGGTTATTTTAGCTTTTAATTCAGCAGCTCTCGAGCTTACAAATTTTAGCAATCTGGTTGCTAAAGTCCAAATTACCCTAGCAACCATGCATGCTTGATTAGAATTTTTATTCCAATAAAAATAAAAATAGCAATTACAATAAATTAATAATAAAAAGAAGCAATAACAATAAATGTGGAGCCTTACAATTCATTTGAAAGCTGAAAGAGTCAGAAGAAGAAGGCAAATAATTCAGAAATTATAATGAAGAAAAAAATTAAAGTCCAACTGAAAATTTGCTTTGAATTAGTTGTTCTATAACATACTAAAAGTTAATTTGAAGGTGAGCCAACCCATCAGCAAAATTATGAAGAAACTGGCTAAAATTGGTAATTAGTTTTGCCTCCACTTTCTTTGAAAGGTGAATCACACCTCTATACAATTTATATCTAGTCTGAATCTTCCAAACTGAATTATATGTCCTCCCGATATACAGTAAGTAATTCTATTAGTCAAAGAACCTGCTTTCAAACAGAGTAGATTTTTCCACACCTCTCTTTAGTGCACTTCTGTTGACTAGTAAACAGAAGCTTAACACCCAGAGTTAAAAATGTGATAGAACACAGAGTCTAAGAAGTGTGTGTGATGGACATTCAATAACATCATTATTGGTTGGCTTATCTATGATCTATAGTCTGACAGCTGCACTTTCTTGGACTGGTTACTGTGAGAATATCTCACAAAAGTAATGGAACCCCCATATCTCTAAGACATGTGGAACAATATTTCATAGATTAACATGAAAACCACAGATATTTCTCACTGGTGAGAACTTATAACGGCATAATAGAAACATCTCCGTTAGAAGTTAACTTTTAATACCTGGAATAATTCACAGTTAAGTGAAATGTAAAAGTTGTGTTGTGGCTCAACCAAGGGATCAGTATTGATCCATGTGTCTATCTATATCAGTGATCCCCAACCAGTAGCTCGTGAGCAACATGTTGCACTCCAACCCCTTGGATGTTGCTCCCAGTGGCCTCAAAGCAGGTGCTTATTTTTAAATTCCAGGCTTCAAGGCAAGTTTTGATTGTATAAAAACCAGGTACACTGCCAAATAGAGCCTCAATGTAGATTGACAATCCACATAGGGTTACTAAATGGCCAATAACAGCACTTATTTGGCACCCCAAGAACATTTTTCATACTTGCGTTGCTCCCCAACTCCTTTTACTTCTGAATGTTGCTGACGGGTTCAAAAGGTTGGGGATCCCTGGTCTATATGAATGGGCATTGTTCTGTGTTTTCTGGCTGACCTGAGAGGTCTGAATGGTAGCAAAGGAGAAGCCATGGCCCCTCTCACTTCTCTACATTAGGAATGCACCAAATCCACTATTTTAGGATTTGGACAAATCCTGAATCCTTTGTAAAAGATTTTATTGAATACTGAACTGATTCCAAACCTAAATTTGCATATGTAAATTGGGTCACAGAAAAAAAACTTCCTCGTGTGTGTGACAAAAAGTCAAATTATTTTTTTTGATTCAGCTTTGGTTCGGCAGGACACTTGGATTTGGCTCAATACTTAATGAATCAGGAGCAGAAGCCTGGATTTGATGCACCTGCCAAAAAAGGGGGATTGCATAATTAATCTAAGTTGGGTTAAAAAAAAACAGACCAAAGTCCATCAACCTCTCCAACTCCAGTGCACACATACTTATATAGACCTATCTATATACTCACATGTTGTATATAGACTGTATATACTAATACATAAACTAATTTACTGTACATCTAAAGATCATGATAACCTTGGATGTTATGCTTGTTCAATAAATCATCCAAATCACGCTTAGCTTGGAGACACATGGGCAGATTTGGGGAGATTTAGTCAACTTCTTGGCATTAATCTCCCTGAACTGCCTTTGTGTGTCTTTCCTAGGAAACTTTGGAAAACAAAGTGCAGCATGTGCTTAGCACAGGCGACTTTTCATTACAGAGGAAGGGAAGAAACGTGAAGGCAGTTCGGGGAGATTGTAACCCAGAAGAACTGGCGATTAAGACGAATCTGCCTTGTCTCCACCCTTAAAAGCATTCATGGAATCTGGCATCACTACATCACCAAGAAGGGTATTCACCCAACTTCACTGCCCTCAAAGTGAAGAACCACCTACTCTGCTTCAATTGAAAGTTGAGTTCCTCAAGTCTGAAGGGGTGGCCTCTGGTGCATTGATCTTTTCTGTTGGAAGAAAAGAGCATTAGCAAATTGCTTGTTTTGACTGCAATCCAAGAGGATTAAGGGATGGTCTGTTTTTCTGTGATAATGACTGGTTATTTTGAAAAACGTGAATGTTTCAGTACCACTGAGAGTATGATGAGACTGGTACATAAGGATAAAAATTCTTTACTAAAATCTATCTAGTTTAAAACCTTGTTTTAAATAGTGAGATAAAGTAGCCTGGTGGGTGATATGACAGGTCATGCTTCAGCAGAGTCTAGGGACAATGAATGCTTTTGTGTCAAAATTGACATTTATGGAATGGCAAGAAAAAAAAAGCGAGTAACCCCTGGTTTACATTTTAGGACAGGTTTCCCCCAAATACAGTAAACCGGGCTATTGCATATTTTGGAGAGATGAAATGAGACCTTAGAAACAACAATCTGATAGCACATAAAGCACAATGCAGTTCATATACAAAAATTACAAATGACAATGTTTTAAAAGGACATTATTTCAGCTCTGCAACATCTGGCTGTTTGTGGTAAGGGGATTACACTGTTTGCAGGGGTGCTAGGCAGACTCTGTTCATCCCTAAATGGAACACCCAGCTCCCCTCCTTAGATCAGGACATGCATTCTTAAAAATATGACATCAAGAAACAGTAAATATTCTGGAGGGTTTTTTACAGTTATCACTGAGCACAACATGCCTGGGAATGCTGCTACACATTAACTCAATTTTCAAATACGTTTTACCCACACTGGAACTGTAGCATGATGAATCTGCTCTGCTGACAGAATCTAAATTGGGAGAATAACAGCCGTCCAATCAAAAAAATCTTCGGTGCCAAGTTATAGGTAACTTGGTAAAAGATGACAGAAATGTCAGTAAAATGCTACACTTTTTACAAGCAAGAGCATCTTGTATTTTTAAGACTCTACATTCTGCACGGCTAATTACAATTTCATTTGGGTGCATGCTGTAGACTGCCCTAGATTCCGGAAAGCCAGGCAGCATTCATTGCTAACTAGCCATGGAACATGCAACTAGCCATAGATCTGCAACCATAAAAGGGAGAAATATTTAGTAAAAGCAGAACTAGGATCAGTATATATATCACTGTGGCCAGATGTGGGATCTGAAACTCTTAGAAAAGGGGGAGAAATTTAAAAGAATGTTTCACCTTCAAGTTCACCTTTAGTATGTTGCAGGATGGCCAATTCTAAGCAACCTTTCAATAGGTCTAATGTAGCTTTCATAGTTTTGAATTCATCTTATATTCTTCGGATTCTTTCCAGATTTGAAATATGGGTCACTGACCCCATCTAAAAAAATTAAAACCAATTGGAATTTCTCAGACTATTACTTTCTACATAATGCTAAAAGTTAATTTAAAGGTGAACAACTGTTTTAATAAGTAGAATGCATTAAATTCCTAGTTATTTCTAGGGCTATCTACATACAAATGGATATGTACCTTATGAATCACACATCATTTTAGCTTCCAGATTCCCCACTGTGGGAATGATGGGATTTCTACCCAAACTGGTATAACCATAATGAGAAAGCAACTTGTGCGGCATTTAAATGTGCAAACATAAGCAGCAGCATTGGTAATTCACATGCAATTTTCTGCAAATGCTACATTGTGGGCACTGCAATTACACTGGAGAAATAAGCCATGAGCACAGTTTGCAACTTGTACTTGCTTTGTCAATGAGCCCTCTGATATGGGGCTGCATGGAATTCAACACACCATCCATTATCCATCCATAGAAGATGCACTCTTGTTCCCTGTACATTGAGTCCAAAGATGTTGCTTTACTAAAATCCCCATCCTTCTACAAAAATAAATACTTAAAGAGTAACATAATGCTGGTAGTTGTAGCACAGCACCATCTGGGGACCCAAGGTTAACAAAGAAGGCTCTAGATGGAGAAAACTGAAGATAGGAAATTCAATGCTATTGCCAACGAGATGATCCCAAAATCCTTTTAGGCTGGCTTCGATCAGAGTATAGATTAACCTTGGAGGCCTTGAACTTTCATAAACCATAATGTGGAACAGTGGTATAAGATCACACTTAAAATCAATGTAAATTACATATTACAATTATAAATGGCAGGGCTTATTATAATTCAGTTCTTTAATCTGATTATTCTATGTTTATGAAGATGCCTCGGCTGTGCAGGAGCTGACCCTCATCCACCATTAAGTACAAGGAGGATACAAGTTTAAGGTCTATCTCTCCTCTCCATGCATGGAACATTGGCCCCTGTAGTAATGGCAGGTGTTAGCTGCACTCTATGTCTAAAGGTGGCCATACAAGGGCCAATAAAAGCTGCCGACACACAGTCGGCAGCTTATTGGCCTGTGTATGGAGCCCTCCAATGGCTTCCCCAATTGATATCTGGCCGAAAGTCGGATTGTGGCCGCATCTGTTCATTGATGCAGTCCCGCGATCCGACCGCCTGTTGCAGATCATTATGATCCGATCGTTGGGCCCTAGGGATCGCCCACGCTGATGAAACTATGCAAATGGCGGCAATAGCCCTGGGGGGAGAAGGGAGGGGGCCTAGGGGAGGGGAGGGTATTTTAGCATCAACAGGGTTGAATTCTCCTTTAAAGACGAACTGCCTCGTTAACCTTGACTCCTATGTACAGAGTAAGTTGGTAAAATCACTGTTTAGCCCAGAGCAGAAAAAACACTGGGAATATAGACAAAGATGATGGGGTGTAGATCTATTGACAGTTTTATACAAGAAGAGCTATTATATTCAATGGGGGTGTGTTACAAATTTGTTTTTCTATAAAGGCTATATGGTGGAAGGAGGGACTTACTACGTATACATCATCAACTACAGTTTGACAGATTCTAGTCTTCAGAACAGCTTCCTTGTGGAGACATAAGAGGGAAATGTAATACTCTTTTGGTTATCACAATAAATGTTCGCAAAGATGATTGCACCCCTTGGCGACCAGATTTGAGCCATTTTTGACTGATTAAGAACTCAACGATTCCTCGCAAAGTTTGTGAGCGTTCGCAGTGTACACTTTTTTTATGACAAAATATTTAACAAAACTCCAGAGCAGGTTGCTGAATTAAGATTCACAATGGATAAAAGCCTATCAAAGAATATTCCACAGTGACAGGCAAACTTTTATTTGCAAAGTTTTGCTCTTTGAGAGTTTTATTACACCCCCCCCCCCCAGTTACTTAAAAATTAATAAATACAGCCAAATATTTGAAGGTATCACAATAAAGCAAACCATTCTTGAGGTCCTCAACTTCATCGGCTCCTAATCTCTCTTTGGATTTTTTTTTTAACTAACTTCTTCTGTTCTCAAACATTTTTCATAGAATCAGTCTCTCTTGGGGAAAAGAATACAGCAGGTTCAGATTCAATGCAAATATTTTGTTCTGCTTTCAAGATCTAATACTATGCCCCTGCATTCTTTGTTCCAATTAAAATAGTATTTACTTTGAAATAAAGATTATCTCCTTAATACCAACACAGAACTCTGCACCCTTTTCACTTTTAGTTATGGGGTCAAATGTACCAGCTCTGGTTTGAAATTTAGAATAACAATACATATAGAGAAGATCATATTCAGATACCTGTATATGAACTTTTTTTTTCATAAAAAGTATCAAAAAACCATCACATGATTAATCCCTGTATAAAGAGCCAGCAGGCTTTACACTCACAAAGTAAATTTAAACAACTCAGGGATGCTGTTGGTGGTTTGCTCTCTTTATGGGAATGTAGTTCAAGCATAAGAAAATAAAATATATTTTTTTTAAACTTTCAATGAGCAGTTAAAGGGGTTGGTTTAAATGAACTTTTAGCATGATGTAGAGCGTGGTATTCTGAAACAAGTTGCAATTGGTTTTCATTTTTTATTATTTGTGATTTTTGAGGTGCAGGTATGGGACCTGTTAACCAGAATGTCCTGGGGCTGGATAACTGGTTTGGATCCTCATACCTTAAGTCTGCTAGAAAATCATGAAAACTTTAAATAAGCCCATTCTACTTCCAATAAGGATTCTTTAAATTCTAGTTTGGACCATGTACAAGGTACTGTTTTATTATTACAGAGAAAAAATCATTTTTAAAAATTTGTATTATTTGGATAAAACTGAGTCTATGTGAGATAGCCTCTCTCTAATATATAACTTTCTGGATAATGGATTTCTGGATAACGGATCCCATACCTGTATTTCAGCAATTTCAAGGGTGCTAGGGTTGTAATCACCATAACATCCAGTCATTGATATGAATAAGAGACTGGAATATGAATAGGGAAGGGCCTAAATAAAAAAAAATATGAGTAATAAAAAAGTAGCAATATCAAGAAAATTTGTAGACTTACAGAGCATTTATTTTCTAGATGGGGTCATTGTCCCCCATTTGAAAGCTGGAAAAAGTAAGATGAAGGCAAATAATTTAAAAACTATAAAAAAATGAATGTCATTTGAAAAGTTTAGAAGTATCCATTCTATAACATAATTTAATTGAAAAGTGAACCACCTCTTTAAGATAAGTTGGTACTCCTGGGTGATGTCTCAAGCTGCAGAAGAGTTCAGCTGTGGCTTGTACATTATTACATTCAACTCATTCCCATTTAAGGATCAAAGCTATGGTGGGTGGGAAGTAGAATTGAGGGCCTACTAGGCACTGCCACTTCAAGAAAAATGGATGAGATTCTTGGTATGGGAATGTCTGGATAAACCACACAGATGTTCGACAGATGGGCTACATTGCATTACTCTATGTTGCATTCATGAAAACATACCTTACTGAGCATTTTGGGCCAGGGTCGGACTGGGGAGCCCGGGGCCCACTGGGACTGCTGTCCAGGTCCCCACTATTATGGTGGCACAATGTGAATGTGCAGCTGGAGCCGCGCCAGTGTGCATGTGCAAACTGAGCCGCGTGTGCATGAGTGTGCGCCACATATGGATATGTAATGCGGAATGCTCAGGACCAGGGGTTTTCCAGATAACAGATCTTTCTGTAAATTAGATCTTTATATCTTAAGTCTACTATAAAGTAATATAAATAGTAAATAAATTGTACAGTACCTGGGGTTATCTGAGAAAATCCCAGGTCCATACCTTAAGTCTACTAGAAAATTTTGCAAAACACGAAATCGACGCATAAGGCTAGTTATTTCCTCCAGTAAGTAGTAATTATATCTTAGTTTTGCTCAAGTACAAGTTACTGTTTCAGTATTACAGCAAAAATAGAAATTGTTTTTAAAAATGTTAATTATCTGATTAAAACTGAGTGTATTTTTAGATGGCCTTTCTGTAATTTGAAGCTTTATGGGTGCAGGGTTTCCGGATAACTGATCCCATACAGCATTTTTAGCCATATTAGTTTTTAGGGTTACCTTTGACAAGCATTACCAGTTAGGCAAACACATAGCCACATGTGGCAGTAGCCTTACAGCAGCTTATATATTTATTTCTCAGTTTGGTAAATAAATGCTTAGAGCTTTTTAGAAATTATTCAAAACGAATTCAACAGAATAATTTGAATCTATTTTTTAATATTACTGGCCCTTTTACTTCATGAGGCAGGAGTTTCCATTCAGAACAGTCTAGGAAAGTCTAATTAAGACAAATTTAGTGGTTTCCGGAGTAGCCTAAGGATGGATGAGCAGGTGAGGGGGAGCAGGCCTCCTGGCATTTTCCTCTTAGGTAAAACACTGACAGACAAAGCATTTTTTTAAATTACACTTAAATGTCTTTCAGCTCATTAAAGTCAATTTGCCAGCAATGAATGTCTGAACATGCACCATTCAAACCCTAGTTATTTGAGATCAGTCACATAATATATTAATTCTTCCTTCAGAAAATTAGTTTGGGAGCTTTAAAAAGACTTAAGCACTACTTAGTTTTCATAGGTGATTTATAGTATTAACTATCAAAAAGAAAGTGACATTTATTTTCTTTTTTTAGCTGTTCTGATTTGTAAATGTACTTGGAATGTTCGGTATTGTTACAATTAATATGTTCCTGATAAACATTTACTGGGACAGTTGCAAATTCTGGGGTATAAAATGGGAAGGGCTTTAGAGAAAAGGGAGCATGTCTGGTTTTGTCTTGGGTATAGACCAGAAACTTATGATGCCAGTTTATCGCTTTTGATTGCTAGCATATTAAAGATAAATTGCAAACGGTTCAGTGATTGTTTTTAATCATGGTATAAAAGTGTACTGCAAAAGTGTAATGAAAATTGCATTGCTCTGCAAAATCTCAACTAATGCTCGGGACCTGGGGTTTTCTGGATAAGGGATGTTTCTGTGATTTGTATTTCCATATCTTAAGTCTACTAGAAAATCATTTAAACATTAAATAGGATTCTTTTGCTTCCAATATGGATTATATATATATCACAGTTGGGATAAAGTACAAGATACTGGTTTATTATTAGAGAGAAAAGGGAAATTATTTGTAATAATGGCAATTGACTCCAACAAAAAGTTTTGGTGGCAAATTTAATTTACTAGCATAAGTCCATATGATGTACTGTACAAATGTAGTTTGCAAACAATCCACATTCCATTTTGACTGCTACAAGATGGAAAATTAAAATGAAGACCTGATTGGTTGATACTGACAACTGCATTTGTGCAATTTAGCACCTAAGTTTGTAAAGCGACCCTAGAAAAAACATAGTCAGTCAATCAGTTCATAATAATAAGCACAAGCAAAGAACATTGATAGGATAGAGATGAAAGGGTTTACTTATGTCCACCAGTGCAGTGGTATTTCTGCAAATTTCCTTGCACATCCGTATAGTTGTGCTTGTGGCTGTTGCCTTCCTTTTGTAGATTGAACACAGTATTGATGTAGAGGAATGCAACTTTGCTCTGTTTATAAAAGGAGAGTTCTGTAACATTCGTAGTGGTGAATTCATGATCATCTTTAGCAGAACTACAGCAGATCTTAGCAACATGACCTACTTTTTTGCATTTGCGGCCCTGTACAGCTTTTGCAGGACATGTAGCATAATTTGCAGTGTGTTGTGTTGAACCACAGCAAAAGCAGTATTTTAGCAGTAACAACCAGCTGTCTCAAAGCTGCTACAAATTGTTCTGCGGATTCACCATTATGTTGTCCATGTTGGTGGAATTTATATCTTTCAGCAACCACATTTATTCTTGGCACAAAAAATTTCTTTATAGCAGTAAGTGCAGTTTCATAAGTCTCATAAAGCAATGGTAATATATAGAATATATGTGCTCTCTCTTGTAGGCAGTGAATAAGTAAAGTACGCTTTCTAGCAGCAGAAATCTCCCCTTGGTTAGCAGCAATAATGTATTGTCAAACATACTAATTCAAGCAGTTAAAGATATGGTAGGCTCACCAGGGTTTGGGAGAAAAGCTGCAGGCTGCAGCAGAGGTAGAAGAGACATCTCATCACCAATTTGTTGCATTTTAATAGCCGAAGATGTGCAGAGTATAACTAATGGACTACAAAGAGGAGAAAAGGGCTCTGACAGGTCGGTCAGAAGAAAAATGAAACCTTCCCAATTGATATTGTGGCCAGGTATCTATTGGGAAGACCAATCGGAAGCCCCCATATACAGGCAGATAAGCTGGCGAATTGGTCTAAAGGACCGATATCAGCAGCTTTATCTGCCCATGTATGGCCACCTTTACTAGATAATTATCTGGTTGTTTTACCATACATGCACAGGTATTGTTGTATTTGGTGAAGTTAACGGTGGGAGATGAACTGCCAGATATTGGTCAGCTTGTCAATCTGTCAAGACAGAAACATTGACCAGGGCATACTGCTGAATCATCAGGTGTAAATACCAGGTGTACAGCCAAACAGAGCCTCCTGTAGGTTGCCAATCCACATAGGGGCTACCAAATACCCAATCACTGCTCTTATTTGGCATCCCCAGGAACCTTTTTCATCCTTGTGACACTTTTTACATTTGAATGTTGCTCATGGTTAAAAAAAGGTTGGATACCAAGATAGTAGATATTCTTGAATCTATGGTTGAATTACTATTACACCAATGTGTTCCTATATCTATAACCTTATTATAAGTTAATGGGGTGGTGACTAAAGGTGGGATCTAAAAGGAGAGTGCATAAACTGAAAAATATCTAACAGCCATTAGTCTGTGGAAACATTGTGCATTTTGAGAAAAATATTCATTGGTGACAAAACCCTAGAATGAAAAAACTGTTGTACTTTAATTGTGGCCTTAAAAGTCCAAACAAAATCTTCTTTATTTCCTGAAACCATAATCTATCTCTCTTTACTTGTTGGTTTTTGCCCTCATTAGATGTGAGTTGGAATGGTTGGAGGACTGACACCAACTGTGTGCAGCTACAGATCAGTTAACCAAATACTCTCTAATAAAACCCAGCTTCAAAAGATAAAATTGTTTAACCAGTACAATAAAGGAACAACTTGGTATGTTAATCTAAATAAATATTATTCATTCTTTGTTGTAAGTCATCCTCTAATAATCTTTTAAAATGCTGATCATTTATTTTCCATGCCCTTGCCAGTGAACACATGATCCCAGCCATCATTTTCTAAAGCTTTGAGAAAGATTTGCTTTTCCTTGCTGAAATATAAGCTACAATATAGGTCCCATAAAACTGTGTTTCTAAAAGCAAATATACAATAACATCATTGATAGGGCACAAATGCCTTTGTGTAGTATGCTACTCCCTTTTGCTAGCAGGCGAGTTCAATGACCACAAGATATTGTCTTGTGGACATTTCTGAAGTTGCAAGGCTAAGAATTAAGGTAATGTTAAACAGAATTTGTCTACACCAGTGGACAAGCTCTTGATAATACTATTTGCTGGCTGTCATTGTCATGAGTGGAAACTATCTGTTACCTATGTCTCTCTGTGCCATCTAAATTGTGTACTATAGGCCTTAAGCTAATGTCATCATAAATATTCTTTGTTCTGGTTTTGGGCAGAGCTTATACCGGCGTATTTATTTTAATGAACGTCAATGGTACCTGTGGGAGGTAAAGAATTTACATTGTTTATCTGGAGGCGGAAAGAGCCTTAGGATTTCATTCTGCAGCCACCGCCTTAAAACCTAATTCGCCTAGTACTCAGGGTTGTGATCATTCACTGTGAACAGTAGATAATACCTGGGCAGTATATCACCCAAGCCACTTTCCCAATTATAGCTGGTTCTCTGGGTTACACAGAGGTGTGAGATACCTGGTAGAAATGTAGTACAGGTATGGAACCTTTTATTCAGAATGCTCAGGACCTGTTTTTTCTAGATTAGAGGTCTTTGCAGTTTGCATAATTTTGATCTCCAAACCCCAAGTGTACTAAAAGTTAAATTAAACATGAAATAACCCCAATAGTGTCATTTTGCCTCCAATGAGGATTAATTATATCTTAATCAAATACAAAGTACTGTTTTGAGAAAAAGGATTATTTGGATAAAATGGAGTATATGGGATATGGCCTTTCTGTAATTCAGAGCTTTCTGGATAATGGGTTTCTGGATAACAAATTTCATATCTGCAAATATACTGGATAAAGTATTATGTAATGTATAGTTATAGCAGAAGGCACCAATGAGTTCCATGACTGTATAAAAAGGCAAGGTTGCAGGCTAAGTGCTGTTATAATGGTCACAAAACTCCAACTTTTATTTTTTACATTATTCTTTTCATTTACAAGTGATTATTTTTGACAAAACAGTTACAAAAAAAAAAGTCTTGCAATACACACTACAAGTTTCATATGTCGGCTCCCTGTTCCCACCACAAACCACACTATCTCTGCCTTCTCTACAATTTGACTGCCTGTGCTGCTGTTTCCATCTCTGAAATCTGACCAACTCCTTCATACCCAGCTCATTTTCTATCCTGCTCCATTCCAGGCACTTGCACACCCTACTGTACAAATTTCAGTGCCCCCGGACATTTAACAACCCTACCCTGCTAGCTCCTTTATTTTTTAAATGGAAGTGGCGCATCAAGGAGTGCATGAGTCAACCTAGCAGATTTTGGATTACCACCTGGAAGGTCATCAGACAGGTCTAAAATTTGTATCCAGAATAACAGGGGATCAGAGATCAAAGTGGGTTGGTTATTCTATCAGATTTATCATTTATGCCCAGAGGCACTTTTTTCTGGTTTTGGTTATTGGACGCTAAAGGAAAAATATACCCCCAGAACAATGTAGGTTTCTATAAAAATAAAAATATAATGCATAAAACAGCTCATGTAAATAAACCATTTTCATTATAATATACTTTTGAGTAGTATGTGCCATTGAGTAATCATAAATACAAAATTGCTCTTTAAAAAAAAAAAAAGAAAGAAAAGGGCCACCCCTGGGATGGTAGGATTCACGGTGAACACAAACAAACCAAACAAACCTTACATGTTAGGTCACATGAGCCAATTAACAGACAGTGTTCTGTCTTTTGCTTCCACACTTCCTGTTACAGTTGTAGTATTGTGCAGTTGTACTATTTCTGGTCAGGTGATGCAGCACAGAGATCATCATGAAGTGGTGGTTCAAGGGATGTAAAGGGCAATATTTATTTAAATATATGTTGCATTTTGGGTGTATACTGTAGTTTTTCTTTAAGTAAATATGGGCCCAAGGGGGCCACTGAGGTACTGAGTGTTACTCATATAAAATACAAATGTAACACATAATCCATCAGGGGTAGGAGGTCCAGTCTTTTGATTGCAGATCAGTACTGGATAACTACTGAAAAAGAGGCATACTTTATACTAGAGAGTAGAGCAGGACCTCCGTTAGTAGTGAGGGTATGTGACATATTTAGCAAACATATATTAAAATTGCAAATAAGTCAGGACATTATAGGCCCCTGCAACTCTATTTCCCTCTGAAGTCACAGGATCTGCAAACTTTTGTATTTTGCAAATGAGCACTTAGACGTGGCACTAGCATTATTTATATACGAGAGCCCTCTCTGACCTGAAATGCTGTTTTCTATCATTTCCACTGAAACACAATAACAAAACTCAACATATTAGCAGTAATAAACAGATCAGACCGGAGATTGTCAGTGTCTCGGCACATCACAAAGTGCTCCATATACAGACAAATTGTACTTGAGGCTATTGATTTACTTAGGATAGCATACTAATTGGTGTTCTATCTGAATTTAAAAGTTACTTGCAGCATATTTATTCATTTCTGCTCCCCAAGGGTGTTCATGAGATGACCAATGCTTTTATGTATCCATCATCCCTCATTTTTCATTTAAACTTTTATTTATTTCCTCTAAATTTCTTAGATAGCTAACCTTTTATCGAACTGCTTTATTTCATTAGAAGATCCACTTCCCAAGCATTATGTCCCTGGCTTCAATCCAAAACTGCAAAAAACTGGCAAGGAACCTGCATGTACAATAATAGTGCCCTGATGTCAGCATTCCTGTCCCTAAAGATGGCTATACTAGGGGGATGTCCATGTCCTAAGGACTTTTTTTCTTAATGTGCTGCAGAATAGCAGGTTCTTGGGGTAATAAATAAGCTATAGTGTTCCTAGGTAACCAAGACCAACTGCATTGCTGGTCTGCAGCATAAATGTAGATGCACTAATTTGAATATTCACTAAGCCCTGTGGACATACAGTTGCAGTAGAAGTGTGGCTTGCACGAAGGCTGTTTTGTCTTTTTTTTTATTTGCGTGATGGGGGATAAACTTTTATGGAAAGCTCTGCTTGATATCTTTTGCATATTTAGCCTGACTTAGTTACTAGTAGTTGTGCTCAAGTTTCCTTTAAAAATGCAATCCTTTCTCTTCCAGGTCTGTTAATCATCCTTATTCTGCTACACTATTTCTAGAGTAAGGCATTTACAAATAACTTCAAATAACTAGTAACAGGAGAACAGCTTGATGGTTGTCCTGTGATGATAGAATAAAGGGGCTGGGAATGGTCTGACTTTCAAGTAAGCTCCTGCAAGTCTAAAAGATGCCTCAAAAAGAATTTCCCTCTGCCTTGGCATTTTGCAATTTCATTCAACTTAATTAGCCTAATGAGAATTCTGTCTTCTTTCCAACTGCTAATGTTATTGGGCGCTTAACTGGTGACTGCTGTCTTTTCCTTGAAAATAATTATGGCATAGATGTTTAGAAACAACATTGCTTATCTGCTTTATGTATGTAGTAACAATGGAGTGTAATTCGCTGAACAAATTTAGCCCAAAAAGTAATTTATGGGTCGCAAAGAAGTAAGTAGCCTCCAGAGACGTGCATCGGTCATTTACCTACCCCTTGCATTTTAAACCCCTAGCACATATTTCTGTAGGAGTTTAGAGTCAACATAATATTTAATAATACATCTTTCCTGCAAATATGTTTTCCAGAAAATATCACAAAGAACTTATTGCCACCATGACATTATTTGAGGGGAAATCTGCCCTGTTTTATGGTTTAAAATTCACATTTATTAAAATGGGGTCTCTGCCATAAAACCAGCGGATACATTTATTACCCCTTGATTGTAGGCAGTTTATATTTTTTAAAGCTTCTTTTTGTCAAAATCCTTTAATCTGAACCACTATAACCAAAGCTGCCAGTTACAGTATTGTGGGCTCATCTACTAACTGGTAACTGCAATACTTAGGAGCCAGGTGAAATATTATTCTTGCACATACCCTAGTAATGCCCAGCAGAATAATTAGTGATTAAAAGACTCATTCTCCTGGGGTCAGGGGCGGAGTCATTATTCCTTTGGCCCTGATCCATGGTATTCCCACTTACCACTGCACTAGGCTCTCGTCAATAGGATATACCAAGAAGGATGATCTACAGAAGCTGTTTGTGGTCAATTCTGATTTCCAGCTTGAGATCTACTGTTAGATCACAACCTACCTTTTTGGCACCCCTACTCTAATAATAAAACTGAATATTCAAGTAAAATGATGATTAAAGACAGTGCCCAATGGTGTCATTATTACACAGTGGCCTAATTGCTTGGTAAACAAGCAAATCTGAAAAAAATATACAAGAGGTCAGTTTATCCAAACATCACATATATGTCCACCCAATAAAGAATCAGGCTTTCCCATAACTACTCTTAGGGGCCCATTTATTAAACCTCGATTTTTATTTCTGGTTGATGGTTTTTAGGGGTAAAATTATAAATTTTTGTTGGAAAAAAACTTTTTAGAGATTTAGCATACCCCAAAGATGCTGAAAATCAGAATCCAAAAATAAACCTCAAACCTGTAGAAGTCAATGCAAGGCCGAATTTACATAGTGAGTGCTCCTAGGCCCGCTATCATAAGTCGCCAGGTCCCTTCCCATTTAGTCGCTCAAATTTTCATTATCAGGACCAGAGCAATGGGTATTGGAACACAGGAAATTTAAAAAACTATTGTATAACCTGCGCATTTGGGTGTGGTTGGGCAGCATACCACCCCCTACAATCCTGCCGGCCCCCACCAGTCCAATAAATAGTGACTGTCTATGGTATTTTACAGCATCCCCTCTGGCATTTGCCAGAACCCATAGATTGCCAGCCGGGCCTGGTAGGTAGAGGCTTTTCTTATTGGTCAGTAGTTTGTTCTCCTTTAAGTTGTTTCTTGACATCCTGATCTGCAGGATAATCTGAAAAGTTTGGGTTTTTTTTCTTATAATCTGAGAAAGTAGAGTTTTCCTAGCGAAAACTCGATAAAAGTTTTCAGATTGCCAATTGTATGATATGATGCTTGATTATGTTGTGACATTTGGTTGTTCCGATTTTCTTGAGAAAAATTAATAAGTAAAGTCGTTGGAGAGTTTGGTGGGAATTGTTTTCATAAAAAATTATAATCATTTGAGTTTTAGTAAATGTGCCCCATAAACTCCCCCTATGGACATGAACAAATCTGCCACTTAAACTGTGAAAATTGAGTCCTATTCCTTATTACACCTTTATATGTCTATGTACAAAAGTGTCCTTATAAAACCTATTCCATTCCCCACCTGTTTCTGCTCAGCAGTGATTAGTTATCTTCCACCTAAGTTTTTTGTTACTAAAGGCAAAGTCTTTCCCCAGTATCCGCCAATAACAGGGGTTTAAATTGCGTACAAACCTGGATGCTTCTTGGCTATATTCCTTTATAAAACATCTCCTCTTGGACTGAACAGCCGATAGCTGTTTGCTAATTTCTTTCTTTTTTTTTAAGAATGCTTCTTGTATTCACTCACTCAACTGAAGCCTGTCCCTGTCAATTTGGGAACGACAGACGTGCATGGTAAATATGAGACCCAGTTCATACACTCATTTTCTTTTTTTTCTTTGGTTAATGCTTATTTGTATCCTTTTTGTAAATATTCTTTAATTATTTACAGTTGGTATTATTTTATGATTTTATACAATAAATATCACATGTTGAGTTCAAAGAGGTGGCATATATAAATATATATATATATAT
>CM044445.1:13759333-13783738 GCA_024363595.1 Xenopus borealis
TAAACTGGAATCAATCATCCTCTGTCCTCCCAAAGCAAAGAACAAAGACTACCGATTTTTTCAATTAAATAGAGAACACATAAAAAACTTCAATAATGAGCTTGTATCGGACATCTATGTATAATGCCCCTATCAAAGTGGATTATGATTTACTAAAGATCTGTTTGACCTCTGGTTAATCTGGTACAGGTATGGGACCTCTTATCCAGATTGCTTGGGACTTGGGGTTTTCCAGATAATGGTGCTTTCAGTAATTTTGATCTTCACGTCTACAAGAAAATCATTTAAACATTAAATAAACCCAATAATCTGGTTTTGCTTCCAATAAGCATTAATTATATCTTAGTTTGGATCATGTACAATGATCTATTTTATTATTATTATTGTTGTTATTACAGAGAAAAGGGAAATCATTTAAAAAAAATTGATTATTTGGATAAAATGGAATCTATGGGAGATAGGCTTTCTGGATAACGGGTTTCCCAGATGATGCATCCCATAGTGAAGAGGTCAGCAAAGTCAAAGCCAATCATCCAGGAAAGAAGAACTACAGGGCTAATAATTAAGATGTAGAACTAGGAGTAGTATGGGTTATAGCCCTGGACACCGTGCATTCTATTAAATATGGGGGTTAGTGTTTTGCACCACTTCATATCATGCAAGTAAGGGTGGCCCAGGTGGATGCATTATGTTATGCCATTGTTCCCCTTGTACATGGTGGGTACAATTTGAAGCCAAATGCACCCTATTCACTACCGTCATATATCTTTGCACCATTGGAACTAAGTACAGTGTTGCAGAGTTGTAATTGTACGAAGCAATTGTTCATTGTTAATAAACAAACAGTTATTTACACCATTGTTTTTGCACCACTTTAATAAATGGGTATACCTTTACATTATTTGTTATTCTGTGTTTATACAAGATTTAGAGAACCTCTTAGACTATCAGCAGTGTTCCATAATAGCAATTAATAATTGGATACCTTGGAACTTCCTACTCCAACCTCAACTTTCTGCTGTCTCCATAGAAGCTATTAACAGTAAAGTGTTGCTTTGATGACTATACCATGAGGCAGACTTGCCTTTTTTTTAAATTCCTTCCCTCCACTTTTGGAAAAATCATAAAATCTTCCATCTTCTTTTTGAATTCGACATTGTTTAACCCAAAGCTGGCTACCTAAAGTCCTAGGTGTTGCATTTGCAGCCTCAGCCTTAAAAGGGGCTCCATGGACATCTTTGAATGATATTTTTATCCTTTATTTATATAGCGCCAACAAGTTTATGAAGCACTTTACAGAGTTTGTGATCTATATATATATTTCTTCCTGCCCCAGAAGAGCTTACATCTAAGTCCCCTCAAATTAAACAGTTGCCAATTATCCTGCCTGCATATTTTTGGAGTGTGGAAGGAAACGGGACTACCCAGAGTATATACATGCAAACACAGACATAAAGTTTGCACTTCTTGCAGTTAGTGCCTTGGTTGGATTGAAAACCAGGACCCAAATGAGGCATGACAGAAATGCCAAACACAACTGTCCATATGATCAGCATTGAAATCTGGCCCATGTAAATGTTTTCTGCAACATGGAAGAAGCACTTTTACAAGGAAAAAAACTCTGCCATATACAGTATGGCTTGCACATAACAATTTATACGAATCCCCTTTAAACCAGTTGGTAAAGCCTGTAAAATAATTTTGCGAAAGGGAGTAACAATAAAATAACAAAGTAACTTTCCCTTTTCCTAAATATGAATTATTTCAAAATTTGGTATCCAGTCAAGTAAAGCTACTAACCAGAAGGATAGGCTTCTTTAGCAAGCTACACAGTTCTCTTTTTATTACAAAGCAAATAACACTGATAGTTTGGGCTAAATGTCCTTTGATGCTTTTACAATCTAACATGTTAATGGTGAAAATAAGTGGGCTGACTGCTTCTTTAAAACTGGAAAAGTCCCTTTAAAGTACATGATGTTAATAGGTAATACTGAATAGTCTTTCTTTAGTCTTCCCTAACTTCTCTTCCCAGCTTAAGCCAGCGGCCAATCAGAAAACACAACCAAATATTTAAATTCAAAGTAAAAAAAAAATTGCCCTTTATCATTAAGAATAAAATGAAGACAAACTATACAGTGATAAGAATAAAAAGTATATCTACAAATTTTTCTCGGCCTTAGGTTGGTGCAGAAGCCTGCTTTTGGTGGTCCCTGGACAAATTCTTATTGACAAGTGTATTGTGAAACTCCTTTTGTTTCCCCTATTCATGAAAATGAAAAGACATTGAGGTTTAACTAATAATAAGATGGGATGTCAGAATGTTGACAATGAAATAGAGTCTCTTTTATTCCTTTGAGGCATTGAGCTCAGTGCCCATTCTTCAGTCTTTTACAGTTGTGGTTTCTTGCTTGACAATGGATTAGTCATATACCACATTGCTTGCCTGGGGCATGTTCACCTCCTAATAGCCAGAAGATACTTTAGTTGCTCCCCAAGCAACACGTTGTGACCGATGTCTAAAAGTGCTTTCTTTCTGGAAGGCTGACCTGTGTCTTAACAAGGCAGCTTTTCATTCATGCAACAAAGTTCACCTTGTAAGTTAACTGGTGTCCGTTGTCCCAGGCATATAGCACCTTCTCTTTAGGGTTGTAGTCTATTTGTGTAGTAAAGGCATATTCATTGATAAAAGGTAACTTTGGATCTGCTTCTGTGTCGGTGTGAGTGTCGTATGCATAGGAAATCATTCCTTCCTTCTGATTATAGACATCGACAGCATAGAGGATTCCACAAATTATAAAGCAGTTTCCATAGGAGTTGCGTTTAAGCCCTGTTTTCCAGGTTGTTTCCTTCTTTATGGATAGGTCATTAGGATCAAGCTTGCTAATAACAATGACTTCTTGTTGAGAATAATCATAATCCAAAGATGGGTAGATAACCCAAAGGCCACTTTCATCGACGGCAAAATCTATATCAGAATGACCTCTCCACTTCCAAGGGGTAGTGTCTTCATATACCACGTCATGTAGGAGGGTCCAAGCGGCTACAAAGCGCTGCTTTAGGTCATACTTGATGATATTCTTCGTAAAAGCCCTATTGTAGAAAAAGGCTCCTTGGAACACCACATGTCCAGTTCCTATCCAGTTGTAAGGGACCTTGTAAAGATTGCTCCACCGACCTTTGATTTACAGAAAAAGAACAATACTGTTACATGTATATACTCCAATGCTAAAGGCTAATTATACAAGGGAAATACATAATTGCTTTCCTAGGATATATAATAATCTTTATCTCTTGTATACAAACTGGTTATACATTGGTTCATAAACAAGAAAATAGCTTCTTGTTGATAAAGCTTTCCAAAGTACAGGTTTCTTTTTCAAGTGTAAAATAATGTTCACAGTCTACAGTGTAATTCCCTCTTGTCGGGCGCTGAGTTGTCAGATCAGACCTGAAGATTAGATATCTTAGACCTTGAAATCGGATATGGATCATAGAGAGAGGTTACACTACCACATTCCTAATTGCCTAAAGTCAGTGCAGCTGTACAAATGCAGGACTTTCACTTCATCTGTAAGATGTTAGAACGATTTAAAATAATTTTAGGTGATTTTAAACATATAATATTTAGTCAAGGAGTGGTGAAAAAATGGCAAATGGTGACTATTGAACAGAATGTAAAGTTGCTTTTAGATAAATAATGCAAGGTTTATTTAGTGGACCAACGTTTCGATTCTGCACAGGAATCTTCGTCAGGGTGAGAAACACCTATTTTTTTGCTCCCTAGAATGCAGCTAGCTACTCCTCAGTGAATGCTGAACGGACTATAAGGACTTTGACATTTGTTGAACACCTCCTTACACATGTGCACAGTAACGGAACTAGCTGGCACTGGACCTGGGTGCGGACCTTGCAGCCTGGCCCCCCACCGCCCTCCAGAAGCTATCTTCTTTCTGCTTCATTGGTGTGCGATCTGCCAGCAGGCCCTGGTTCAATTGCACTCCTTCTCCCGTGGTAGTTCCGACACTGATGTGCAACATTTAAATGCCTCCTAGGTTACATCCAGCAGTGTTGTGACCTGCACCTCGTGTGACTAGCTTGGTAAATGGACCCCATTAAGTAATGCTGAGAGTTCTTCAGCAGTTTTCAATATGTATCGGCTTATTTCCTCCTGCTGTCAAAAAGCTGTGCCTCACTCTAAATATAGCACTGCCTGCTCACAGTGAGTACTGCTTGGGAATGCTTTGGGATTCCCATTCACCTGAATATAAGGCAGCTGCTAATGAGGGAGGTTTGATTGCTATGGTTCTACCTAAGAAGATTGTGTACTCAAAATGACAGTTTTCCACAATCTCTTTTAAATGAAACAGATTGATCTTTTGTGTCTGAACATTTCTTACCTTGCTTAAAGTTGTCAAGGTTCCGGAACTCCACAAGGTTATTTCCATAATAGTAGTTGGTAACATAGATTCTTCCATCTTTGGCTGTGGGATCTTTCATCCATGCTCCTTCATTGCGCCCATAGCTGTGATGTTTTTTTGGAGTCTCCACAGAAGCAATGGTCCCTTCACACTCGCCTTCCCTGACTGTAGAAAAAGGATGCAGACCATTGAATGAACGTTCCTGAATTTCATGTATACATTAGTACTATCTGCTGCATCTATAGAATGGCCAGAGCTCTGCGGTGACTGTGTCAGAATTCAACATATCAAATTGCTACTTGTAGTGATTCCACCCCATAATAGTCTGTACTTGTACCATGCATAGCTATGGGACCCACAAAAATACAGTAATGGAATTTTGTACAAGGAATTGTGTTATTAATTTGGAACCATGTTTTGAGACCATGACTGCCCATGTTTACGTGGCCTACCAGGTGTTTTTCAAACGAAGCAGAATACGTAAAGATTCAATAAGACCCCTTTTTTTGTTCTTGACTGGCTTTACCATGAAAATGTTCAAAGTTCTAATTAAATTTGCTTCAAATTGTAACACAGCCCATTTTAGGGCACAGACAGATTTTTGGCCCGGGGACCGGTGTAGCACCAAATTCTTTTGCAAGGACTGGGGGGTTGGGAGGGGTCAGCATCCAATTCTGCCTCTCCGGCGTCCAATTCTGTGTGCCTCGTTAATTCTGCGCCAGGCTCACGACCTAGTTCAGGACTGGCCGCGGCCTGGCAGTTGGGGAC
Organism: Xenopus borealis; assembly: GCA_024363595.1. Classification (NCBI taxonomy): domain Eukaryota; kingdom Metazoa; phylum Chordata; class Amphibia; order Anura; family Pipidae; genus Xenopus; species Xenopus borealis. The sequence continues at coordinate 13,764,520 of CM044445.1, forward strand.
CCCTGCAATAGAGGCTTCAAACTCAAGACCTCTTTGCCAGAAAACAAGCTTAATAGATTATCATTCTGTCACATTATAAAAAATGTTTAATATGGTATTTAAATGGTACTGACCTTTGTTATTCGTCTCTGCTTCAGCTCCAAGGAAAGTAGATGGAAGCGTAGTTGGTGAATATTCTGTAGTTGTGGTAATTGTGGTTCTCATGGTGGTTGTTGTTGATTCAGTGGTGGTTGGAGTTGTGGTGGGTGTTGCTGTTGGTGTAGTTTTTTCAGTGTCTGTAATCCGTTCTTCCCTAATGAAATAGGATTCTGTAATATTCCCTTCCAGTTTAATCTCTGGCTTTACTCCTCTGTGTGGTCCCTTAACAACACTCTCTAAAGTAGGAAAAAAGGTTAGGAAAGAAGGTCTAATTAGTTCACAGTGTTTCCATTGCATTAAAAACAGTTGATCTACCACTTGAGCCCGGATATCTCTGAATCTTTGTATATTATTATATACATCCTATACACATATTGTAAATCTTATAGTTTCTAACTACAGTATATGTGGAGAATAATCCTGGACTGTTCTAATGCTTTGGTGTCTTCCTTTTGAGTTGTATCACTGGGTGGTTTGTTTCCATAATTCGTACTGCATTTCTACTCTACAGCTCCAAGCTATCTGGTGTATTTGTAATACTGCCTTTAAACTGCCTGCAATCGCACCCTGTGCAAGTTAAATTATTAGTCCTGCCTGACCCAAACTGGAATATGAATTTTCTATAAATAAGAAATATTTTTTATAGGAACAGTACCTTTAAGCACTTTGTTAAGCTAAAAGTACAAGTGCACACTTGCAGGGCTGGGCCAAGCCGACTAGGTGCTCTATGAAATCTGACTGGCCGGAAATATACCCCCCTCCCTGTTTAACATAAGCTCATTCAGTTGTTCTTATGTAACATACTTTATGGAATGCAGAGGAACTTCAAATCCCAGAATTCATCACTTCACTATGGAGCAAGGTGAGGGAGGGGTTGTAATACACTGTGGGCCTAAGGGGGGGTGAGAATCGGGTATATCTGAATAAAGAAAATACATTTACATTTATTTTTGGTTTAGATTCCTATTCAAGTTGAGGCAGTGCTTATGTTTTTACATAACTGAATGAGTTCATTTCAGAAGGGGAGGATTATAGTTTTGCTTTAAGTCCATCATCTGTCCTCCCCTTCACATACATTATAGTTTCTAACTGTGCGATCCAATGCCACCCCCACATTTTTCCCCTGGGTGAGGAGGAGAAGACTGGTTGCATCACATGCATTGTTTTTAGAATGAAGTCTTCCCTATTAAGGCATGTACTGTACTGAGTAGGCCAAATCAAATGGCCTCTTGACACAGTTCTCTTTATAGAAAACAGATCATTTTCTGCAACCAAACCATATACCACTGATGTTACTAGAATGTTCTTCGGAATCCTGACTTCCACTTTCAAGCTTTAGAATAGAAGTTTAGCCAACTTTGTATAAGGGAAAGTAGTTTTGGAAAAACGTTTAACTTACTATCTGAAAAGTAAATTTTTATGCTTGGATGAAGGAATCCATTTTCCGGTACTTTATGGGAAGAATACTACTTAATAACCATTTATCTAAAAGGCTACATCTACTGCACTTCTACTTGTAATGACTATCAGTTAACAAAGACATGGTTGAGGCAAAGTAAACAGATGTAGTGAATACATAAACTGTATATACATAAATTAAATCTAAACCCATAATTTGATAGAAAATAACAAAAAACGAACAAATTCATGTACAAAATGAAATGCTATTATACTAAAGCAGATAATTATGTAGCAACTGCCTTTTTTCTCTAGACATTCTCTCTGACGTTGACTTTGTATTCGGGAAAAAAAATCAATGGTGCCATTTATTCATATCTTGAGGCTATGGTTAATTTCATGTATGTAGGCTTTCTTTATTAGAGCACCACAATCATTTTCTCCAGGGCCTTTAACAGCTACTGCTTTGTGACCCATTGGGATGTGTCATCTATAGATCTGGTCATAAGGGAAACTATTGCTTTGAGAAACAATGGTCATTTCTTCTTCGCCATTTTTGTTCCTACTTTTCCACAGACAGAAATATCCCAGTTCAGCAATAAAATTTGAATATGTTTGTACTGAAGTTCCTACTCATTATTATAAATGTATTTTATGTGTTTTTAACATGACAAATCATGGCACATTATATCACTTTACTCTTTTTAGTGTGATACTAATTTAGTTGAATAGAGGCACACGGTCAGTCATGGTGTAGACAAACATCTGTCGATCCAAGTGGTTAAAGATGGCCATAGACATTACAATTACGATCTTTCCTAGAAAAGATCTTTCCAGGAAAACTTGTTCATTTCAACACACACGTGTAGAGCCGAAACGTCAGATATACAGGTAGAAACAATAAAATTGTACATTTATCTGATGATTCATTACTAACAATGGCTGATGTTCGGATGCCTTCAAAGCTTGCATGTAAAGCCATATTTTTTAATCACTGCTCCTGTTCATTTTTGACCAGTGTCCTCCAATAACAACTTCACAGCAATGGCATAACCTATAGGAATAGACCTGATGTTGTTTTTCTTAGAATACTGCATTACAGTAAAGTTTAAAAATGAATGATTAGGCAGCTATGTAACAAGAACGTCTAACATCTAAGGTCCTCTTCGTTTGTTCACTAAGACAAATCTTCATGATGTTGCTAAATAGTGCACACTATGATCAGTACCTAAAATCATGATAACACATCATGAAAAATGGATGTACAGTATAATAATGCTGCACATTCTGTTTTAGGGATCTGTATCAGCCCAAGGCAACCATAGCCTTTTTAGCACTGAATATATGTGCTTTCAACAAGTAGCTCCCTATATTTTTTTTGCCTAGTTGATTAGTCATTTATTCAGATTCTATTTACAAGGTTTAGACACCAGTGCATTCTGCATCAGGATTTAATATTCAGCACTGTGGAATCAAGAACAGGCAATTTAAAATGTTTTGATTGCTGATTTCTGATCACCCCATATTTCTCAGCAGCTGCCTTGAGCACACTGAGCATGTGTCCCAGACACTCCTAACAAATTCCAAGTCTCTTGTGTCCAACTGAAGGCCTGGCTCATTATAGTTATAGAGATGCTGAGCTTTTACACTAGGTTCGGCATATAATAGCTATGTTCATTTTTAGGGTTAGGTTCTTCTTTAAAAGGCACTCCTGCCACTTCCTCCAAAATGTAGACAAATATTAAAATGTTAAGCAAAAAGATGAAATATTTTAAATGTCTCATTTGTTTGGGACTGTGCTTTTTACTTATATATAGGTTTTTGTTTATTTTCTAACGCATAGCATGGAAACCAAATTCTCTGCACTGTGCAAATGTCCAAAATGTATTTCTGCAGCAAGAACAGTCTTAGGTGTTGATGTGTTATGCTTGGATACATATTGGTGTGGGAGTTGAATTCCTGTATGTGGTTTGGTGTAGGATTGATTTCTTTGGTCAGTATACAGTTGTGGGTGTTGTAATGAATTTCTGCTTTCTGTCTGGTCACTGTATAGTTTGCAGAGCAGATTCCACATGTTGGCCTTGATTATTCCACCAGTTGGGAGAACTGTCACCAAACATCTAAATCGTCCTAGTAAATGTAATGAAAATAGCAGGAGAACTTATTCCCCATGAATATTGTTTCCATCTGAAAAGCCCATTATATTTCCTGTATTATGACTTGGGGTGGTATTTGTTTTGTCATCGCCTTCTTGTGTATTTTCTGTGCAGAGGTGTATTGCGTGCTATGTATTTTTCTGCTAAAGAAGTGGTGGATTTTGAGATTGCTAATGACAGCACTGATGGCTGTAAAGACATCTAGAAAATTGACCATGAAGTAGAGTTCATATCTGAGCTTGAGCAGTAAGACACAAATGAAATTCGGAAGTTCACCAAGAGACAGTTTGATGCTTCCTGTACTTCACTGCCTTCTTGATATGCCAAGACATACTCTGTCTTCTTTACAGGAAACAGACTATCTGCTAATCTTCAAACCTTCAGGCATTGTAAGCACAGTCTTTGCTGTGTATGAAGACAGACTGTGCTGATATTTCACATTTCAAATGTAAGGTTTTTAGCACCCCTATGGTTATAATAATATAAACCCAATAAATTCAGATTCCACTAGACTTGCAATGTTGTTCTAAAACAGAACTACTTTTGAATCTTCAGTCTCTACTGTATAAATAGCAAGAAGGACAATTGTGGACTTAATGGCTCTGTGTAATACATAGAAACGTTAAAAGACTACTTATATAATAAAGTAAAATAATATATATATATTTTCTCTGCATTACATTTTCATGACTGAGCTGCAGGCTTACACGATTGAAATAAAAACCGCAATAATTAACTCTAACCCTAGCGTAATATAATATATTATATTGGAGATATTGTGGTTTTTCTTTGGATTATGTTTTCTTTTAAGAACCCGAACACTGAAAGCATAATGATATTACTCTATTGACTCTTAAAAATTGCTCTGTGTTCATTTGGTATTAAGTAAAATGAATTTAAAAAATTGGCTAACATGTTCAACTCATTATCAATAATATCCAATCTAAGTGCAAGTCACATTAATCTTGATATTGTCATGGCTGCTCCTGTGTTAAAATGGGAATGCATGGAAGGTACTTCAATCATACATTTTTTGTTCTGTTGCCCAGCAATTTTTGTTTATTGGAATTCCAAAGTACCTCCCTGTCTCCTATCTGCATTCATTTCTCACAAAGGGCTCTGCAAATCACCAATCTGGCTTTCATCCATAAAATAGTATTTTAAAATAAAATAAATGCAGAGCAGATAGGGCTAACGTCTGTTGTCGTGCATATTCCCCAGATCCTGTGTAGCTTAGAAATGTAGCATATTTTCTCCATTTAAAACCTGTGTGTGTCTATTTTTTTTGGCCATCTATATTGACATTTTTCTTTTAAAATATTCAAGATAAGAAAAGGGTGCATAAAAGGTGCCAAGGATTTTCACTTGGCTGGGGTTCAAGAACTTACCGTGAAAGTCTAAACAGTTTGAAGAAATAAATGTACATAGTAAAAAGTTTTTGGTGTAAAAAGACTTGGTTTTCATGATCCCAGTACTCAACCTGCCCAATAGATCTTACTGTGCATAACCCAAAAAAAATTACATCTCTAGCCTAAGGTAATGTAATAATTTCAGACAGATCTTCTAACTCATTGCGACCAATCAAAAGTTTGCTTCCAAACCAGTAAATGATACTTGCTGAATGATTACTAATCCTGGTGCAAACATCATTACAATAGGCTTGTGTTAGGGTTGGGGCAGACAGGCAGATTCTGGGAGATATAATCTCCTCTTCTGCGGGATGACAATCTCCCTGAACTGCCTTCCGTCTGTTTGAATGAAATATCACCTGCACTAATGCACTCACGGCGCTTCGATTTCCGAAGTTGCCTCACTTTGGTTGACTTAGGAAATCGAAGCGCTATGTGTGCATTAGCGCAGGCGATTCTTCATTCAAGAAGGCGGAAGTCAGGAAGAAGGCAGTTTGGGGGGATGTGGCAGGGACGCCCACCACGCTGCTCTGCCTCTTCCTAATGCCAGTTTTCTAGGGTGCGCGCAGCGGGAACTTCCCCTTTTTAAAGGCGCAGTGACACTGGCGTGTGACGTCAGCACGCAATGCAGCCAAATTCTAATTGTATTTAAAGGGGCTTCAGTACTGTGTTCGTTGCTCGTTATTGGTTCATCTTTGTGAGTTCCTGGGTGATATTTCTGAGTATCTGTTATCTGATTCCCTCCACTTGTATCCTGCCCTCACCGACCCAGCCTGGTTTGACTACATTTTCTGCATGCTCCTTGAACAGTAACCTTCTGCCCAAAAAGACTTTGCTAATGATCGTCCTCTGCTCGTCCAGAACCCTTAGCTTGGCTCCTCTCTTAAGGTGGCCATACACGAAGAGATCCGCTCGTTTGGCGATGTTGCCAAACGAGCGGATCTCTCCCCGATATGCCCACCTTGAGGTGGGCGATATCGGGCTGATCCGATCGTGGGCCCTAGGGCCCAACGTTCGGATCAGTACGGGCGGGCGGATCGCGGGAGCGCATCAACAAACAGATGCGGCCGCGATCCGACGGGATTTTTAATCCTGCCCGATCGACATCTGGCCGACTTTCGGCCAGATATCGATCGGGAAAGCCCGTCGGAGGGGCCCCCACACGGGCAGATAAACTGCCGACACAGTCTGTCGGCAGCTTTTATCTGCCCGTGTATGGCCACCTTTAAACAAAACCTGGCGGCATCCAATTAGCTGAGGGCTCCTCACAAGGTGAAAGGCGGCTGTTATTGGCAGAATCAAGAGCCGAGACCAGGGAGCCTAGCATTGGTTCTGGATTTTGGCTGCCAATCATGACAGCCTTACAACTAATAGGCTCTGGATTGCTTAGAAAATAACCATAATGGATCTGCAGATCCATTATGTAAAAATCAATTAAGTAAAAAAGGTTGAACTTTTCATCAATTTTGTACAACATTACAAAACAGCAAACAGTTATCCACAGTTTAACCTGTTGTTGAGTCCTTCCAACAAAGCATGTTGTCTGGATTTCATTAAGGCACACAGGAATATAAGGAGGTGCATAGGTAATAATGATAAGTCTATAGTGCTAACTATGGATCCCTCTATAGATATGACTTCTAGAGCTCAACTGTAAGCAGTGCTTAAGAATTGTCATTAAGCATTTATAGGGGTAATTGCAAAACTGCAGAGAGGAGAGTTCTGCACATCCAGTTTGCTACACACTTATATTATATCAATTCCGCAAACAAGAATCTAATGAGCCTTGTGCATAATCTGGCTCTATCTACAAGCTCGGGTCATTGGGTACTCAAGAGCTTGGCCATTTCTTGCATGGCATACCTCATGCATAATTGTAGGTATTTTAAGAACACTATGTTATGGCTTAGTTGTTACTATGGGATGTAATCTATGAAACAAAACCTTATAATGTGATCATACGCTAGACTGGGCAAAGAGAAAATAATGTTGTGCATGCAAAAAGAATGTAGGTTGCTCACTCCTACTCTAGAAGGACTGGAGCTTTTCATTCCATATTAATTACAAACCAACAACTGTTAGATTGGATTGCCATTATCAGTGCTTGATTGTGTCTCTGTTTTTAGAACTGCCTAAGAAAGGTTAAGGATTCAAAGTCATCCGACTCTTTGGAACATCATTTCAGTGTTCCTTTTCTAAGGCATCGTGCAACTGTTCATCCACAGGCAGCACACAGTGGAGGCGTCAGGCTCTACTTTCCATACAGATTGCACCCCAGATACAGAGTTCTTAGACAATAGTAGAAGAATGTTATTAAATGTGCAGAAACAGCTGACTGTAGCAGCAAAGAAACATCTGTGAATTTCAGATTGCCATCGTTGTGCTGGAATTCTACAATGGGCTTTATCCTACTGGAAATAAACTAAAAGGAAGTTCTGTTTCTATTCTGATTTATGCTTAAGAATTTCTACTGCTTGGCATTAACCCTAGAAAATCACCAGGTTTAATTCACTCCCTTGACTGCAATACTAGCAAATAGATAAATGCAAAATAAACTAACCTAGAGATTAACAAACACTCCTCTTCTACTATATACAAACTCCAGGAAATAAGAAAGACCTGCTTTACGAAAATAACTTTGGATATATATAGAAATCGTTCTCTGAAATGTAATCATTATGAGGAATTTAGAACAGAAAAAAACCCAGCGGCTCTATCCAGAAAGAAAAATTCTCGTTTGGCAATTAAAAAAACAAAAAACTCACCCGAATGTGGAGCTGACTTGGGTGCAATGCCCCAAGTCCGTCTCTTATGGGTGTAGCATGATAAACGGTTAAATTCAAGCGATGCAGTTCAATCAGTGTGATAAATATTCACACTCACCCATAATCGTGGGTGGCCCAGGTGTAGCACCTAGGGTTGCCACTTTTTTTTATTTTTTTTAAATACCGCCTTCCTGTGTATTTAGCTTTTCCTATTTTTCCTATTACTAACATTTGGATCAGCCATCAAAAATACCGGTCAGGCCGGTAAAAAAAAACGCCAGGTGGCAACCCTAGTAGCACCCCAAACCTATAGCTTGGGGTGAAATCAACAAAAATAGTGTGGAAAGGCACACACTCCTGCGACACACCAAATGGGTGAAACTTAAATCTTTATTCCATGAGTAAAAACAACCATCCTGACAGGTTTTGTATCCAAAGATACGTAGTCATAGGCACTATGACTACATATCTTTGGATACGAAACGCATCAGGATAGTTCGTATCCAAAGATACATAGGCATAGTGTTTTCAATAGCATAAACACCCAATACACAGTATACTCTAGATAAAGCACTGTGTATCTTGTCGGCGCTATATAAATTAATGATGATGATATTGCCCCTTTCTCCCTTCCCCATTTAATGCCAACCTCACACCTTACAGCCAGGTAAATTCCATTCAAAAATGTGCAAAAATGGTATCAGGGCTCCATTGGGCCAAGCCCTCTCTTCAAGTCTTGTATCTTGTTGTTAGTTATATTTTAGCAAGGAATCTGTTTGTTCACCATCTACACCCATGTATTGCACAGTGCTGCACAATATGTTAGTATAAATATGCATTATCATCAGTTCAAGAAAATGAGAAATAAAAACGAAATTTGGCTAGAGATGCCATATTTCATATACCGAACTTCGTTCAGCTTAAAGATTCAACACCTTTATAAAAGTAATGATTTTGTGTATAGGAGCTTGCCATCTTGGATTTCCTTAGGAGTGTCAGTGACAGTGCACATTTGGCACACACCCAACAAAGGCACAAAGAGAAATAAACAAGGCCTTAAAAGGGCAGTTTAAGTGCCAGCATTTACATGGTGATGAATCACTACAATTTCCAAATAACATGGAAAAATTATCATTGGAGTCACAAATGATCCACAAGTAAAATTCAGTCAGTCAGTGGCACAAAAACATTACATTGTTTAACTGTAGTTAATGGTTAATTAATGGTAATGGTTATTAGACCAGGGCAAACTTCAACTTTTTATATTGTATGTGGAAAGAAGCCACAAATATTTTTCAGTTTTAATTTCCTTTCAATTAATAGTTGTTAAAGAAGTAATGCAGTTTGAGCTGGGGCGACCCTTGGGCTGTTGTTGTCCCCCTCTCCTGCTCTGCGCTTAAAACTTCAGAGTGGTTCAAAGGGGGGCTGCATCACTAGTGCACTGAGCACTATAGCGCTGTCTTCGTTAGCGGAGCCAAATTTGCATTTTAGAAGACGGAAATTCAGATCTTAAAGCTACAGCAGGCGGCTTTTTGCAGACCCTGGCCGCTCACTGGCACTTGAAGCAATGTTCTCCCCAAGCCTCATGGCAGGAGCGGCCCCTTAGTTTGAGGCTAAGGCAGGTGTGTGCATTAACTTAGTGTTAAAATGCAATCCCCATTGCTTGTGCTTAATGGAAGATGCAATTGAATAATAGAGATTGACATATTAAGGAGTTTTTTCAGTATCTGCAAAAACAAACACATTCAGGTGAATATATACTTACCTCTGTTGCCTGCAGCATAGTCAGCCTCCTCCTGGCGTCCGGCTTTGTAATAGGTTACACCGCGTATAACCACAGGCTGAAGGACAGGAGATCTCGGCCTTGGTGTTGGTTGAGGAGGAACTTGTTTGGTTTTGCTAGCTTCTTTTTTGTTTTTTTCTGCTTTTGGTGGCTTTTCCTTTGTAACTTTAGGCAAAGCCCTTTCTGCATCATTCTTCTTGTTGCTGGCAAATTTGGTGAGACTTTTGCCACCTGCTGTGTTCTGAAGAAAAACAGTAGATTGTCTGTAAAGGATTAATTGCAAATACTTTGTCAAGAAATAGTAATGTGGACTAAGCCTTCTATACACATTTCAAGTAGCACTACTGGGAAATATTTATGAAATGAAAGCAGAAGACCATAAATCCAGTTAATGAGCATAATTCTTCTGCCAGGATGAAGCAATTGGTTTATGGACTTTAAATGATGACTTCTGAACATCCTAAATTAGGTTTAATGGAGTCAGTAACAACTGATACCTCCTGATTTCTGATAGGGGAAGAAAACACATTAAGAGATTTAAGCAGTGCCAGTTATTCCATTAGTAACAGAAGGCACATGTACCCTGCACAGATTCAGCTCGTCCTCAACCAATATATGATCTCTACTTCCTCTGCCTATCCCTCTCTGTTTCTATAATGCACAATCGAGATGGGCTGGTCGACAAAAAGCTGACCTGCACCCAACCCTAAACCGGTTGCCTGGAATCCGCACCCCACCCTAACCTGGCAGGTGCTTGTATTTATACACGAGCAGGCGCAAAACTATAATAGAATGGCACAACTGGCAGCAGAGGGACATACTTTGGTTGTGGGTGGGTTGGGCGCATGTGGAAGTTGAGCCAAAACCCTCCCCAACGGTTGTGCAGAGGTCTGCTCAAACCCTCGGTTCCTGTGGGCTTCAGGCCGGCCTGTACATCGCTTGTGCACAACCACATTAGTATATAAGTATTGTCACTGGATCCCCACATAGAAATTCTACTGAATAAACTCAGATATTGTATGTTGATCATATTTTATTGAGGTTAAAAATGGAAGTTGCAATTGGCCACTATAAATGTACATGAATGTATTTACAATAGATTTAGGGCAAGATGGCACTACATCCAAATTCTAGCTCAGACAATTTTTTTTGGATATATTCAGAATGGTGGATTAAGAATGCAAGGAGTTGGCCTAGAGGTGAAGTGATGAGCCTTTGATATGGGATCTCATGCTAGAGACCCTGGACAAGTCACTTAATCTCCTGGTGTCCCACCATACTTTATACATCTATAATGGCTACTCTGCTTGCTGTAAAGTGCTTTGAGCCCCATGGAAGAAAAGCACTATATACATTTCCTTTTCTTGTCTTCCAGAAAAAAATACCGGCCTCCCTTTATATTTATCTTTTCTCCCGATTAATAACATTGGTGTCAACTATAATTTTTATTGCCCGGCCAGTATTTGGCCCTATGGCCGAACGATCGGATAATGAGAAGCGCAATGGACTTCTTCGGTCAGAAGAAAATCCGACCTTCCCGATCAATATCATGTCCAGATATCGGTAAGACCCGTCAGAAGCCCCATACATGGGCAGATAAGCTGTCAAATTGGTCTAAACAACCAATATCGGCAGCTTTATCTGCCCATGTATGGCCAGCTTTAGGGACCTATTTATCATGCTGAGTAAAACATTGGATAAAAACATCAGCTGTGATGTTGCCCACTGCAACCAATAAGCATTTAGTTTTCAACAGTAACCTACAAGTTAGATAGCAAAAGCAAAGATCTTATTAGTTTCTATGGGCTACATCACCAGTGATATTTTTCCTTCATTTTATATATGGCATGATAAATAGGCCCCCTAAGTCTCACTTGGCTAGCATTAACCTGTAACCAGTCAGATCATTTACTCACTTCCACTGGGCTATACAGAATGGTAGCCAATGGGAAAATCGGAATTTCCAGGGGGCAGTGTAATAAGAGTTGCACTAGGATACATTAACAACCCATTCAAAAAATCTCATGTTTGCTTGAAAACAATGACCGCTTAATACGACCTACTGATTATGTACTAGACCTGGTGCAATTTTTGTGACTTATGTTGGATAAACCCAACAAAGTTAGGCCAACTGCAATACAAGCTGTAGCACAATAAACACACACATTGTACATATATGACCTCTATATGAAACAACTCTGCAACAATATCATGAAAAGTGTGACTCTGTTTTCGAGGTGTAATTTATTTATCACTTTATTTGTACCTGTGCCTTGTTCTCCGGTGCATCCTTCTGCAGCAACTGATACCCCAGGTTTGAAATCTCCTTCTTTATGCTCAGCATAATTTCGGAATAGTTCTCATATTTCTTCATCTGGTTGGACAGGTTCACAACGCTTTCTTTCATAAAGTCGTTTTCTCGACTTAAATTTGTCTTTATTGTCTTTAAAAGAGAAGCAGAATTTTCTATATGTATGTAGAAAACCTTTTATTGTATTTTTTTTAATGTAAACTGATTCAAGGCTGAACTACCCTTGGTGCACTTTTACTGTGACCCAGTGCATTTGTTTAGAGGGGCCAAAAATATTCATCTGAATTCCATTGTCTATTCAATGACTATGTCCTGCCAAAGACAATTGTTTTAGAGGCATAAGTACTCCAGTTTGCAACTAACTTTGAATTTAAAGACAAAAACTAACACAGGATTAAAACAGATGCAGCAAAAAAAAAGACAGCAAAATTTAGAAAAACTGCCCACTGTGATGATGAGCTCACTAAGTACATTATAATCTGTCACTTGACTATATGCTCTCTTTACTCACTTCCTTGGGTCCGAACGTGTCTGTTTCACTGAACTGAACTGAACACTCACTTCTGTAATCTTGTGTGTCCTGCTAGTGTTATGTACCCCCCTCTGTATTCAGGCACACTCTAATAACTGTGTGGTCTAAAGAAACCTTTCTTCTCTTCCCAACCCCCCATGTCACTCTGATTCTCTCTTTTTTTTTTGAAAATTTCTTTATACTCCTGTGCTAAAGTCTATCCCAGAATCTTGAACTGTTCATTTTGCTTGATCCCTTGCCATTCTTACGTGTATGTATAATAGGTCTGCACTGGTCTAGTAACCCCTGTCCAATAATATAACTTAAACACTTGTGTATATAAGGAAAATGTTTGTTATCATGTCTACAAACAGCAGGAGCTGATACCCCGTTAATCCTTATGGTGGCATCAGCCACTTTAAACTTTTAGGCTTAGTCCAGACGGGGAGATTTGGGGGCGATCCATCGCCTGGCGACTTCTCGGCGCGACGGATCGCCCCCGAATCTCCCCAAATAGCTAGGCACCGGTGAGGCTTAAAAGCGCGAGCGGCCAGGCAAATTGGAGCAATTTTAAAAATCGCGCCACTCCGTGTGAACACGCGCCGGCGCTTTCAAGCCTCGCCGGTGCCCAATACTAAACTGCAAACCAATACCAGTAGGGTAGCTGTTTTATAAGTTTTATAGGCTGGGGACAGACAGGAAGATTCGGGGAGATTCTGTCGCCTGGCGTTTTTTAGCAGGCGACAATCTCCCCGAATTTCCTTCTCCCTGTCTGCCGCTAGTATAACTGACAAAGCGCCAGCGCCTGTGCACACATAGCGCGGCGATTTCCAGAATCGCCCGAAGTTTCCTCACGAAGTATCTTCGGGGGCGATTCCGGAAATCGCCGCGCTACTCTTGTACTGCAGCTTCCAAAAGAAAGTTTTTTTTTTAAATATTTTGCCTAAAATGCTTTCTATACAAACCACCCCTTTTGCTAAGCAATTCTTAAAGGTTACATAATAATAATAAATAATAATATTAAATTTAGCACTTGATGTTACCATTCTAACTTACATGTAAGCACCAGCAGATCGTTCCCATTATTCTGCACTTCATGAATGCTGTTGAGCTCATTCCTCATATTTTTCTAATCAAAATAAGCCACAGCTTTAAGTGGGGAAGGAAATTACCTGTCAAAATCCATAGCCTCTTTCTCTGGATTTACTGGCACGGATCCTTTGATTTATCAATAAAAAAACAACTGGTTTCAGAGGAGGAGAAATGTAGTTCTAGTAGTGGAGATTTATATACGTCTTCAAAGACGGTGATTAGAATTCATCACATAACAGTATTCCTAATATACAAAAGCTGCCGCACTAATAAAGAAAACATATTGCAACAAATATGATTGTGAGGAGACATTACCATGCCTTGCGAGAAATGCATCTGATCAGGCAAACTCAGGGTTGGACTGGCCTAGCATGTGACTGTTTTCATCAGCCCTTCTTATTTCCACCCCAGACCTTAAACCAGTAACATTCAACACTACCTATATCTACCCCAAACCAAAAACTCATATCACATAGAGCATACTAGAAAGCCACAAGTAAAAACTGTTACCTCAAACTTTCTATAAAACATTTTAGGCATATTTATTTTAAAGGTATCAATTTATTCTTCTTTTATTGTCTGATGTTGCTGCTTAGTAAAAATGAGGATGAAATTTAGTAGCAACGTGCCTTTGAAAGGTCTAATATATTTTGTCTTTTTTTTCTTTTTATCTCCCCACATTCTTTCCCACAAAGTCTCACTTGGGTTGCTCCTAGTCTGTAAAATCACCTGCCAAGCCACATAAGACCTTTTTCTTTCCACCAAAGCTTGATGGTCTAATTATTTCAGTCTACAGGTGGCCATACATGGGTAGATACAATTGTTTGGAGAGGTTGCCAAATTAGCGGACCTTTCCCCGATATGCCCACCATGAGTGGACAATATGGGGTTGTTCTGATTGTGATCCCTAAGGCCCAACGATCGGATCACAACACAGGGAATGCAGGCAGACAACAACTGATAAATTCCTCAATCCAAATGTATTTTTAAACCTGTCCAACATCTGGCCTGTTATCAGTCAGGGAAGGCCATATATTGGTAACCAGTATATATGTTTTGCTCTTCTCTATGATTGCAACATACGGTACATCTTAGAGGGTAATGTAATACTTTACCAAGTGCAACGTTTTATTTATCAATGCGCAAGTAGACATACTAATCTACTCTTTGCATGCAAACGTGTGATAGGTTTCTGTAGATTTTTTTTAGGTCTGCACAAATCTATTATGATGTCATTGCCCTAATGGGTACAAAAATGTCTACAGAATACAAACGTATCACTGGGTATTAATCATGTTTTCCCTTTATCTTTAATGTCAGATCTATGCTGTGCTATGAATTTGTTTTTCCCCAAACTGAGGACCAATTTATGGGGAGTGGAATATCTATAATTTGCCAATGAAACACAGAAATCAATCTTACCTCTTCGAGAGTGTTCATCTGTGATACCACCTTATTGATGTAGGAATGCACCTTCATTAGGTCCATGCTGTACAACGTTCCCTCTAGGAGGTCAACCATAGACTGCAGCTGCAAAAAATTAGCATAACAGAATGATTCATTATGAGGGATCAGCTTTTCAGGTACACTTTTTCTTATGCATATTTCAGAGAAAAAGAGATGATGTCATAGGTCGTGATAGAACGTTGAGAGCGTTTTTCACCAGATCATATTTTCACTGGAGTTATTTTGTACACTGAACATTTGTCACTCTACGTTACCCAAGTATATAACTAAGAGGGGCTGTATTAATCTTGAGGTTGGAAGTGTAAAAAAATCACTGCATGTGACTGTGTGTTTCTACGCTGGAGAAGAGGTACTTGAAAGAGAACATTACTTTATTCAAAAAGTTAAAGGACATTACAGAGAGATAACACAGGATCTTTTTTACATACTAAAAAGCATAAGAATCCTTTCAGGTAACTACATTAATGAACCAGTTTACGTTAGTGGTAATTCTAGCGACAAATTCAGTTTGCGAATATTTAGGCTGCAAAATAGTCTTATTTTATGGTGTTTATTATGGCTTGATTAATGGCCAGCCGCGTATCTTCAAAACTGCTAAACTTTATAGATATTAACACCTACACAGTAAACAGATTTTACACAATCAAACATGTATGCATCATATATATCCACATTTCAATACATCCAGTCCCCTGCCAGTAGAATCATATAAAAAAAATCAATCTGTGTGCATCATATAAATGTAGTTTAATGTAGGCTGACAAAGCCTTGGTCCCTCCTAGCCATAGTTCGTCTTTCAGCTGAAAAAACCTGCTGTGGCAGCAGAGAAAAGAATAATCCGAAACATCTTTGATTATCCTGTCACTTCTGTTGTCAGGAATGGTAAAACAAGGAGTTATGGGATATTTCCTGTCCCCTTGAGAATTTTCTGGCAAACAAACAATTTACTGCCACTATATAGATAGCGGTAAAATTTTCCGAATATTCTGGCGTTACTTTGTCTTTTGCACATTTCGCTGTTTAGTAAACCAGGCTACAATACAAAATAACGCTACATACATGTGTATGTAGCGTTATTTTCAGTGAATGCGATAACTGGCGAACACATTCTTGCGCAAGAAAATTCGCAAATTCACCGCAGGTTCATAAACTCGCAAAAACATATTCAGCTTTATATTTGTCTGTTTTTTGTGCACAGATTTTTACTGCACTTTAGTAAACAGACCCAAAGATTCTAACTTAAGCTGGCCATAGACGCAATGATCCGATCATACGAATCCTGGATTCATATGACTTTCGGATTGTGTGCGGAGTGTCCCGACACTTGTTGTGCCATGCCAATCGGTCGTTTGGTCGATCGGACAGGTTAAAAAATTTTTGTCAGCTGACGATTATATCTCTGCGTATATTGCCGATCGTACGATATTCAGCGGGAGTCGGACGCGACTTTCGTACGATCCCTGTTAGGGGGAGAACATCGGCTGATCTGTGCTTTTACTACTTTATTTATTCTGAAGGTTAGTGGCAGGTCGGGAGATGGGAATGTCCAATCCTACGATGATTTGTACAATCGGATCTTTACATCTATATCCAGATTTAATTGGCTTTTGCCAGAGAGCCCAGAATAGCTAACAGGTGCAAATCAGATAATTTGTAACAATTCTGAGATATGAAAATAAGTAATTGTAACAGTTTAGATAAGGAGGTCCCTTGGGGAAAGTTAGACTCACAGCTTAAAGGGCAATTCACCTTCATTACATTCATAACCTGCCAAATTTTGCAAAATAAACATGGTAATTAGGGGGTGTGGTTGCTCTCTAAAAAATTTTGTCCCTCTTTTTATTTCCAAAATCTTGGGAGGTATGACATACGGTTTATATAAAAGAGGGATTTTCCCAATTTTTTGAAAATTGCGTTTTCATGTTTTTGTTATTTCATGCTAATGCTTAAATCTTGTTAATATTCTCAGTATAGGACATGCAGGAGAAAAAAACAAGAATCTTTAGCATGTATTTTTTCCAGAGCACAGCGTTTAGTAAGAGCTTGTGACATTTGCCACACTTGGATTTCAAAGGATTCTTTGTAGATCCCAAACATTAGGCCGTTATTGCCATGAAGTGGAATTTACCAAAGTCCTGAATCTGTGTCTCGCACTCCGTACTGCTTTTTGTTGCAGATACCGAATATAGCACTGTGGCTGTTATATTTCCTGAACTGACCCAAAGAAGTCCCTTCAGCCATTACAGTATTGTACAATGAGATGGAGAGAGATATGTAACTTTAGACTCAGACCTGGTCACTTAAAGGACAAGGAACCCTAACTCTCTGGGGAAAGCCACTTTTTGTGTAAAATGTGCTGGTCTGAAGTCTTTCTGAAGCAGTGTTGCTTGGCCATCTTACTTGATTTTCCATTAAGGGTGGAGACACATGGGCAGATTCAGGGAGATTTAGTCGCCTGGAAGTTTCCTAGGCAACTTTGGAAAACTAAGCGCCGCGTGTGCTTAGCGCAGGCGACTTTTCATTACAGAGGAATGGAAGACACGAGAAAATAGTTCTGGAAGATTGTCACCCAGAAGAACCAGCGATTAATCTCCTCTTCAGCACAATGAAGTGGGGGGGGGGGGAATAAAACTAAATCTAGCTTGAAACTTCTTTAAAATACTCAATTTATCATGATTACCTGTGATGTAGCACTGGCATATTTATTCAGCACATTACAGAGATTGTTAATTAGTCCCTGCCCCAGCAGAGCTTACAATCTAAGGTCACATTCATAAGGAGCCGATGTATGTATGTAAATTAGAACTCCTGTTGTAAACTCAGGCAGACATTGTAAGAACATACAAACTACTTGTATTAAAGGAAATGAACCCTTAATTCACAGGGGGGGTTCCCTTTAATGTAGAAATCTGCTTTATAAGCTAAGTTATGTCATCTGACAAGGCCATGACTACAGTAAAATGTGACCCCTCAGGGAAAAAAACATTTCAGCAGACGATTCTTATAAACACATGGGAGAGTGAAATAAATGTTATTTAAGATAAATGACGTAAACGCGAGCTATGGTTTATAGTTTTCCCACTGTGCAAGACTTCAAATGACAGTTTTATTTAGACAAGAGAAGAAGGTTTAGGGGTTGGACTTCATCCTCTGACAGATGAGTTGAGAGGAACCTTAGGGAGTTAGCCCAGAAAACAGATTTGTGGTTTTCTGGGATAAAGCATTAATCGCGAAAGCTTTCCCATGACTTTCTGTGAAAGGGATAAAATTAGTTGGTAAGTGAAGACACATATATTTGACTTGTCTTTCCACAGACATGGCTTATAACACTATTCATCAGATGTTTTTCTGTAACAAGTGAAATTGTAGAGCTTTCACTAAACTAACAGTTTAAAATCACAGGGAGACCATAAGAGCTGGTAATTGTGACGTCAACAATCCTTTTTGGTACCTTAAATAGCTCAGGAGCTTGCTTCTTCATTTTTTCCATCTTCCACTCATTTTCACAGGGATTGAGAGATGATGGAGGGGCTGTACATGAACACTTGCAGTCTGAGCCTGAACTGACCGTCTCCACTGTATAATAATCCTCCACCCGCATGTTGCCACCTTTAACTCGGGAACAGGCCTCTTTGCTTAATGGTCTCATAATACATTTACATCGACAATCTGAGCCCTCCGAAGTCATTTGAACCTGATCTGTATCTCCCAACACCTAAAAAAAAAAAAAGATATGCATTTAGCTATGTAGTACTGGAACAAGATGATGCAAATCCTCAGGCCCGAAAAGGTTTTGGGCAATGTTATTAAAATGCACCATCAAACAAATTGCTATTTCAATGTTAACTACTAAATGGGACAGTAAAAAATGTTTGGCACATGTGTGAGCCTAATTCCCAACAAAGGGGGCTTTCTTCATTGCTAGAGAGAAAATGGTTAGACGTGGAAATGCAGTTGTCTCTCAGCTCTGATACAGGAATTATTCTTATCTTGCCCGTTGTGGACAAACATGCCTATATTGCACTATAGCTGACTAGTACTACTTGTTGAAAAACTATAAGTTAAATTCTATGTGGTTTGCCCCAAAGAGATAGCAGAAACAAAATGTAACCACACATAAATTATGTTACAGCCTTAAACCTTTAATAGAGGATTATGTTCTATGGGGGACATTCACTATGCGAAAATT
>CM044445.1:13786260-13802097 GCA_024363595.1 Xenopus borealis
TGTTTTCCCATGACAGTATCCCTAAGACAAGATCAGTTCAGTTTTACATTATCTTTTAGTAATAGAATTCCCATAAAACTAGTGCTGTTTGAAAAATTGTCTGTTGGCGAGGTTTAAGGAACTATGTACAGGTAGATAGAACCAAAATATATTGCCTGCCTGGTCAGTCTTGTCTGGTGTCATTTTGTATTTATATTTATATTACACAGGGGATTAGTAGCTGCTACTTTTTATGATTCCATTTACAAATTGACATGTTCTGACCATGCCCATCCATGCCTCCAGTCTTTCCTAACCACCGCCTCTGATCTAGCAACCCATGTGTGATATATATATCCAGCAGTGGATGGGTACCATGCTTTGGAGACAAACCATTGGCCCCGTTAATACAGTTAAACACTTTTACATTAGTAAGTTCTAATTTTTATGGGTGGCATAGCTCTTAAGTAAAGAGGGCATGCAAGTACTGTTTAAAGTACTAATCAGATTCCTGCCTTCATTAATTTTTTTAATAGAACACTAAAGAATGTGTGCAGTGTGCAGAAATAAATGTGTACATATATATATATATATAGAGAGAGAGAGAGAGAGATTTTATAGGCCATTTGCACTGTGCACATGTTTAATGACTTTAGGGAAAAAAGTAATGAAAGTAATGAAAGAAAAACATTAGGTATAATAGGGTATATTTTCCTTTTCGCCCATCCCGTTTCAGTTTCTAATCCTGCAGCCTTTTCTTACAATGAAGAAGCTAATTCCAGACTTCCTTTGGGACCTTCGAATTAACCTCTGTTTCCCAGATTTGGGGTGGGGAAGGCTGAGTCACTGCTTGTTAAAGTGAAAATGAGGGGGATATAAACATAATCTCCACACACAAAGACTGCTAATAAAAATGGACACTTTTGCCAAAAAATAGTTTTCACAATACTGAATCATCCAACTACGCTCCACCAAAATAAACACCACCACACCTCTGCTAATACCCCTAAATAGTATGAATGAACGGTAAGAGAAACCTATTAATAAGCAAAGCTTATCTTAAAAACCTAGTAGTGTTTCAACCGGAAGGCTAGTGGGCCTGCATATTTTTATGGCTCTCAAACTGCTCACACAACTTTACTGCAAACTCATTAATTGGCCTTCAACGTAGAAAAAGATGGAGAGTTCTAGCATAGGCTATTGGCCATACTGATCTGTTTATCTAGATCACTTGGAGCAGCCATGATTGCTCAGAGAAGGGTGACCCCGAATGAAAAACCAAAAACCGCTTGATTTACAGAGAAATAGCTGCAAAACAAAATATATTTTAAAATGATAGTAAAGGTGTCGCCATACCTCGTTTGGCGACCTTGAGGTGGGTGATATGTGCTGATATGATCGTTTATCACTAACGCCATTATAATTATAACCCAATCCATGTCCTAAAAATTTTTTTTAAACCTGCCAGATGAATATCTGCCTGATATTTGCCCAGATAGCCTTTCAGCTCACCGCATACACTGAAAAATCAGTCCTGCCAGGTGGATACCTGCCCTATATTCAACCAGATGGGCAGGCCTATCAGCTGGCCCCATACATTAGCCAATAAGCTGCCCACTTGGCTAGGAAGACCCAAGTCAGTGGATTTTATCATCCTTGGTATGACCACTTTAACTGTTTGCCCAGAAAGGTCATTCAACACATATTTACAAGCATTTATGTGATTTATAACCAAGTGCAGTCGTGCAAAAACAAACACAAATGTTGTATTGACACTATTCATTAACGTTACAGCTAGACAATTTTATTATCCAACTGCTGGCCGGCTGGTCCACTTCTCTTTTGTAGGCACGGTGGATTTTGGCAAAATGTTGCAGTGCCTGCCAGCACCTGTGCGGAGCTAATGCTTCCAGTTGAAAGCAGAGTGGGAAGCGCATTCTTGGCCTGGGTTCCTCCGCAGACCGAGATCCACAATCATCTGGCCCTAACCTTAACATTCTGACATTGGTGTAATGAGCCCCTATTGATTTGACTTGATTCGACACATTGGAAGTAATGTTCCCTCTAATTCCTTCTCAGCTACAGTATGAGTGCAAAGATATTATTTTGTGCAGTGTGCTCAGGTCAAAGTTGACACAAATGTTGTGCTTTCAGACAAAATTGGTATCTACAAATATGCATACTAATCACCTGCAAGATGGAAGTTCTGCCCTAAAATCTGTTCAGTATCTATCTGCACTGCTTAGATCTCATACAAATTCTGAGTTGTCTGGTTGAACCTATAAAGGGTGTGTTGCCAAATTCCTCAGTCACTTGTCATATGTGCTCGATAAGAGCAGCAGCCTTCCAATCACAAGTGTGCTCGATGTGTGTTCTCAAGGGTGTAAGGGAACTAATTGTACTTGGCAAGAGTAGACTGAGCACACCAAGAGTTTTTAGAATACTTTGTCACTATTACAGTTAAATACACTTTATTATAGTTATGAAACAGAGGTGCAGAGCTCTGGTGAGTGAAAGGCAGCCAAGTAGGGGTCACCTATGTGCTTCCCCACACTCCTTATGCATGCAGTGCTGCCGAATGCATGCAGAGCTGTATTCATCGGGGAAAAGCAATTCCAAGTCTGCTCATACATACTGTAGCTGTGAACTATTTTCTCTCCCCTAGGGCTCACTTTTATGTTTTTATGTCAAAACACTTAACACTACTTCCTTCTCAAAACAAAACATAAAAGCAAAGTGCCCCTCTGCATGACATTTTGTTTTTATTGTTTGACAGTCAGTATTTGTGTCTAGTTTCAGGCGTGTAGAAGGCAGGGGAAAGTGGGCAGCATTACAATGAGTAGAGGAAACAGGGATTTGTATTGGCTGCTGCACCACTGAGCTGGTTGGTTACCAGGCCTTATGCCTCTGTCCAACCAGATCACTGCTACTTACTTCTAGCTATAACTGGCCTCTCTTGAGATAGGGCTGAAACACTTGACATAATAATAAAGAAATGTTGCTTTTTCTGATATCCTGTATGCAGAAGACTTGTCTTATAATGTGCATTTTTTAGTATATAAAATAATGAATTTCTGCTTGTTGACATGATTTTGCTTTAGTGTTTACCTCTGGGTATCAAATCTATCTTGAGGTATATATATAAATGTTTATTTGAAAAAGTGTTTGCACACTATCACTGCTTTTTGTTTAAGATGCATGGTTAAAAAAAAAAAAGTACAGTTTTGCAGGTAGGACCATCACACTCTACATAAGTAATATTGTATTCACATACCATTTGTGTCCAACTCTTCAGTCCTCATTAGGATACCAAATGTGTGACTTAAATACACTCTTTAGTATTTAAGTCACACGTTGATCAGTGTTTGGTATCCTTGATAAATGTCCTAATGAGGACCAAAACATTGGACACAAATGGTATGTGAATAAATATTTTTTTTACTTATCTAAAGTGTGTTGGTGCTACCTCCAAAACAATATATATATATATTTATACTTTTCTGACTTTCTTTCCTTGAGGATGACACTGTTGATGCAACACAGAGTAAGCTGTACTTGCTAGGTAGTGTTTTATCTGAACTTTCTCACCATCATTGTTTGTATATCCTTCCTTTCTCTACAAGGGGCACTGCAGTTCACTTATAGACTCTTACAGGAATATATTCTTGTGAGGCCTATTCATGACTTTAGGTTTCTTAATACAATGCTGATTACTCTTATGTGATGAATTCCCATCATATGTTTACTTCCTATTTCCACCAAGGAGGCTCTGTTGTACAATCATAACTCCCCTCTGGAAATAGTAATTTAACAGGGGGAGCAGAACAATGAAACAACCCTATGGGTAGAATTACAGCAGCGCTTTCGGCATGATCCTACAAGACAAGACGAAGCGCTGGCGTCAAGTCGGATGCGCCGTAGATAAGGTAAGTTGTAAGAATGACGGATGTAGTCCCATTGTGCGTCTGACTCGAGACTGTTGGATGCAACATGCAACTTCATCTGACATTTCTATTTCTTACATTATCTTCGGCCCATCTGACTTGATGCCAGCGTTTCCATGGATAGCGCAAAAAATCACCCATGTAGTTCTACCCTAAAATTACTTGCTTCTTAATCACTGTAATGTAGGATAAAGGCAGCTCAGGCAGCAGCAGCCCCAGGATAGCTCCTGGACTGTAGTAATACAGAAGATTTAGTGCAAAAATATTGTGGGTGGCAGATATAGGAGATGGTACTTATTTATGTAGCCTAAACATATTCTGTAATGATTTAAAAGGGTTTTTACGTCATTGCCATCAGACCCTGCCCCAATAAAGCTTACATTACATTATCCCTATAACATTCATACACACTATTATAAAGTTAATTCATTCACTCCCACTATGGTGAGCCATTTAACCTGGATGTACTGTATGTTTTTGGAGTGTTGAAAAAAACCAAGGACATGGCTAAATATTATTATCTTTATTATTATTAACATGTATTTCTATAGCGCCAACATATTTTGTAGCGCTGATATGATGGAGACACCCTCTCTAGCCAAGTACCCTAGATCAGAAGTTGCAGATAATGTTATGGCTCACTGGGTCATGCCTAACATATTGTGCAACAACCCGGAATGCATCGACAAGTCTCAAGTGTTATTGTATCAATGACTTGGAGGAAAGCTGAATTAATGATAGACCCCTGAATATGACGCATGTAGCCGTTTTAAGTGGAGCCACATAAAATGTACTTTCTAAACTGATTCTGTTGGTCTTGGTGGTGCTAGTTCTACATTTTTATCAGTGAGTGTAGTTGTCAAGGGAACACTCTCTAACTGGAATAGTAACATTTTGAAGGGGTCCTGCATTGGGCCCACCTTTATTTAATCTGTTAATTAATGGCTTGAAGGAGGGCATTGAAGTACCTGTGTTTGCCAATGACGCATCACTTAACACAGCAATTCTATTCCCTTGTCTACATCTAGATGTTAGGTAAGGTTTACTTGAGAAAAATTACCTGATGGACATGTGTCTTTATCAGCCTTAGCCACTATGAATCTATCATTTTTCACAAAAAGTTTACTTTTATTCTCCCTCTTTTTTTTCATATACGTTGTGCTTTCCACTTTTAAAACTAAAGCTGGCCATAGACGTGAAGATTATAGCCTATGTCGGACAAACGATCGTCGTTAAATCTTCCGACCTGCAACCAACCATTCAGATTAAAATAAAGTAGTAAAGAGAACAAATGATGTTATCATCAGGCTATGAATAGATAGACTGCAAATGTATGAAAGTTATGTTCAACAAATAGTAGTGACAATCTCCCATTGATATTGTCAGATACAGATGCAAAACATGCAGAGATATTATCTTTAGCTGATATACATCTTTTAACCTGTCTGAACGACTGAACGACTGATTGCCATGGAATGAAAAATGAAAAATCGCAGGATGGTATCTATCTTTGCGTCTATAGTCAGCTTAAGAAGCACAAAAGAGTCCAATAGACAAGTAGCTCTGATAGACAGCTTACTAATTAAGTGGCTTGACTAATATTTTTTACAGTTGTTGAAGACTATAGAGTCTGTGTTGACTTCTCATGCCAGACTTCCCAATGCCATGTTGTAAAGACAGGAAATCTGGCATCCGGCAATTAAAATGTGCTCGTCCCTTCCCTTCCAGGCCTAGTGTGCTGCTATTAGACCACACATCTATTGTTCTCATTTGTAATAGGCAGCAACTGTATCATCACACGCATATACAGACGTCATTAAAGGCAAATGAGCCTGCAGTGCACGGGTTGCAGACACAGTAGGCTGCATTCAATTGTCTAAGCCCAGTTTGCAACTGTTATCTTTGTTATAAGTCTCATGTGTGAAATAAAGCAAAGTAACAACAAAACCTAGTGAACAACTTTTTACATACTGCAGGTATAAATTCAGAGTTCTAGTAATGTAATATGCAACACGCTGTCTTGAACCCAAGGCTTTATACTACTGGTTGCCCTGACATTCCCTCTGTGCAGCTGGGATTTCACATAGAGAACATACCTATGTAGCCTGTGTTAAGTGCTTGACCTGGAGCTTCTAACTGGGATCGGCAGGTGCAAATTATTGCTAACACCCTCCTTATGACTTCTCTTTACTACAGTCTGACCCCCAGCTATTGCCCATTGTTCTGTTCTACCTGGCTGGGTATTCTAGCTATACTTTTCCCTTAGATTTCTCTTCATGCTGGCTATAGTGGTCTTTGGTCTACTGGCTTGTGGTGGCCCCACAAACTGAGCAATAAGAAGTGCAATATCCCCTACATTTTGCATGGCCTGGTGACTTGTCTATACCTACACTCTACCTTTGTGCTTTTTAAAGTTGGCTCTAGCCTTCTTAATCCTGTACAGGTATGGGATCTGTTATGCATAAACCCATTATCCAGAAAGCATGAATTATGGAAATGCCAACTCCCATAAACTCTATTATAATCAAATATCTCAAATGCTTTCTTTATTTTTCTTTGCATTAATAAAACAGTAGCTTATACCTGATCCCCCAGCCAAGATATTATTGATCCTTATAGGAAGCAGTGCCAGCCTATTGTGTTTAATTAATGTTTATATGCTTTCTTAATGGACTTAAGGTATGACGATCCAAATTACAGAAAGATCCTTTATCCGGAAAACCCCAGGCCCTGAGCATTCTGGATAACAGGTCCCATACCTGTTTTTGTCTTATTTTTCTTGCTCAGTGATATAATTTGTGTCTCATGAAATATGAAGAAATCAAGTGCCCTCAGAGTCCCCTGACCTGTATAAAAGCACTCAGCATTGTGCCTTTATATGGGCATAGAATATATAGAATATATAGGCATATTAATATATTCCCTTTTGCAAAATATAAGGATATTATTGGTCAACATTGCTAAATGCCTACAATGTGCTATAAGCCTAAAAAAAAGCAATCCTGTAACTGAAGAATAGATGATTGGTATCCAGACTATTTTGTATATAGGCATTATTAAAGAATAAATGTCCTAATAACAGTACCTGTACTTTTTTTTCTTCTCAGGGTACCGAAGAGAAGCATCTCTGCAATCCGTATTGGTTTATAACTAGGTATGTGCCTTGTCTTGTTTACCATTATCACATGCACTATTTCATATTATAAAAGGCAGGGCCGGAACTAGGGGTAGGCAGAGTAGGCATGGGCATATAACCCATGTCTGGTCCCCTCACTCCTTGTCGTCTTTCACTTCCGGGCATGCACGCCGATCGCTCGGCTCTGATAAAAGTCAAGCTCACTGTACTGAGTGGGACCATGGGGAACAACCATAGTGTTAAAGGTGTTGTTCACCTTTAAATTAACTTTTACTATGATGTAGAGAATAATATCCTTAAATAATTTGCAGTTGGTTTTCACTTATTATTTGTTTGTTTTTGAGTTATTTAAATTTTTTATTTTCAGCAATCTGGTTGGCAGGGTCCAGATTACCCTAGCAGCCATGCATTGATTGTTGTAAGAGACTGGAATATGAATAGGAGCAGGCCTGAATAGAAAGATGAGTAATAAAAAGTTGCAATAATAATGCATTTGTCAGTGACCCCGGAAAAAAGTTAAATAATTATTAAGCTATAAAAAAAAAATGAAGACCAGTTGAAAAGTTGCTTAGAATTGTTCATACTACTAAAAGTTAAAGGTGAACAACCCCTTAAAGAACCTCTGCTTTATATATTTGATTTCCAACCATAGAAGCTGTTGTTCTTTAGTTAAAACCTGCCCAATCATAACAATTTAATTACCCAGCTTCCGATGAGTGTTGAGCCGACAAACAATGGCTTTGTGTTTGGGTGGTGCAATTAACCCTTATGAAACTGGTCATGCAGTAAAGTTGTTAATGTGCTGCCCCCTCTGACATCTAATAATAATGTCTACCCTCACTTTGCCTGCAGCAGGCAAAGAACCACCTATACCCAGGAGACTTTAGCTGGAACATTAAGTCACTGTCCCACGTCTTTTATGGGTGGGTATAAACAGCAGAGCCGCATTTCCCATTACAGTGATTTTCTAAGAACATCTGACACAAACAGCATTAAACTGCTTTCTGATTAAAGTGCAGGGCTCTCCCAGAGTAACTGCTTTAGAGCCAGAAATGTTTAACTGCTGAGAGACTTTTTCTGCACAAAACAGCAGCCTGCAGACACACTTCACTAAACTGAGCCATTAAGCCAAAACAATGTACATTCTTGCATACCTCAAATCTCAGATGTGTAGGGTTGTTTTTAATTGAGGCTAGCTGTATTCTGTTCATGAGGAGCTGCACTGGAAATGTTCATGTACGTCAACTGATACAGAGCCAACTGCAGTCTCAGTAATGGCAGGGAAAAGCTGAGGTTTTGCATAGTCACAGCCAAGAGACAAGGGATTCCCATAACTGCACAAACCAGTTTAAAAGTGTAACTAAAGTGTAAAATAGAATAATGCTAGAAATGCTGTATTTTATATACTAAATATAAACATGAACTTACTGCACCAGAAGCCTAATTAAACGATTTATGCTTGCAAAGTCGGCTGCAGGGTTTTTTTTATCTTGAACCTTTGCAAGACCAAGACTAGACTATGCACATGCTCAGTGTGGCAAGACTGATTAATAATCAGAATACGCAGACTTCGCTTGGTCTGCAGATAGAAATCTCTACACGGCCAGCAGCCGCTCTACAGGGAGACAAACAGAACTGCTGGAGTTATGGGAAGTAAGATGGAGGGGCTCCCCCCTGCTGTTTGAAAGTATGCTTGTTTTCCTGCAGAGCAGTTAAGGATCGTCTGAGGTTTCCTTTCTGCACCAGTCAGAGCATGTAAATAAAGGGGGAATTTCACTGCATACTGTTCTAAAGTATTTAAAAAATTTCAGAAATTGAGAAAGCCAGTTGGATGACTGGTGAAACTTATTCAAGTCCAGTTGATTTGACTTATTTCTACATATATATACCATGACCTGGATGAATGAGAATCTTCACATACTCACAGCAAATTAGTTTTAGCCCCCCCCCCCCAAATATCCAGAGGTATTCTGTTTTACCAAGAAATCAGAGAGTAGATGCACTAGTCTAGTATTGAGTATGGACAAAGCATTCTAACTGCTGAACTTCTTCAAACATTTCAGATGGGCCCTAATGATATGCCCTAGTGATCTCACTGTACTAAAAAATTAAGAAAGGGATTATGGAGTTTCAAAGAACTAACTCGCCAACTGAGTTTTTTCGATATTTTGGGAAATTTGCTTAAGAATTGATGGCAAAGCTGGTGAATGCAAGCAGCTTCCTGAAGTCAGCATATCTGAATTCTCTGTGAAGAAATAAATTAAGGATGTTTTCATGGTCTTTGCTTTAGAAAATTCTTCTTGGAAAATCAAAGCTGTTTGAGTTCGGACTTCTTGCAGAAATTATTTCCACCCTAGTCTACTACAACCTTTTGCTTTATCTGCTGCTGCACTTTTAAAAACAAGTGTAAGACGCCAAGTTTCTTGTACATATCTTTACATATAAGCTTCCAAAAACATAAGAGGAAGATAGTCAGACAGTTTAGATATTTTACAGGCCAGTATCACTATACCTCACTCTATGTAACCATCAAGCAATCCGGTTGGAGCTGGTCAAGTCATTGTGCAAATGTTGTCATTTAAGAACGTTGTGTATAGATGCAACTTTGAAATTAAATTGTGTTCAGGCAACATGAACATCAGCTTGTGTGCACACAGCTTTGCAGTAACTACCAAACTCTCCATAAACCCCTTCATGCATTATCTCTTCAGATATGTTGTGATTTATCCACTTAGTTCCTCCAGTGAACCATTAATGAATGGATGCCTCCCTACTAACTGCTGGAGGATGCTGGGCATTCTTTAGCAACAGCTGATGAGCCACAGGTTGCAGATTCCTAAGCTGAAGGACAGTGAGTTATATACAAAACACAGAGACATCTCCATTGAGGAATTGTCATGTTTTTTTCTAGTCTGATCTACAGTGCCCCATCTTTAGTTGACACATTGATGAATAGGAATACGATTGGAAAGTTTTATCTCACTGCAGTCATGCCTCTCCCCATTAGCTTTGGTTGCTCACGTGTATAAGTGTTGCTAAATGTTACAAAATAAAAAAATACGAGGAAAAATAAGAGTGCCATCTCTTGCCTATATGCCCATATGCTAACCTGTTTATCTAAGAATACATTTGAATATATTCTGCTGGGGTCTCCAGAAATGAAAAGTTAAACGTCTACTTTTAGTAGAACTTGTTAGGAACAGCTGTCCACAACGAATGGATTTCTACTGGCGGCTGAGTTGTTCACAGTGCTTCATGAGGTATGGATTCCAGATTAGAGGGCGGGCGCAGAACACTCTTATGTAGAGATCTAAGGACTTCAAGAGGTACAGCTGAAGCAAACGTCTAGATTAGATCTTTACACGCAAGACGAGAGCATAACAGACTGTTTGAATAAAAGATATTAATGCAGTGAGCAGTTATGAGAAACACCTGAAAGTTTTATTGAAAGAAATTAAGGAATGTAGAGGGAAGGATGGGGCAAGAAGTTACAGGACAGAGGATCATGGATGAAATTTTAGTGAATTTTTTCCTGACCCATAAAAGTGGAATGATAGCACTGCGCAATAGGAGGAGTTACAGAGAATGGTTATTCAAAGAAATATGCAAAAATACAGAAGACGGATTGTAGTTGTAGTCATTGTGCTATCAAGCCTAAGGAGAAATGCAATATAAAATTATGCCTCAGGGATAAACAAAAATAAATATACCACAGTGAATAACAGTCGTGTCAACCACAAGGCTACAAAGCTTTTTACTAAATTATTAACCCAAAATGATTTACACATTGACTTAAAATAAATATTATATAATCTGTTTAGGCTGACATGAGTTATCATGCACGCCATCTGACCAGCTCTTCCAAGTGTTCCCAAGCCAGCAGTGCCACGCTGAACACTTGGGAGTGCTGGCAAGATGTAATATACAGTACATAGACCACAGCATATATAAAGAAGAGGAGCAATGGCCAAGAATTCTGTGTTCAAGTTAGGTTAGGGTGCCATAAAAATTGGGATCCAACAGGTTGCTTTTTTCTTTATCTATTTAGATTTTATGGGGCAAATTCACAAAAGCGCGAAGCATCTAACGCAAGCGCTAATTCGCCAGCATGACGTCAATTTGGAACTTCGCAAATTCACTAACACCGACTCTGGCGAATTTTCGCTAGCAAAGTAGATAGACTAGTGCAACTTCGCACCCTTAAGCCAGGCAAAGTTGCGCACTAACGAAGGATCGTAATTACGCAAATTCATTAAGATGACCATTTTACTGAACGTTACCACTTACGCTAGACGTTACTTTGCCAGGTCAGACCTTGGGAATAGATAGGAGTTTTAAAAAAAGTCCCAAAAAAACGCTGTCATATTTTACCTTTCGTAGGGTGATAGTCTGAAAAGGAGCGAAATTTTTTTGGGGGTTACCCTCATTCCCCCCTACATTTCCTAACATATGGCAACTCAACTATACAGGGGGCACATGTAGGGCAATAGGACAACGTTATTTTTTTAGTAAAGGTTTCCTGGGCTTGTGTAATGTAGTGGCTTTAACATATACAGTACCTCTATTATACTTTGAAATTTGCGCTGTATGCAAATTAGGCATCGCTATCGTTAATGCGCTTTGCCTGGCGAAGAAACACTAGCGCAACTACGCTACCGTTCGCCGACATGAGCGTAACTTCGCACTTTAGTGAATTTGCATAGTGCTGGCGAAAATTTGCCTGGCGAAGTGCGGTGAACGTTAGCCAAGGCAATGCTAGCACATTTTCACTGCTTAGTGAAGAAAGTTTCATTATATTGGCAGTGGTATGTATAAGTTAAATATGTGTAAAATAACCAAAGATAAAGTATCTTGACATATCAGGGCAGGTTCACAAAAGGGCAAAGTGGCTAACGCTAGTGACTTTTACATTGCCAATTCACTAGCCAATCGGGACTGTTGCTAGCAATCATTCAGGCGACTTTTTGCTCTGGCGAACGATCATTACTCTGCAAATTCACTAAAGTGCGGATTTTACCGAACATTACTTCTTTTGCCAGAGTTGACTTTGCCACCTCAGACCAAGCAACGTGCTAAAAAGAAGCTAGATCTGCCTCAATCTTCTGTCACTTACATCATATCCTGTGTGCCAAAAATGCATAAAAAAAAAATGCTGGCAAATTTTTCATTTTTTTGGGTTACTGGTTTTCTCCAGATATTTTATAATATATGGAACATTAATTTTATGATGGGCTCATGTGTAGGGTATTATAATAACTCTCTTTATTAAGGTTCCCTGAACATGTGTCCATGAGCACAACTGTATCCAGAAAGCTCCAAATTACCAAAAGACCATCTACCTTGAACTCAATTTTATCAAAATAATCTATATGTTTAAAAATGATTTCCTTTATCTCTGTAATAATAAAACAGTAGTACTTGTAGATGTAAATGTACCACAATCCCGCAGTAAAGACTCAGACCAAGACTTGGATTCTGCTCAGATGAGTCCAGCTGGGAGTTGCACATTTAATTTATCATCAGAAGCATAACTAGAGTGCACCAGGCCCCCCCTGCCCTGACTCCACCAAGAGAGCAGATGGGTAGGAGGGTTTTTTTTATTAGCTATAGAGGAAGCAGAGCCCCTGCCCCTGTCTACCATCTATCATCTACTACCTTTCTGTAGCTATATATTCAACTATCTATGTATATATAGATGTCTATCTGCCTATGCAGTGATCCATCCACTAGCTATATTCCATCTACGTCCATCTGGATTCACAAAAATCCACCCTGTATAAACTACATCCAAACAGAAGGATTAAGTCTGCCCAGCAATATAATAATAAAGTGTAATTGCCCTAGAATCCACCCACTACAAGTCATGCCATACACAATAGGCTGGGGACAATTATTAACTGAAATCTTCTATTGTGACAGCAGAACTTCCCACATTTCTTAAAAAAAAATAATGGCAATCACTTTTTTTTATAACATGTGCCATTTCTAACATGAAGTTATGAAAAATAGAAGCGATATCTATTATGGTTACGTATTTCACTATAAAAACTGACATTTTAAATAATTTTATATTTTGGCTAAATGATTTAGGAATACAAAAAAAATGTTCATTGACCAAATTATTCACATTGTAGTTTACTCTACTTTCTGCTATGGTGCTCCTTATCAAATAATGAAGTGGAGGGTTGTGGCTACACCGTTCCTATGTGTGGGCAGCCTACCTACTTATCCCTTGTTACCCAGAAGGTGCCGGGTGCTGTAGGTGGTAGCAGCCTTGCATTAGACAGAACTGTCAGAAGGAAATCCACAGGTAAAATAAATTCATCACATAGAGAAAGCTATAAGTGTCTCTGCTTAATATCCGGAAGCCAGATTACAGCTGTGATAACATAGTTACACAAAATGCTGCTAATGCTAGAAAGATAAGAGAATTTTATTTCCACAAGTTAAGTGCACTGATATATTCCCATGCATAACTTTCATTAGACTGACACAGACCAGTGCTTCTAGTGCCCCATAAATATTATATCTGAAGCCCATGAATTTTCCTACCTTGCTGAGTGCTGTTACAGTGGAGGTAATGGCCAGAGAGATTAGCAGAAAGTGTTTATATTCCCACATAGTTGCTGGCGCTGGATGAAGGACAGTTGCTGGGAGCCAGAAGTGTGTAAGTCAGTGCAAATGGGTAGGAATGCCTTGTCTGTCTCTCTGAGCTCTGATAGTGAACTGATTCCAGACTGCTGTTTCCCAGCCTGTTTAGTTAGAGAGGAGGAGCAGCAGCAGCATGGTGTTACACCTACCAACACAAAAAAGATCTGGCTATTGCCTACAGCAGGAGCTTCCATAACCATGACTGCTTGCTGAGCTTCCCTTTAACCTTTATCAGCTCCCAAAAACATATCAGATACATAGCTGCCAACATCAAACATGAACCTCAATATTTTCTCATTCAGTTAGCCAAGCACAACAAGGATCACAGCATAATATATAGGTGCTTATTATGCACACTGTTCATCGCATTAGGGTTTGCAATAATTTAAATGCTTCATCTATAAATGGAGTACAAGGCACATACAGTATGCCCTCCATTCTTTAGCCTCAATCCCACAGCCTTTGTGGATTCTTCCCTGTCCAATGGGAACCTAGAACCCAAACAAAGTTTCATATCCCAGTGAATAATTTTAATTTTGTGGGTACAACCACCCTGTAGTATTTATTTTATTGTAAAACATTTAAATCTTTTTACTCCAGTTTGGATTTGTACAGTTGTCTGAAAGTAGGTCTGGATATTGATAACGAAAATATGTTTTGTAGTTGCTAGGTCAGTGCCCTTAGCAACAGTCTCTTGCTCTACTTGGTATATAAGCCAGTCTCCCAGACCACAGTTACCAGACCATGGCTCTCCTCCAGCTTGCAGACCCCGTGACTGGTCTCTTTTGAAATACACTGCTGTGCTAATCTGTGCCAAGTGATAAAGTAAGAAGCATATCAGTTTTGACATATTTTATTTAAAAGGAAATATAAAGAATAAATACATAGTATGTGAAAATATTTTATGCTGCAAATAAAAAAAGTAAAAAAAAAAAAAATGTATTTATATGTATGATCTATTTATAAGGAAGGATGTTCAGTAAATTATGTTATCAGAGATGTTTCTGGTCAGTATACCAGGAAGACTTTATGACACTAAGGGTAAGGTCACACCTGGAGATTCTGGGAGATTTAGTTGCCTGGCGACTAATTGCCTCTTCTTTGGGGCAACTAATCTCCCCAAACCACTTCCCCCTGTCTTGCGCTGGCTATAATGAAAGGTTTCCCGCGGCATGACACACTTTTCATTATAACCGGTGCAAGACAGCGGGAAGCGGTTAGGGGAGATTAGTCGTCCCAAAGAAGAGGCAATTAGTCAGCAGGCGACTAATCTCACAGAATCACCAGGTGCGACCTTAGGGCTAGTGAAGATTCATCACTCACGATACGTAATATCGAGTAGCGGCGACTAGTTGCTCATTATGTCTGCACACATAATGAAAGAACAGGGAATCGTTAAGCGCCAGTTGCCTGAAAATGCACAGAGACCCTTTTATGAGCGATGCGACAATTGAAAAATAGCAAAGATTTACTGAGGTATACTAAAACGCGTGTACTAAATGTAAGTGAAAATGCGTAGGGAGAACGCAGAATGTAGATTCTACGGCGTCAGGTCGTGAGCACGTAGCTACGAGGGCGCGAAATGGGAATTGTTTGGTCGTGTGACTAAGCGCTGCATTATTTCTCAGGCGTCTTTGTTTGGAGGAGGACGTGTGCGACAATATTCCTGCGCCAACAATTTCCGCAGTTCTAGCCCTGATATGAGCTGGGGGAGTATGTTTTAAGGTAAAAATCGGATTGTTGCCAAAAAGTTTGAAAACTTTACTTTAATGAAATAGTGCCCTCCAGTGGTGAGAGTATTGTGCCTTTAAACGAATTGTTAAGTATAAAAATAATAACTGGGTAAATAGGCTGTGCAAAATTAAAAAATGTTTCTAAAATAGTTAGTTAATCTTAATCTGTAAAGGCTGGAGTGACTGGATATCTAACATTATAGCCAGAACACTACTTCCTCCTTTGCATCTCTCTTGGTTTCCACTGATTGGTTACCAGGCAGTAACTAATCAGTGCCTTGAGGGAGGGCCACATGGGTCATAAATGTTGCTTTTGAATCTGAACTGAATGCTAAGGATCAATTGCAAACTCACTGAACTGTTATGTCCCATGTGGCCCCCCATCAAGTCGCTG
>CM044445.1:13803431-13824453 GCA_024363595.1 Xenopus borealis
GAGCACAACTGTAGAAGAATCACATATAAGTCATGTTGTTTTCCCTACAGCTCATTGCGTGTAAAAGCCCATGTTATCCACTGTGCTTGGTGACATAAATGTGCCCTATGGCAGGGGCTTTGCTACAGAGGAAGCAGACCCTGCCACTGCTGGGGGCCTCCAGAGGTATAGGGGCCCCATGAGGCCCTAATAAGTACAGTTTATTAAAGATTCCACTAGAAATTTTGGAGGGCCTGTAAATTATTTTGCTTTGGGGCCCAATAATATCTAGTTACACTGACTTGTGGCTTTATGCTGCAGTACATACCCTGGTAGTTTATCAGCATCAGAAACATATACAGTTAGGGTTGCCACCTTTTCTTTAAAAAAATACCGGCATTCCTATATATTGAGCTTTTTTCCCTATTAATAACATTGAGATCGGACATCTAAAATACCGGTCAGGCCGGTAAAAAACCGGCCAGGTGGCAACCCTATATACAGTACACATGCTTTTTGCTCCCATATTTGAATATGACAGGTTTGCATCTTATAGGGGTGTAGTGCGGTTAATTGAGCAGCTGAATGTGGATACAGTACCTTCTTAGGATTTTTTTGAATTTGCTTGTAGAATGAATGCAGTGTTCAATTTCAGGGTCAGTCTTGTTTGGGACTTTTGGCACTGTGAATGTTTTTGACCCTATACTATTGGGAAAGGCATAGCCACTGATCAACGCACAAACTGTACATGGGAATGCCCATACCACCTTTTCAACTGCAGCCATGGATTCTCCAGCAGGATCAATGTCAGACTGGCCCACCAGAATTCAAGGAAAATTTGGCCTATTTCATGGCCATTCTCTATTTCTATGAGAACATAGATGGAATACTAGATTATGGTAGGTAAAGAAAAGAGACTAGGGGAATGGAGGTTGAGTGAGGAGAAGAAGAAAATAGTACTGAGAGTGGGCCCCTACTGTAAAGTTTTTTGGTGGGCCCCTGGTGTCCCAGGCTAACACTGAGTAGGATTACACTAAGTTTAGTTTATAAAAAAAACTTGGTAGGCAACTATGGCTCGGGAAGAGGACAATCGTTACAAACTAGGGTTTTATGCTCCGTTTCTCAGCTGCCCTATCACTGGGATCCATAGTTAAAAACTCTTTCCTAACTCGTTGAACAATCAAAAGCAATTTCTGCTCTAGAAGGAAACAACTTGAAACATTTGTTTCAGTAGGCGGAAAATCTGGTTTGCACTTGAAACAAAAGCCCCTGCAGCACTCTGCAACTGCAAAGGCAAAACATTGTTTCAATAAAAAGAGGCATAACAAAGCTTAATGGACTGCATCTGATATACTTTTACTCATTTTGGGAGTTGGTAAACGTACCAGCAAGTTGATTATTGTCAAACATTAATAAAGCTACTGTATTATGTGGCAGAATTCAGTTAGGGCTGCTTCCTGACCAGTAGAATAGCAGCCAAAGCTGAGGCTAATATTACAAATTTACCGGCTGGTCTAAATCTAAGGGTTTTCCAAGGCACCCCCCAAACTCTGTTCGTACACCTCACTCATCCCAGCAATCTAAATTAATCTCAGTTAATCTCAATCAGAGAAGGCAGCAGTGGTTTGTGGCTAGGATGTTTGCGCCCCCTCCTCCCCAATGCTGTGTGCCTCTGTTTCCTACCCCTAGTTCCAGCCCTCCGTCTTTAATCTACCCCAATCTCTTCCATCTCTCCTCTGTATATCTATAAGCCTGCCCTTCTCACCAATTAGCCGCTTGATATGCCAAGCTTTGCCCCTTGATGGCAAGGTAAACTGAAAATAATTGTAGCATGGTGGTTATGCCTGCTGCATGCAGTGTTGGGTTTCTAGGTTTCATTTCAACCATTCATACAATATAACCCCTTTTATTTTATTACAAGCAGCAATCTCTGTGCTATCAACCGGGTTGATAGCCTTGAAACTATTGACCTGCTGGGCTTCTCATACAGGCATGGGATCCCTTATCCAGAAACCGGATATCCATGATTTTTTTAAGCAAATAATTCTAATTTTTAAAAATGTTTTACAGGTATTTTTTTTCTCTTTAATAATATGCCACTACCTTGTAGTTGATCCTAACTACTTAACTACACTTTAATGTCTAAATGTTTTTTTATAACTCTTTCTTTGTGATAATTTTGAGCATATATCAACAAATGAATAAATCCTAAAAGAACATAAAAAAGAGACCAAATGAAAAGTACAGAAATAATATAATCCAGATAACATGAAATTAAGTCCAAGCATAGTTTGATCACAGTTACATTATGGACATGTTTAAAGGTTTTTTTAAGCAGATGTAAGGTATGGAGGTGCAAATTACAAAATGATTGCTTATCTAGAAAACCCCAGATCCCAAGTATTCTGGATAATGCAACCTATACGTAGATTTTATTTTTAATGTTACAGAGTAAAACATTCTCTGCTCTTTGGTGCCACTTGGTGTAACAATGGGGGAACAGCATATTTAAAATCTAAGTGGACGAACATACATACAGTGCATACAAAAATGTAACAAACATCATTTGGATTGTTGTTGCCATTTACTGGCATGCTTGAAATGTTGATTTATATAAAATTTTTGATTTTTAAATATTATGTGCAGTGCAATACATACAAGGTGAAAAGGGTTCATATACGGATGCATAGAGGCCCGTGATTAAGAATATGGTGGTAATTTAGGGAAAGTGAGCAAGTTGAGAGCAACAAAAAATGGGACCCAGTCTTAGGGCTGGTGCAGACTTTGGGGAAATTCTGTCGCCTGGAGATTAATCGCCTCTTCTGCAAGGCGACAATCTCCTCAAACTGCCTTCTCCCTGTCCGCCGCCTGTTTAAATCAAAAAGCGCCAGCGTCAATGCACATGCGGCGCGGCGATTTCCGGAATCGCCTGAAGTTTCCTCATGAAGCAACTTTCGTGCGATTCTGGAAATCGCCACGTGCACAGGTGGCGGACAGGGAGAAGGCAGTTTGTTACCTCGCAGAATCGCCAGGCGACAGAATCTTCCTGAATCTCCCTGTCTGCTCCAGCCCTAGGGTGAACACAAACCTACCAGTAGCAGCTACTTGTCATGGCTACAAAATAGAAGAAGATACTACATGTGTTTTAGGGTAAGGCCACACGTAGAGATTCGGGAAGATCTGTCGCCTGGCGACTAATCGCCGTGACGAATCTCCCCAAATAGCTCGGTAGCGGTGAGCACCCGCTACACGTAAAGTCGCCTGCGCTTATTCACACGCGGCAACGCGATTTTAAAAGTTGCTCAAAATTGCGACAGATCTCCCCGAAATCTCTACTTTTAGCTCCAGCAGAGTTCCCCTTTAAGGGGCAGATTTATCAAAGTGTGTGATTAGAACTCACCACAGAAAAACCTCACTCACTTTCTATTAATTTCCATTTGACAAATATGCTTTTAAAAATCCCATCAACAAACTTTAAAGGGATACTGTCATGGGAAAAAATGCATCAGTCAATAGTACTGCTCCAGCAGAATTCTGCACTGGAATCCATTTCTCAAAAGAGCAAAAAGATTTTTTTTATATTTCATTTTGAAATCTTACATTGGGATAGACATATTGTCAATTTCCCAGCTGCCCCGAGTCATGTGACTTGTGCTCTGATAAACTTCAGTCACTCTTTACTGCTGTACTGCAAGTTGGAGTGATATGACCCCCTCCTGCCCAACCAGCCTAACAACAGAACAATGGAAAGGTACCCGGATAACAGCTCCCTAAAACAAGATAACAGCTGCCTAAGACAAAAGAACAGCTGCCTGGTAGATCTATGAACAGCACTCCATAGTATGCCCATGTCCCACTGTGACTCCTTCAGTTACTGTAAATAAGCTTTATCTAGTTCTCCATAGTAATAGGAAACATATACAAATCATAGTTTTTGTCCTTTAGCCACTCTAAGGCTAAGGCCAGACGGGGAGATTCGGGGGAGATCCATCGCCTGGCGACTTCTCGCGGCGACGAATCTCTCTAGATAGCGCTGCGCACAGTCGCCTGCACTTGTTCAGACGGAGCCAGGCAATTTTGAGCAACTTTTAAAATCGCGCCGCTCCGTCTGAACAAGCGCAGGCGACTTTAAGGCAAGCGGGCGCGCAGCGCTATCTAGCTTTTCAGGGAGATTCGTCGCTGCGAGAAGGGACCAGGTGATGGATCTCCCCCGAATCTCCCCGTCTGGCCTTAGCCTAAGGGTGATCACACAAGAGATGCTTTGTCTCACAGGAAACTTTGTTCCTTGGGTGACATCACCCTAAAATACCTTATCATTTGGAAATCTATTACCATAAAGATTGCAAAGGAATTCGAACAAAGGGGTATAATCATCAAAGGGGGAAAATAGAGAATGCCACAGTTTGCAAAAGGGATTTTAGGCAGTTTTTCACAGGGAGTATGATTTCTTCTGGGACAAAACACTGTTTATCACTGTCCTTAATTGTCACTGTCAGATAAATTGTCAGATAATTTACAATTACCTACTCACAATACCGGAACACAAATTAAAATTAAGTCATATAACTGAGGAACTGCATCTTTAACCTGTAGTACTGTATCTTCTGGCTCTTTTGCTCATCAATGAAATGCTCTATAATGTGTTAATGTATCTAAAAGTCTACTTTTTTACGCAACAGCACAAAGTTACATAAGGACCTTTATGTTCACTTCGACACTCTCAGCATACATGTAGGTGAAGTTATATAACTCTGTGAATGATTATCAAAGAAACACAAGCCATACAATCCAGACAACACTCTGTTCCAGACCCCTGTAGATAAATTATAATAATTGTGCTCCATATTCATATAGTTTATGTAGTGAATAAAGTACCCCCTCTTGTAAAATATAAGGATATTATAAGTTACCGAGGAGTTTCATGACCATATAAAAACACGAGGCCGAAGGCCGAGTGTTTTTACACAGGTCATGGAACTCCGAGGTAACTTCTAATATCCTCATAGTTTGCAACTGGGGGTACTTTATTTATTATAATACACAAGTTTCAGGGAGTCATGTGACAGAAATGACATCAGAACTCACCGTTTATAACTGATGACATCAGAACTCACCGTTTATAAGGATATAATATACAAGATATTTACGGCTTTTGTGTATTATATGAAAATTAACCCAGTTCCAATACCCTCTGTCTCTTGCATTAAACAAAGCCCCACAAAGTCCATGATCAGATATCCAAGACTGGGTTTACATCTATGCTGTGGTCCAATATTTTGGTAAGGACCCCCTTACTTCATAAACGTCTACAGGAACACCATATTTGCAAACAACATCATATAAATAATTCTTCTGTAGCCTTCTTTACCCAACTCTTATCCTACCAGGCCTTCAAGCTTGACTTCCAGGATTATCCACAATAGCATTCAGCTTCTTGTCTCACCTGAACTGTAAAAAATTCCTAGAGTATCATCTGTTTATGAAACAGAAGTTTGACTTCCTCCGAGATCTGACCTTAGAATCATGCCTTCTAAGAAATATACAATATTAAGTTAATTGGAAAATTCCTTCCATTATGCTATCTATTCCAGTATTCCTTCCATTATGCTATCTATTCCAGTACCTTTTTAAGGGGTGGGATAACAATACAGTGAATGCTGTTCAAGGATTCTTAGTAACAACAGGGTTCATCTAGGTCAAAGGAACCTGGAGGTAGGCATTCAAAGTACTGTTTCTACTTTTGCTGCTGATACTAAATTGTACAGAACTGTAATGGTAGCCACACAGGAGCAGATAAAGTCCTTTAGACCAATTCGACAGCTTATCTGCCCATGTATGGGGGCTTCCGAAGGGTCTTCCCAATCGATATCTGGCCATGAAATCGATTGGGAAGGTTTGATTTTTTTCCCCTTGACCAACCGGTCTGAGCCCATTGCCCTTGACGTAATACGATCTTTCAGCCATAGGGTCGAACGTTCGGATTACCCCCAATATAGCCCTGCCATTACTGGCATTTTGGTGAAAGATCCACTTGTTATGTCGCCAAACAAGCGGATCATATAGTGCATGGCCAGCTGAAATTGCATGCAGGATGTTGTCACTTTGCAGAGAGATTTGACTAAATTGGGAAACTGAACAGCACACTAGAAAATTTGATTCATTGTTGACAACTGCAAAGTTATTCAATTTGGTGAAGTAATATAAATGTGAGTTGGGGGTATACTTACAGAGTCGTACAATTAACTTGATAATGTACATTTCTTGAATGCATGGTTGGTTGTAAGGTCAGATCTTAGAGGAAGTCAAGCTTCTGTTTCCTAAACTGCTAGATAGAGGATTTAAACTGAGGGTAGACTGTCCTAGTTGTTTTTTTTTTTCCTGGGAAAAAAAAAAAGTTCTTGCAATGGAACATTACTCTTTACAAGTACATTAGAGGACATTATAGGCACATAAGATGATAAGAGGAGTATCTTTTTTTTTTCCATAAAAAGGATCAACGCACCAGAGGTCATACATGGATTAGGGTGCTTTCATTTGAATCTGCGTAGGTGGTTCTTCATAGTAATGGTAGTGAGGTTGTGGAATGTCCTGCCAGCTTGCTGCAGATTCTACTAATACCTTTAAGTCCCGAGTACTTTGCTCACATACAGGTGCAGAGAGTAAGCTCAGCGGAGCTTAGGTCTTCATCTGTAAGGACACCATATTGACTCATGGCAGTTGAAGCAGTTTTCATGTTTGTAGCAACTGCACATGTGCCAAAAGTGCTGTGAATTGCCAAAGGGAAGAGGACCCGAAGAAGGCCAAAGATCTGGAAGATGGCGCCACTTAGTCTGCACCCATATGAGGGCAATGCATTCAGGTCACTTTCAGGGGTAATGAACTATCCGGGGGGGGGGGGGGGGGGGGGGAGCAGAGTAAGGGGACTATTTAGGGTAGTAGGTAGGGTTTTTCTTATTGGGGCATTTAGTTCTCCTTTAATGAAACTCAGGGATTCTGCTCAGCAGGGACAAAGATAAGAAATATATCAAATGTATTTAGCACATTTTACAGAGTCAGCACCCCCCCAGCTGCTTTACAAAGACAAAAGGAGGTGAAAAAATGGAACTTTACATTTCAATATTAGAAAAACGGTTGCACGTATTAAATAAAAAAAGTCTTTATTTTTGGTCAACTTTCTGAAACTAACAAAACTGAAAAAAGTGTTGGAAAGTGAACGGCCATTAAGCCTGTGGAAATGGTATGTCCTGTAAGATTTACTATTTGATGTATGTAATGTGAAAAATTGAATTCTTCTTAATAAGACTAATAATTGTAAAGCCATTCTGGTCATGGAAGTGAACTTTACAAAGTAGGACTGTGATCATTCACTTGAAATAGATAAAGCCAGTATTAAAGGTGTCACACCTAACAAGCATTATGGTTGGAGACTTGGAGTTATATTTTGGAACGATCTGCAAAAAGCTTAAGAGCCATAAAGAACTTTTTGAAACTTTCTGATGGATTTAAACCAACTTTTAATCTATGGAA
The DNA here is from genome assembly GCA_024363595.1 of Xenopus borealis. Taxonomy (NCBI): domain Eukaryota; kingdom Metazoa; phylum Chordata; class Amphibia; order Anura; family Pipidae; genus Xenopus; species Xenopus borealis. Next base: position 13,810,938 of record CM044445.1, read on the forward strand.
AAGCATGGATATGCTTTCCAGACCTTGATCGTATCATTTCAATAAAGCAATAACAGCAAAAAGGATTTAATAGGCATGTTTTTTATTCCCAAACTTCCGCAAGGCTCACCTTTTGTCCCAAGCAATAACTCATTCACTTCACACCCCTGGCAGGACAAGGGAGAGCAGAAAGCAAAATTGCTTGGATAAATGTAAAACAGACGCTGGGTTTCCACCCCCTGCAGGTCTCCCTGATGAGATCCTGTTCATGAACTTTATAACCCATGGGCTGTTCGCTGGGAAATTTCTATATTAGCCGTAACAGAACCCACCTATTTGCCGTCAGCTGGTAAATTTTATGAGACCATCAAAACATCTTAAAAACCCCCACACTACTCCAACGGAAATGGGAAACACAAAGGGAAAACAGAGCAGGGGCTCATATAGTGTGTATATAGACAAATAATTCTGTTATAGACTCAGCAGGTATCTGTTTACTGAATGAACATTTTTGAGACAGACTGTTGACTACATGTAAAATCATATAATCAATAATAATGTTTAAATGTCAGTTCAGTTATCCAAAACACAGTCTATTTTGTCGTGCTATTTTATCATTGTGGTACCCTGTCTTATTGCCAATTCCAGCAAATCCGCGTAGACTGAAACACTGGTTCCAAAAACTTTAGAACAAGAAACTCTGAGTAATCCATTCCCTAATGCAAGTGTGTTCCTTTAAATATGTGGTTTGCCTTTTAGTTAACTTTTAATGCATTCTAGAATGGCTAATTCTGAGCAACTTTTCAATTGGCCTTCATGTGGGTATCACTGACCCCGTCTACTAAGCAAATGCTCTGTAATTCTATTCTAGAAATGTATTGTTATTGCTCTTTTATATTACTCATCTTTCTAATCAGATCTCCAGTTCATATTTCAGTCTCTTATTCAAATCAATGCATGGTTGCTAGGGTAATTTGGACCCTGAATGAGAGTGTTGAAGTTGCAAACTGAGTAGTTGCTAAATAGCTCTCTGCATCATATTAAGAGTTAATTTAAAGGTGAACAGCATTGTAAGGAAAGCATAGGGATCAGCTGTGAAACTACAGGCACATTGGTTGAATGTGGTGCTCATAGATTTGTGTTGCCCTGAGACAACTCCTTTCCAATTTCTTCTTTTGGTGACATTATCATGTTGTTACCATGTGGTCCTCAAACACAAGGGTAGTATCTGCAGCACAGAAAAAGTACTGTCCTCGTATGTACAACCAATAGCGTCAGCCAGTTATTGTACAAATGCAATGATATTGCTCAAGGCATGTGGGTTTCTTAAAGGGAAACTGTCATGGGAAAACATGTTTTTTTTAACGCATTAGTTAATAGTGCTGCTCCAGTAGACTGAGAAATTGACATTATGTCTAGCCCCATGTCAGATTTCAAAATGAAATATAAAAAAAATCTGTTTGCTCTTTTGAAAAATGGATTTCAATGCAGAATTCATTTTGAATTTTTTTTTTTCCCCATGACAGGATCCCTTTAACAGCCCATACAGCCAAATAGCATATTCTGTCAGAACATATCCCTGGAAGAGAACATTTTTTATATACATATATAGTTTTCCCACATTTATTTAAGAAGTGTAACATTTTCTACAAATGCAGTATTTACTGAGAATTATAGGGATAATATTTCTGTTATAGAAGTCAACAAGGCTTTCAGTTACCATATAAATACATAGAGGCCATATCTTGAATTATCTTTACATAGGGGAGTAATAATATTGAATTTGATTCCATAAAGAAGAAATGCAATTAAAAAAAGCATACAGCAATAAATGTCAAAATCAATGACAGTCCAGATCTATTCTACTTCTACTTGAATTTCCTTTATATCCATAATTATTACCATAAAAGTCCACCTATCTAGTCCAATACCAAACTCTTGTGTGACCGTGTATAAAAATTGATGACCATAGGTCTCCATACTCATCTACTACGTATGTAACAATAAAGTAACAGTCACTCCAAATAAATATGTGCTCAAAGGACAATTGCATCCATTACTGGGGGAATAAAGGAATACAACATCATGTTTTAAAACCAGTCTCTCTATCTGCAGGCTTCTTTTCACTTACTCTGCCCTGGAAGGTTCCACTTTTCATGGAAAATAGGGATTGGGAGAGAGATTATTTTATTGTGGAACTAATGCATTTTCTTTGAAAACAATGTGCGTTCCACAAGCCTTATGCTGTAGGATCCATGGAGGCAGGGGTTGATGTGAATGATGTATATGTAATATCTGTAAAGTGCTGCATAAAAAAACAAATAATTTATAAAGCTAATGATATTGGTTAAACTGTCTTTAACTTCCTTGAGGGTTCACATGGATCCCACTGGGTGAAGACACCAAGTTGTACCACGTTCCCACTAGCCCCAGACATGGGAGGCACAGTTAGGTTTTTCCACAGTGAGTGCCAAAATGAGAATACACAAAAGATTTACCACTAGGAAGGGATATCACAAAACCCTTGTTGGCAATATTACAGTATTACCAGTTAATGCTTTATGAAAGGTGCCTCTGTGCATTTAGCTATGGGTTAAGGTGGCCACCTCAAGTTGGGCATATCGGGGAGAGATCCACTCAATTGGCAAACAACCAAAGGAGCGGATCTCCCTGTGTATGACCACCTTTACTTTTTGTCTGTCCTCAATGCTGGTTTGGAGGCAAGCAGAAGTGAGAGCACAAACAGTAATAACTATATTACTATTACTTCCCGTAAGTGCGAGTGGGACTGCTGTAAGGTGCCACAGACTTAATTTACAATGAATTACACATCACCACCAAACTCTCTACACCCCTGCTTTTCTCATTCTTCCTTATTGTTACTTTATAATGCAGAGTTTTGCAGTTGGAGTACCATAAGGCATCTTGTGGATCTTAGAGAATGCTGGGAGTTGTAGTACCCAGCAGCAGGCAGGGAAAGGTTATTACTCCTTTTCAGAAAGTTAAATGAAAACAGAATGGTTTGAAGGATGAAAAGTTTAAATTACTTTGGAAATCTGTTGCAGGGGTGAGTTATTCTTAGCTGTCACCTTGTTGCAATATTTTAAATTTATCAATTAAAATAAATAAGTTCAGTCTCTTCGTTTACCTGCACCTTCCTTAGTGTTCCTTTGCAGGCAAAGAGGCAGGAAGTTCCATTTCCAGTAAATGAAATGTGTGGTTTCTTTGAAGAGTCAGTGTCTAAGTTTTGAACAAAGACATTTATCTTAAGACATTTTATCTTGACATCTCTCAAATTGTATAGTTGGCTCCTTGCACCCTCGCATTTATATTATTGTGGAAATGATGTATTATTTCCTGTGTGCAAGTTTAGCAGGTCATGGTGCATTGGGGTAATCCCAGGTTCTGCCATTTGGCATTATTTGAAACCCCCCAAATGTAATGGTTATTAAATGCAGGAGCACAAGTAGAATCTGGTGTGTGTACTAAATCAGAAAGGGGAGCTCTTTGTAATTCAAAGAAAACTAGATGGATAAAATAGCCTACTTAAATAAATAGCTTTTCTAGGCAGGGCCTTCTTGTACCCTCTTGTTTCTGTACCTGGCTTTGTACATAAAGCTGTATGTTCAATTTATGCATCCATTTATTTTACAGCACTGTAGAATATGTTAGCGCTTCATAAATATCAGATGAAAACCACATTAATAATAAATTCTGCCCCAGAAATATTTGTTATGTTGGAACACGACCCATGAAAGTATGAGAGTACAGTCTTGCCACCTGCAGAATTTTTAGTATCCAAATTACCCTATCAACCATGCACTGACTTAAATAGTAGACTGGAATATGAATAGAAAAGGTCCAGAATAGAAATATGAGTAATAAAACTTAGTAGTAGTAGTGCTTCTGTAGCATTACAGATCTTTTGATTTTTAGATGGATCAGTGACCCCGATTTAAAGTTGGAAAGAGTCAGAAGAAAAAAGGAAGTAAAAAAATTAAAATGAAGACCAAATGAAACGCTGATTAGAATTGGCCATTCTATAACATACTAAAATTAACTTAAAGGTAAACTGCTGTAAAGGTAAACTACAGTAGGATATAGAGAGGAGAGTGTCTGGATATTAAATTACAAAAACAATAACACAGTGAAATTGTAGCCTTACAAACCTGAATTCTAGTTGCTATGGTCAGTAATTCTGGCACCATTTACTAAAATACTAACTTATATATACCAAGCTGGAGAGAGGCAGAATAAAAGGATGAAAAAAAGAAACATTTTGTCACTCTATTCTGCAAGTCAGTGTTCCACCTCTTTTTTTGGCATAGGGTAGGTTTTTTGGCATAGCACCACCATCTTCTTCCTCTTTGTTCCCAGTAATCCTCAGAGCCAGGTCATCATGATTATTGCATGTGCATACCTGAACTTTATGGAAACTGATCTAGGCAGCAGCGTTCAGTACTTTTCTTTCGAGTGACAACAACAATTCAGGGCTAATTTACAACAATTTACAAAATGCAAAGAAGCAGCATGTATTATTGTCATATTTTTGGCCACAATGTTTTCCCATCAATCTAGCCGAATGTTGCCTACTGCAGTCAGGCATAAATTACTATGCCAAAATGTATACTTGGTAGTAAACCATGTAGACTGCTTATGGCATACCTTTTATATAGATATTATTTAGAATCCGCAAAGAGGTTGCACCTAAGTGCACATGCTAAGTGAGCCTCCTGATGACATCTCTGCTGAATTTTGGATTTGGCCAAATCTTTCTAATATTTGAAGTTTTAAATGCACGTAAGCTGTAAACAACTGAATGTGACAACTATTTTCTCACGGATACTTTTTTTTCAAATTTTCAAAATGTGTAACTAGAATTCAAAATTGAGACATTTGCTCCCAAATCTTAACCTTTAATGTAATGGCCCATTGTCGCCTGCGGTATCTTCTGTGATACTGTGGGCAACAAATATGAAAATGACTTGCCATTGAATAACATTAACATTGCTACGAGTAAAACATATAATTGTGACAATCCAGTTCAGCTGCAGAGTATATGTTGTACTTGCTGCAATCATAATGTTATTCAACGGTGTGTCTTATTCTGGAGATGTGTTGCCTGTGGTAGCATAGATATAACCTCAGGGTGACAAAAGGCCATTACAACATTGCCCCACCGTGCAACCGCAGGATCTGTTCCTCTGTAGTTAAACCCCTATCAGTGAGCGTCTTCTGAAAAATGGATTGGCCTAGGTTAGGATTGCCATGGCCTGTAAAAATGATGGCTGATCCCAATGTTATTAAAAGGGAAAAAACATAAATATATAGGAATGCCGGTTTTTTTTTCCCAGAAAAGGTGTCAACCCTATTCTTGGTGGCAGCACTGCCTCATCTATCAGAATTCAATGTGGCACCTGTGGCTTGAATTGGCACATGTGCATTTCATAGGGTTGCAAACTTTTCCAGAAAAAAAAACCTTTCTATGGTTTTATCTTTCTTCCCTATTAATGACATAGGTAATAATCATCAATTTTTACTGGCCAGGTCATGATGCTGCCATCTAGCTTGAGGCCACGACTTTGACCCCTCAGAGCAGGGCCACCATCGGGGGGGGAAGGCACGGGTGGGGACTGACAGAATTTAATTTTAAAGGGGGGCACAGCTGGGCTTCACCTTACAAACACAGTTGAGTTGCTTTAAGATTGTTTCCCAGAAATAGACTTTTTTCAGTTTTTACTGTTTTTCCAGAATATCCAGGATCCTTTCTCTGGTATCTGTCTGGCATCTTAGTCAGGCACAGACTCTAAACTGTTACAATTTTGCAACATTTAGTTGATACACTTCTCCGCAGCATCGCTGCAGTATTAGTAATTATTGTATCAATTCTAACAGCTGTCTGTAATGAAACAGGGATTCTGCTCAGCAGAAATGTGTCTACGACCCACCCCGCTCGATGGACCCCCATCCACCCTGGCGCCCAAGCCCCACCCCTGATCCCACCCACTCAACATCACAGTTAAAAGACCACATCAGCGCTAAAAAAAATACCCCCCCCCCCCACATATTGATGGTCAGGGCCCCTTATAAGTAAAAAAAAAGCATTGGTGCCAGGGCCCCCATTACAATTTTAAAAAAATTGGGGCCCCAAAGACATTTTTTTAAAAAACATTGGTGCCAGAGCCCCCTTGCAAATTAAAAAAAAAATGGTGCCCTATAAAATATATTTTTTTTAAATTTGGTGGCAGGGGCCTATAGAGTGGCAACCCTATATGCAATAGAAAGTCAGTATTTAGTGGGCTGGTGGGGGCTGTTTTTGCCTCTGTGTGGGCTGATTGGGCCTCTGCGTATCTGAAATGCCAGGGCCTATTTTGACTCTAATTTAGGGATGCCACCTGACTAGGGTTGCCACCTTTCCTGGATAAAAATACAGGCCTTCTCATATATTTATCTTTTTTCCATAGTAATAACATTGGGATCAACCATCATTTTTGCCAACCAGGCCGGTAAAATACTAATGATCCTAATGTTATTAATAGGGAAAAAAGATAAATGTTGATCCTAATGTTATTAATAGGGGAAAAAAGATAAACGTTGATCCTAAAATGCCACTGATTACTAGTAGGAAATCGTGTACGGAGGGGGGGGCGAGGGGCCAGTCTGCACGCCCCGCACCAGGGCCTGTCCCCCTCTAGTTATGTTACTGGGAACAGTCGCTCTTTTGACAGCTCAACCTGCAGTCCCTTATTTGTACTGGAAAGTCCCTATTTTCTCTGCACCGAACAGCCAGAAAAAGAAACAAAGTTTCTAACTTAATTGGCTTTTGGCAGAGAGACCAGAACACCTAAGTGGTGCAAATAAGATACTTTGTAACAGCAATTGTAACAGCTTAGATAAGGAGAAATATTTTCAAACTTTCATAACGTGACAGATTTTGTAAAAGGAACATGGTAAGAAGGGAGTGGGGCGTGTAGCCATAAAAAGGGTGTGGTCAAAACATTTTGCCACCCTACGTGTGAAAATAGTTTTTGTCCCTGTTTACTTGTTGGGAGGAATGTTTTTTTTTTTCCAGAACAGGTGGCAACCCTACTATCAGGCCTGTCCTTGCAGTGACTACATTCTGCCTAGATTTGCCACATAACTTCTCCTGTCTTATTTTCCACCACATTGTGCCAAACACTGCCGTGAAACATGTAGTATGTAGTTTATATTTGGCTGCTATTGAAATATTATGGTAAATAGTGACTTCATTTAGAGATAGGTGTCCACTTTCTGTAAGAGCTGAGCACACATCTATCATCTATGCATACTCTTTCCCACACCAACAGTAGAGACTACGCTACCCATGATGCCCCGCGCTGCGCACGCTGGGCGTGTTGTTGTGAGGTTCCCGCCCACCTGGCTGCTGCTGCTGGCAGGGTAGGCTGACTTGTGCCGTGAGGATGGTGCAGCTGAGCGGCCGCTAGTACTGAAGCTTCTCGGCAGCCACACGGTGGGACATGGAGGTAGAGCAGAGCACAGGCGGGCTCATGGATTCCACTGGTGAGTGGGTGTGACGGTGGTGTTATGGTGTAGGTGGCAGAGGATGCTGTAACCTATAGGAGTTTAGTTACTATTGGCATTACAAGGAACTGGGAGATGTAATAGGGAGGTGTCACTGAGGGGCATTGTAGTGAAGTGGTGTCTATTCTATACATGTGTGCTGTACTAATACAAGGAAAACCTCAATATAAATGTTTTGCATAATGAAAAAAAAAATTTACATAGTTCATTCTAAATATCAGTGTTTGGGAGGCTCTTAAGATATTGTTCCACCCCTTTCTCTTCTCATAATAATATTTTAGATAAAGACTAATACAAACCCAAAAATGACATTATGCCTAATAAAAGAACGCAATGATTCTAAGCAGCATTAATACAGGCAGTAAAAGCAGTATACGTCTGTTTCTTTCTGCACTGGTGGTTCTGACCTCTTAAACAATGTAGCGAGCTGATCATCCGACCTGTAGGCAAGCAAACAAGGCTTCTGCTACAGTTGTTTCAAGAAACTGTTGATTCTAAGCAGCATTAATACAGACACTAAAGTTATTTGTATATGTTGTTACGACTAAAAGCAGTATACGTCTGTTTCTTTCTGCACTGGTAGTTCTGACTTCTTAAACAATGTAGCAAGCTGATCATCCGACCTGTAGGGAAGCATACAAGGCTTCTGCTACAGTTGTTTCAAGAGCCACCAGTGCAGAAAAAGACAGATGTGTACTGCTTTTAGTCGCCGTGACATATATGAATAACTGACATATACGAATAACTTTAGTGTCTGTAGGAAAGCTGCTTAGAATCATCATGTTGTTTTAATAAGCATAATGCAAATTTTGGGTTTGCACCTGAAATATTTTTCATTTCGTAGAAGCATTGGAACACATGTATGTGAGTTATTATATTTTTTAAGTATTCATGGGAGCTGCCATATGGCTTGGTTTGCTGGGATGAAAAGAGATCGTCATCCATAGTCACAAGGGTGAAATTAACATAATATTGGTATACTGTTTACTGAGCAGAAGACATTGTACTGGGCATCATCAGTAGGATACACAGAATTGTGTTTTTTTTATTCCAATGTTCATTTAGGTGAAATGAAGCAAATGGGGATAGTGCTGAAGGAGTAGGGGTCATATCAGTTTAATATAATGGATAAGCATAGGCTTTATTAGGAATAATGTATATATTGGCTCAGAGTTTTTTTATAGATGAAGACTGTTGGAAGTGGGGTATGGGAATGACGGTGTTTAAGTACAATAATGGATGATCGCTAAGAGTGTAACTGTTGGATATGGGAAAAGGGGTGTTACAAGAATGAGTGATGCCCTATGGATTTATAGGGAATTCTGAGTAGGGAATTCGGATAGTGCTGAAGGAGTAGGGGTCATATCAGTTTAATATAATGGATAAGCATAGGCTTTATAAGGAATAATGTATATATTGGCTCAGAGGTTTTTATAGATGAAGACTGTCGGAAGTGGGCTATGGGAATGACGGTGTTTAAGTACAATAATGGATGATCGCTAAGAGTGTAACTGTTGGATATGGGAAAAGGGGTGTTACTTTAAGAATGAGTGATGCCCTATGGATTTATAGGGAATTCTGAGTAACATTAACAGAGTGATAGTGAAGGTATGACATTAATAGTAGTGGTCCTTTTTCATCATTAGCAGTATGAAAAATGAAAGTGCTTTGTTAGAAGCTCAGGGACTGATGAAGTGGGTGTGCGACTGCTACAGGAGAGGTCTAAATCAGGAGACTCGTATGAGCAGAGTCTACGTTTACGGAACAGGAGAATTAAGGAGAACCGGCGAAATGGGACCGGGTGTTTTGAGAGCTCAAGTGAGGTTTGTGTGTTGGAGGAACCTGTTATCACTTCTTATGCAGTGGTATATAAAGAGAATATTTTAACATTACTTTTATATGCTATGGCATTGTGCAGGCTTATGCTGAAATGTCTTCCTGTGACAGTTAAAGGGGTTGTTCACCTTTGAGATAACTTTTAGTATGATGTAGAGAGCGACATTCTGAGATAATTTGCAATTTGTTTTCATTTTTTATTGTTTACAGTTTTTGAGTTATTTCACTTTTTATTCAGCAGCTCTTCAATTTGCATTTTACGCAGTCTTGTAACTAGGGCCCAAATTACCCTAGCAACCATGCACTGATTTGAATAAGAGACTGGAATGTGAATAGGAGAGAGTCTGAATAGAAGGATCAGCAATAAAAAGTAGCAATAACAATACATTTGTAGCCTTACAGAGCATTTGTTTTTTTAGAAGGGGACGGCGACGCCCATTTGAAAGTTGCAAAGAATCAGATGAAAAGACAACTAACTATAAAACTATAACAAATAAATAATAAAAACCAATTGAAACGTTGCTTAGAATTGGCCATTCTATAACATAATAAAAGTTACCGTAAGGGGGAACCACCCCTTTAATGGTCTGTAGACAGAGTTTTTTAATTTGTTTGAATTTGTGCTCCTCAACCATCAGATGTTTCTGCGAGAAATGTCATTTTAGCAACATTAGAGCCACATGTTGCTCATACATGTCAGGTAGGGGATCTGTAACCTAGAATTCTTTGTGACCTGGGCTTTTCTGCAGTTTGGGGCCACATGCTATGATGATTTATGCTTGCTTGGTTATCACAGGTACAAGGTATAGAGAAGAATCAGTAAAAAATGAAAAGTGGTTTGTTTAAATAGGGCACTGTTAAAACCTGAACCTAAACATATGTATATGGATTGTTAGAATGAACTGGACTTGGCAAACACATCACAATTAACTAACTTCACTCAATTGTCATTGTTTTTGATTTGCACAATTACAGTTGTGTGCTTGACCGCTGCTTATTTACATTGTGAGATGGTGAGCTGGGATCAGCAGCAGGGGGTAGGTTGTATTCACCTATTCACTGACTTCATTTGCTTCCACTTGTCAAAATGCAAACGCAGATGCTGCAAATAAATATTCTAAGATGCCCCACAGTCCTGTGTCTATGTGAGAAAAGAGATATAGCCTTTGATTTCTGTGTGTTTATATGAATATATAACTTGTTTTGAATGTTTATTTTGAATATAAACATACCTTTCCATTTGATACATTTTGTGTATTGATAACAAGTTGAGATTCTCTCACTTACCAAATAAATGTTGAATTTTCTAAACGTCCTGGTGATTTACTTTATAAAAATTATCTTAGAAACCATTTACAAATTATGAAAACAAAGCAATGTTTTGGTTTTATAGGGGAGAGGCAGGTAAGGGTGGTCTGCAACTGTTTGTATTCTCTCTGGCAATGAATAAATATATAGGACAGATGTCAATCAATATTGGGGAAAAACCTGACTGTGTCAAATTCTGGACCCATCTGTAGCTTCTTAAGGGAAGTCCATATGGCTCAGGATTTGACGTGTGTCAGAGTCAGGCGTAGGGTTTAAGCCTGCTGGTTTGAAACATGGGCCTATTTTTTAAGGTTTTTGTGCTCATCTGGATATTGTACTAAGTTCGACAACTCTCTTGCTCTCTATTGTGCTGTATATGTTAATTGTTAAGCTGGGCGGGATGCCTGTGTTTAACCTGTGCCTAACCTGTGCCTAACATCAGTGTTAAAAAAAAAAAGGCTTCTGCTCTACCAATGGAAATTGTTCACTTTTTTAGAGCTGTTTTCTAAATGGATTTTACTTTCTTAGTTCATTTGTTAAATTGTTGAATAGTATGATTAAATTAACTTCATTTTTATAATAAAGCAACTTTTTAGTATCCAGAAAAAAAAATTGTAAACGTGTTTTGTATAAATATAGTACTTGTTGATAATGAAATTATATGGGGGCACATTTACTAAGCTCGGGTGAAGGATTCAAATGCAAAAAATTCGATTTTCAAAATTTGTTTTGGGCTAATGCGACCATCATTTGCTAAATTCGATCAAATCGAATATACGATTCGAATAAGAAAATCGTTCGACCATTTGATGGTCAAAGTACTTGCCCTTTAATTTTTTCAACTGTCCAGTTTAAACCTACCGAGTTGTTATACTTGCCTATGGGAAGCTCCCATTTTTCTGAAGTTTTCTTGATCGAATAGAAATCATTCGATTTCTCGATAAGATCGTATGATTTTTTAGAGAAATCGGATGATTTGGTGCGATTTTTTTTCGTGAAATCGTACGATTTCTATTCGTTTGTTTGATTTCTAGAAAAAATCGATTGCCGGTAAAATCCTTCGAATTCGATATTCGATTTCATCGGATTTTACCTCAACCTAAATTCGAGGGTCGAATTTGAGGGTTTTTAACCCTCGAAATTCGACCCTTGATAAATCTGCCCTATAATGTGCACTGCACATTTCTAGCTTTCCACGTATTTTTTTTATATGTGTAATTGCTGTATTTAAATAGTTATCACGTGCCATTATTTCTATCACTTGCTAAATAAGCATCATTATTTATATATTTTTTGTAAAATTGGGGAATATTTGCTGTTGCATAAACAGTGGGATGAGACTTTTCTGATAAGAAAGCACATTTTTGAACTTTCTATATGATTAAATATGATTTTTTTCCCTTAAAAGTGCTGTACTTGTACAGCTTGCATGTTCATTATTTGTTCTTTGTCTTCTGTCTACATGTCACAACCAATGTTGTTAGATATTACTGTTGCCATTTATCATACATTCGAGGTAGCTTGTAGCAATGTCAGGCACATTTTTGGAAACTCATATGGATCCAGTCTCTGAATGAGTGAAGACCATTGCACTTTTGTAGCCGATAATGTATTACAGTATACTGAAAAATTGTTATTAAAGGATTCCAAAAATGCGTATGAAAAGAGAATGGAATTCTAAATTTCAAATAGTCCAAGGATTATTTGTAAAAAGTAATTGCTATTGAAAGTAGTAGTTGTCGGATAATTCATATTCCGTTGCTCTGACTCCTGAAACAATATAGCTGATCTGGCAGAGAAATGACTTCTGCTACATTGCTTCAGCTGTCCGAAGCAGAGCACATATCTGAATTATATCTATATATAACTATGTCTTCATTAATATAAATTGCAGAGATAATTGTAATTACAGTATGTGTTTGTGCATTTCCTTTTAAAGCTACTTCTCAAAACGTTTCTTTACCCCAGATTTGTACCTCCTGACAATCTAAAACTGTGCATCACTCATTAAAGATTCTATTTTTCTGTTAAATTCAGATCCTTTCTGCTGGTTGTGAGTGTGTAAAAAGGATGTTTTTATTGGTAATGTGTGCAAAGCTTTGTGGGTGTCGTAAAAGGTGAACTTTTGAACTTGGAAAGATCCTGGAGCAATTAGCTAAAGCAATAGAACGGGACTGCGTTATACAAAGGGTAATGCACTCCCAGAGATGTAACAGTGCCACTGTTTATTTATTTGTTTGCCTTGGAATGAAATTGACATTTCTGCTTTATAGACAATACAATGGAAATGAATGGTCGATCTCTCTCAAGAAGTGTTTAAAGGAAATGTTTAAAGAAAATCAGTTATTTAACTGTTGCTTTCTTATAAGATTTGCCCAGTTCATTACTGCCAATAATATTAATAATAATAATAATAATAATAATAAACAACCGTGGAGACAAATACATCATTATGAATGATAAATGGAGGCAGATTTATACATTTTCAAGTTCGAGAAAGATAAAAACACACTGAAAAAAGTCTCAAAACTCACCCAACTTTTTTTCTGCAGCCATGTTTCTTTGCACGTTCCTAGCAGGAGCATATTTAAGAAAAAAAAATCAGAATAGGTATGGTCACATTTCGCATCGGAAAAAAAGTTGCACGAAAACGAAAATTACATTGGTCCATTCATTTTTAACGAGGTTGAAAATGCTTAAAGGGGTACTGTCATGGGAAAATTTTTTTTTTTTTTCAAAATGCATCAGTTAATAGTGCTGCTCAAGCAGAATTCTGCATTGACATCCATTTCTCAAAAGAGCAAACAGATTTTGCTATTTCATTTTGAAA
>CM044445.1:13827526-13842149 GCA_024363595.1 Xenopus borealis
TTTTTTTTAAACAAATTGAGTTACATAAAAAGTTCTCCAGTATATTCCCATTTTCATTTTGTTGCCCATATTCTTTTCTCAAAAGGATGAACGTAACACAAATGATTATTACAAAAAAAAGTTGCAAATAGTGAATTACTTTCTATGGGTTTATACCATATAAACATCTAGAAAATAGGTTAAAGCTATAAATGACTGGCGTTTACTATGACTCTATGATTGAGGGTCTGCTATATGACATTATTGCTCACACATTACTTAAATTACATGTGAAATGTACTCAGTAGTTGTAATTGTTTCCTTTCCTTGATCATTCTGAAGCACTTTTATAAATACGTTATGGTTTAATTCAGCATGTCCCTAGTGATGGATTTATTGGAAATAATAAATAATTGGACTTACTGTAGTTGTAAGCTAAAGTGCTGATTTTTGTGCACGTTGAGTGTAATTGTAATACGGTAAGAGGTGTATTTGAACGAGGATTGGGAAGAATATGATATTGTCAACTCTCTAAAACTTTAATGACTAAAAGTATTGACATTTTAACCGCTCCTTAATAATGTATCCGTTTTGATTAATGTCCGTCAAAAGACAATTGATGGGAAAGACGCAAACAAAAGCCAGTTGTGGAAATTGGGATTATTGCAAAATCCCCTTTCAAATGTCGGCTATGAGCAATGACCCCGGTGAGTCATTAATTCCTGGAACGTTGTAATTTGAGGATGTGTTTGAAGTATTACAAACCCTTGAAATGGATCTCTGAAACGGTATCAACGCTGTTAGAAAACTTTAATGGCCTGAGAAATAGATTATATATCAGTGTAATATGATAAAATTACAGCACCCAGGAAAAATTAAACATGCGCTGTAAATCCTATAAAACCATTCCCACGTTTATGCGCGTACATAAAACCTATTCCCCTAACACCGAGCCTTTCAGGGCGATCAATCAAATAGTCTAGTTAAGTGTACAACATAAATTGCTTTGTGTTTTCTGCTGGTATATGAAATGTGATAGTATAGCAAACTAAAAATATATACTTCTTTCTTAATCAAATTCGCAATGTATTATTTATCATTTATAACAATGTATTTCAAGCAAGCTAATAACTATGCTAAAACAAGGAAATGTCAGGGTGTTTGGTCAGAATGGATTTGCCCAGTGTTTGAACTGAACAGGAAATCCTTTAAATGAGGTTTATAAAGCTGAATTAATGTAAATGTCAATGTGCAAGCTGTTTAATTGCTCATCTCATTGTATTAGAGAGCGGAATCTAGACAATAATTTGCTTGCCAGTATAACTTGCCTGTATTTTTCATTGAAAGTTTTAAGATTTTGTAGATGGAAATAATTCAAGTCAATTTTATTATGGTTTATGATTTGTGTACCTCTCTTTTTTAAAAGTAGTTGCTAGGGGCTGTGACCTTAGCGACAAACAAGGCCTTTGTGAGGCTATGTTTTATTTATTTTAAATAGCTTACCATGTCATTATTTTTGGGACCATTCCTAATTATCTTCCTTTCATTCATTCAAGGTACTGGTTGCTAAGGAGTTGCACCCTAGCGACATTATTCAGCTTAATGGGCAATTCACCTTCAATGGCAAAACTGTAATAACACATAAAAACCACCGAAATGTGTTCAAACTTTCATAACCTGCCAAATTTTGTAAACTGAACATAGTAATTAGAATAGCCTGCCCTAATGCACTCTCAGTGCTTCAATTTCTGAAGTCGTCCCAAAGTTTCCTTGTGAGGCAACTTTGGAAATCGAAGCGCAGGGAGTGCATTAGCATAGGCGACTTTTCATTCAAGCAGACAGAAGGCAGTTCAGGGACTAAATCTCCTCGAATCTGCCTGTCTGTCCCAACCCTAAAGCTGGCAATACACGGAATGCCGACAGACCGAGTCAACAGCTTATTGGCCTGTGTGTGGGGTCCTACGACAGACCTCCCCGACTGATATCTGGCTGAGAATTGGGCAGATGTCGATTGGGCAGGTGCAGAAATCCGGCAGATTGTGGACCGCATCTGTTCGTTGATGTGGTCCTGTGATGCGACCGCCAATATTGCTTTAATTATGATCCCATTGTTGGGCCCTCGGGCCCATAAACGAATCAGCCCGATAAGTAGAGATCTGCTCGTTTGGCGAAATCACCAAACGAGCGGATCTATGTGTATGGCCACCTTTAGCCTGACTGTGGTTAGACTCTCTCTTTCTGGTGCACAGGAACAGGCAATTGCATACTGGATAAACTCATGTGTGTAATAGCCCTAAAACACCAAAGTACCTTCTGTTACAAGAAGGCTTCCTCTTCATTATTACAAGGTAATTGTTTTGGTTCCTTGTAACCCTCCTCCCTGGTTCCCTGTGATGCCAAAAGCCTTTGTATAATCACCCAGCTGCACAAGTTCTCACCTGCCCACTGAAGCCACGTTCCTATGCCCACATTGCCCATTTTGGTTGGAATAATAACTCTCTCTTGCCAAAATATATTTCACCTTAAAAATATCGGTATATACTATTCTATGAAAGAAATGTAGGAAAGTCCAGGGGCAATATCAGACCCTCATTGGATGCAGCTGCAGAAACCCTTGCATTCTGTCCATTATGTAAATGATTGTTAATTGAAAAGAACAACTTAAAGTCACAAAGGCTTAATAAGATAATGACTTTATCAGGAGGGGTCCAGTCCTACTGTTGTCCCGAGAGGATTCACTTGCAAAACAATACCCCTTGGACAGACTAAGCATCCTTCTTGTATGGCCGTTCTCTGACTAAAGCTGCCCATAGACGCAAATATCTTTCTCTGCCGAACGACCGATCTTAGCAAAGTCCGACCAATCTGTCAAATTATCGAGCGGTTACTGGGATTCGAACAATCGTACATTTACGTCTATGGCCAGCTTAAGGGCCCTTACACATGGGCTCCCCTGCGTTCCATTTTGCTGCTGTCACCCTTGGTCTCTCCCTGCCCATCTGTGATTTATGTGTTTTTAGAATGTACCAATGACGTATGCTCTATTTGAAGATTCTTGCTCGACTCCTTGTTTGTTTGCAAAACGATATTGTATTTCCATTTCAACTGGTTTCAACGATATGGTATTTCCCAATGCCAGAGAGAATCTAGACGGATCTGCATTGTTTTGTCAGCATATTCCCTCAATCTTTACCTCTTGGTGTTTACTGACCATTAGCCAAGATAACTGGAGGTGACCATTTCTGTGCTGTTTCTAGGTATGCATTGTGTTGCCCGTAATTGCACAGAACTCATTAAGGATGAATAGTTGGAACACATAGGATCGGGTGCTGCTCAGGAGCAATGATGAGCCCACCGCAGTATGTAGAAAGGCCATCCTTTAAAGGAACAGTTCAGTGTCAAAATAAAAACTAGGTAATTAGGCTGTGCAAAATAAACAATATTTCTAATATAGTTAATCAGCCAAAATAATGTAATGTATAAAGGCTGGAGTGATTGGATGTCATAATGACTTAATATCCAGTATACTACTTCCTGCTTTTCAGCTCTCTTGGTTTCCACTAATTGGTTACCAGAGAGTAACCAATCAGTGACTTGAGGGGTGCACATAGATCATAACTGTTCGATGAGTTTGCAATTGATCCTTGTCATTCAGCTCATATTCAAAAGACCCATGTGCCCCCCCCTCTTGTTAGCCCCACAAACTTTGCGGATCAATACGATCTGTATGTGGCCACCATAAAGCGAAATGATTGATGTTGCTCTTGGACCTGACTACAATCACTAGGGTGCTGCATCCACTGTACGTGTAGAGAAAGACTAGTTGATGCATGAGACATTGGCCACCGGACACACTAGAACACTAGCATGAATCAATATGGAGAGCACCTGCATATTAATACAATCTGAATATGATGTTATTAGAATTTCATGCTGGACTATTGCCTAACTTTCTCTTGTTTTACTTAAAGAGAATTAAACATGGTTTCTGTTACACAATCCCTGATTCTGTGTCCAGACACAGACCACAGATGGCAGTAGTAGGTTATATTTCAGCCTCTGTTTGTCTGTTTCTATCAGAGGTGTAAGGTTTCCTTGGGGTTTTGTGCCTGTCTGTATGAATTGTCTCACTCTGCTGCCTGCTGCTTTGCCTGATGGCTCAGTGCTTCCATTATTCTCTCATGGCATCGGACTATTGTATCCACAGAATGGCCACTTGGGACCCTCTAGATTTTGTTGTACTACAGTGTTGCTCATAGCATACCCTCCACAGTTTAACATCAAGTTGACAATCACTGCTCCTTTTGTGCCTGAATACTAATAAACTTAAGTTGAATATACACGGGCAAATATAAGATGGCAATTTGTATATTTTAGATTCATCAGCATGTATTGATGGTACCTGCTACCAGCCCCACTGCAGAATTCTAATTTCCATTACCAGTTACACCATAACCATAATAGCTAATGGTATAATTTGCTGTTAAGGTGACAAAAGGAAGTATGCTATTTAGCTGTGTTTCTTTTTCGTACTTAGACGGCCATAGGCGTTACAATTACGATCTTTTTTGGAAAAGACCTTTTCAACAAAGATCATTTGTTTTAATACACATGTGTAGAGCTGAATCGTCTGATAAACAGGTATAAACAATAGAATTCAGCACTAAACAGTGGCCAATGTTCAGGTGCTTTCAATTTTACGTCCAGCCCAATCGATAGACCGATATCCAAGTCTTCTACCGATATTGGTCAGCTCCTTTTCCAACATACACGCACCAAATAACGTATGAAAAAAAATTTCGTACAATATTGTCTGTGCATCTTTAAGTCCTATCTGAGCCCAAATCTTGATCCATTTTTTTCCCCACATGGTACAGGTCTAAACATTCAGCCTGATGTTTGAATGCTGTAACCAAATGCACTGGAGCACACTGCAACTTGAATACCATGCAAACCCCCCATCTGTGCCTTTTCCTAAAAGCAACGTATGTACAAACAGAATGTTGCTGTTTCATATAAGAACTATTTCTGTGATTTAATTAACGTCTCTTAATGAGTTAATGGTTTTTACAGCTGCTGCTGTTGAAACGCTGTCTGTATTGATCCAACCCACTGCCAATCACACTGACCTGATACCCTGATTGATTGACTGCTTGTACAGCTGTTCCTGGGACTTTATTATTTTTTTGTGACTTAGGGGACAGAATAGAATTCTTTGAAAATATTTTGTAAAAGTGCAACATCCTACAACTTTGACTTGATCATGTGCCACTAGCAAGTACAGCTTTAACTGCATTGATAGATACATTGCCTTGCTAAAACATCCAGAGCGTCATTTCTCTCATTCTGCTGATTTCTACACTAATATTATTAGGAATGCTCTGAATCCCAGATTCAGTTTGGAATTTAGCCAAATCAGATCCTTTTTAGCTGGATTTAGATTTAACGAAATACAAGAGCCTGGGCGAACCACATCTTAACTCCATACAATAGTAAAAATTTGCTGTGATCTGTTGATATGTGCGTGCATTTTGGCATTTTCTGGCAATGCCAAAGGTTCAGATGTAGTTCACTATTTGGCCAAATCCATTCCCCAGAATTAGGGGTTGGCCGAAACCCCCTGTAAGGAGGATTCGTAGCATCCCTAAAAATTATGTCCCGCTGTACAGTATACTTTTGCTTCTGAATGTTACTCACGGGTTCCAAAGGTTGTGGTTCCCTGCCCTAAGGTATGGTGATCCATATTGCAGAAAGGTCACTTTTTTGGAAAACTCAATAAGATTCTTCTGCTACCAATATGAATTCATGCAGCTTAGCTACAATGAAGTACAAGGTACTGTTTTATTATTAAAGAGACAGAGGAAATTATTTTAAGATAATTATTTACTTAAATTGGACTGTATGTGAGCTCTCCTTCCTATAAGTCAGTGCTTGGATGATTGGTTTCCGGATAAAGCTGGCCCTACGCTAAAAGGATCCACTCATTTGGTGACATCGCCAAATGAGCAGATCTTTCTCCGATATGCCACTAACGGCAGGGCTATATTCCTAGGGCCAAACAATCGGATTACACCCAGGAACAATGGTCTCCGACGTGTCAGTTGACGGAAAAATTAAACCTTTCTGATCGATAACGTGGCCAGATATCGATTGGGAAGACCCTTCAGAAGCCCCCATACACAGGCAGATAAGCTGTCAAATTGGTCTATAGGATGGATCCCATACCTGTATTATATAATAATATATAATAATATTAGAGGTCACCTTGGTGTTTGTTTCAAAACCTCTGAATATAGTAACAGAACTCATTGGGGACTTACACCTCTATGGGTATATTTAAAATGTAGATATCATTGAAGGTCTTGAAATGCATTGGTCTTTGGCGAGTGATTTTATTAAGTCAAATGATGCATTCAACAAATAGTACATTCTATGCAGAAAATAAAAGTAATGAAATAATCTTAATCATTTGAGAGTTGATGAAATGATCACATTTAGAAATCTATGTGGGGGCAAACACTTCTTTTCACATTAGAAAACCTTTCAAACTTCACTGCAAATATAATGTTATCCTTGTTTGCATAAAAGTCAATTTTTAGTCACAATAAATATCATGCTGGGGGTGAGAGGCTTCTCTAAGATGTTAATTTGTGACAAATCTTAGAATAAAGTCATTTGCTGCTGCTTTGCACTACTGTTGTTTTGCTTTCTTTGGGTACTAATTAAATGATAAACCAAAGAGAATTTGAAATCTCCATGGTGATTAAGGCACATGTGAGAATCACTCAGCGGGATTCTATTTCTGAAAAACCATCAATCATTTTCCCGGCACTAGGAAACCAATCCGTCATTGAGTGGTGAGTATGAGCTGTTACTCAAAGGGGCAACCTCACAATGTCTTATTTTCATGCTAACGTCACATTATGTTACTGTGAATGGAAAGAATGTGTTGGGCTACTGGAAAAAGTAGATTTAGCATTTCCTGGACATCGACAAAAAGAAGTGTTTACGGGTATGTATGGAACTGGAGTATGTACTGAACTGGGTTTGTAGCACTCAATTGGTTTTCTAAGGAAACGTGTCAAACTCCACCAAAGATTGCTAAAAAGCTGCATTTCAGGCAGTTGCCAAAGATAAAGACAACCCAGTGAAGTGAAAAAAAGAAAATGGCATAAGAAAAAAAAAAAGAGGGCAACATGGAAATTGGGAACAGAGAGAAGTAGTAAAAGTGGATAAATATTCACATAAGGATAAAAGAGAAGGCACATTAGCAGGAGTCAAAAATATAATTAGGAAAGCTTATAAGCAGAGATGATGAAAAACCAATAGAATGGTATAAGGGGATTCAAGAAGTAGAGACAGATACTCAGGATTATTTTCTAAAATCCGATTTGATCTCATTATTTTAATTAATAAAACTTGACCAAACTCCCATTCCAGATTTTGCCTTATTTATAATTACACTAACTCGAATAAATCGGATCTGGAAAAAACTCGATAAAGTGGAGACAAAATTTCCCCAAATTTCTTGAGTACCCCCAAATTTTCTATTGTTCTATTATTGGGCTAGACCGAGCGCAGACTACAATATCTTCAAATTGTGATAGGGACATATCCCATTGAGTAATACAAGACCTTGATAGGTTTGAGATACCAGATTTTAAAATTCTGGCTTTTCGCAGCATCGTGGTATAATAAATCTCAAAAAAGTTTTTTTTTCCCATGAAAAATTTGAGTTTTTGCCCCAAAATGTCAACCCAGAAAAAATTGAGTTTTAATAAATAACCCCAACAGTAAGAGCATAAATGCATGAATTCATCCTCCTCCCATTCATCAAACCAATCGCTTTGGCTGGTGCATGTTACATGCAAAATATATCCTTCTAAATGGTGATAAATAATATCTTGTGTCACAGAGAGGAGCACAAATTTAAAAAGTGTCTGGGGGGATTTAATTTGTGGCAGACCCAATAGTCCAGGCCTGGACGAAAGTCTCGTTTTTACAATTATGTGATCTTTTTCTGAAATGATTGAATATTTTAAAGGTGCCCTTTGTCACTTTATAGATTTTTTTTTTTTTTATCCAATTTTTTTTCTTGCGGAGTAAAACAAGGACAGTATTTTTTGTCGTTGTCTACGGTATTGACTAGGGACAGTATGGTTGGTTCTCCTTCACTTGCACAAACAAACATAAGCAGATCAATAGGAATCACTTGGTTCTATTGTGGTAGAATTGTAAACCCTACTTATAAATAAGGTTTCCATAAACCGTATATCACCTAACTGCTCTGCTGGTGGCAAAACTGCTGCCATTGTTGCATTTTTTTAAACAAAATGTTTGGGGTTGAATTTTTGGAAAAAGCTAATAACAATGAAAACAGAGCAGTCATTAATCCTTCTCCACTTTATAACAGAAAACCTATAGATTAGACCTCTCCATTGGGATCCAAGGGCCTTTTGTATTAGGTTTAATTTAATTAACCCTTTTTATGCAGGCCTATCCACCAACACAAACACAATCTTTAACTATTTAAATTGTGTAGCTTGCATAATTAATGATTTTTACTATTGATCAGTGTGCTGGTTATAAAAAAAAACTAGGAGCTATTATGTGGGTAATCTCATTTGCCCTACATTTATCTATTAAGAATATAAGGTTTTCCTTTCAATGTAACAAATTCTCAAACTTTTGTACGTTTTCCAAATCTAATATGAAAGGCTTGTGTTTTTCTCATTCTGCGCTGATTAAAATATTGTGCATTTCTACTATAGGTAGTAATGCAATACAAGGAGACCTTATTGATTGCTTAGCAAGGCCTTTCAGAGTTAAGGGGGGGACATTTCCGATGCTGTATGATTCCTACATTTCATATGGATAGATGAATAACATTGATCTGTATGTATGGGCCAGTATCCTGAACACATCTGAGCATAAGGATGGGCATTCACAAGCAGATTAAAGCTACCGATATTTAGACCAATTCGACAATTTATCTGCCTGTGTAGGGTGCGTTTCCGACAAGTCTTCCAGATCGGTATCAGGCCAAAAATAATCCAGAAATTGATTGGGCATGTTTGCTTTTTTGGCGATTGATGACTAAATTGATTGATTAATGTAGTTGATGCAGTCCTCATCCCATTTCCTTTGCTGTGATCTAGGGCCAAATGATCGGATTAATCTGATATCGCCCCCTGGTTTTCGTGTGCAGGTATATTGGTTTAAGAACCGCTCATTTTGCGCCCTTGCCAAACGAGTGGATTTTATCTTGTAACTTAAGTTAGATTGAGTTACAGCTTCCCACACTTATGCATCTGCCAATGCCACCCATTACCCACAACTAAGCATCATCAGATTAGGATTTCATTTGGTGAGGCTGACTATAGTCCCATGTGATGGCAGGGCATAGGGTTGCTACCTTTTCTGGAAAATAATACCGCCTTCCTATATATTTATCTTTTTTTTCCATTTTAATAACATTGGGATCAACCATCATTTTTACTGGCCAGGCCAGTAAAATACCGGTCAGGTGGCATCCCTATCTGGGCAGGGATTGCCAAAATTCAGCGGTAAATGAATGTGTATTCTGAACAACTCAGTGGGTAACACAGTGGCATTATACAAAGTGTTAGAGTATGCTAAAGGTGAGCATACATGTACAGATGAAATTGTATGTATTTTATATATTATCTGTGTGTGTATGCTGTCCCACCAATTTCAAAAGATAGCCAAGCATTATGGATTATGGTTCAAGGATCAGGCAGGTTGTCAGCCAGTAGATGCGAGTCATGAGATAAGGAAGTGATGGAGAGCACCTTCTGTTCCCAAACATGAACGATTTGAACAATAGTAAGGTGTACACACTCCCATCTGTTCAGCCTGAGGGCCATTTATGGCTGCTCACTCTTTTGGCTTCTTCTAGATCAAGCAAATTGTGGCCTTTTGTAGAGTGGTAATTTATGGAGTAATTGGCTACCTTGCTAGTGCTGAGGGTGCAACCTATGTAAAAAATGACTTTCCCTGCAAATGCTTATTGTCATAAAATGTCAGGAAGTCACCAATTGCCTCTTCCTCTGTTTGTGCCCTTTTCACAATTTTATTTAGTTACATGGTAAACAAGTTGGCAGTGTGGACCAACGCTTACATCACATGGGTCAGTTTAATTTTTACAGCAAAATCTTCATTGTATAAGTGGTGTTGGGCTGATCCTATGCATGTCAGTATACACACACAGGGGTATATTTATCAAAGAGTGAAGTTCCGCCACTAGAGTGAAATTCCGACCGCTCTCCATTAATTTCTATGGGATTTTTAAAGGCGTATTTATCAAAGGGTGAACTTTCACTTCACCCATTGATAAATAGGCCTTTCAAAATCCCATAAAAATTAATGGAGTGTGGCGGAATTTCACTTTTCTTTTTTGGTCGGAATGGTAAGATGTTGATCTGAATGATTAGTGGCAGGTCGGGAGATGGGAAATTCCGATCGTACATTGATTCGTTCGATCGGATCTTTGCATCTGTGGCCAGCTTAACATATTCACTGGTAAGTACCTATTGATGCCTGTTTAGATGTTCAAAGACAAAAAACAGGCACCTTACTTTTTTTTTATTTCAATGGGTTTATATTTTATTTTAACTATTACAACAAGAAAGACAAAGGAAGGTCAAGCAACTTGGGTCTGCCCATGTGTTGTTGAACTCTTAAATTCTCCACCGGTGACTTCTAGTTGTATATAAAGCAAAACAAAGTCAACCTGAGCTTTTAGTTGTAACTGGGTGGTCTTGATATAATGTCTGCATCAGTTTCATTTTCTGCAGAGGCATGAAAACATTTGGATGTGCTGCTTTGGTCCCACAGGAGACAGCTCATGTATCTGATAAGCCTGCTTGGTTTTACCATGCGGAACCACAGCCATCTGTGTCTGCAGACAGACATATGTACAATAAGAGAAGAGTTTTATATTTCTGTTCTGGGCAGCTCCGCAACAGGTGTTCCAGCTGTGATATAGTCTGGCGTTCTGTCACTACTCATTTTTGTCTTTCTGTTATAATAATCGTAATAATGTGATCACATATTCCTTTTTTAGAAAGCAATTCAAAAAACTGTTCTCTTGCTTGTTGCCAAAGCCATTACTGTTCAGTGCTGCATTATAGGATTTTCTATAATGGTGAGTTGATAGTGGGTAATAGGTTAGAACTGTGTGGATTGATAGAGTGGGATTTAGAGGTGAGATACAGTTTGGTGCTTTTCTGTGTATGGGTGTGGGATAAAGTTTATAGTTTATAGTAAATTAATGTTTACTGTTATGTAGACCGATATATATGTGACCATACATGTAAAGCTCTGCTTGTTTTGTGAGGTTGTGTAGATGCAGTCCTTGATCTCTATCCTTGATATTTGACTGATTTTCAGACAGATCGTCTTGTACCATACACAGGTCAATAAGCCCATGCATTGCCACCTAAAAAAGACTTTTTTTGCAGTTGGTTATCACTTTCTTTGTTTTTTTTATCCGCTACTCTCTTATTTGGAATTTCAGCGGCTTCCTGGACATTAGGGTTCAATCTAATATAGCGACCAGGAAGCAGTTTGAGTGAGAATATTGTTTTATGAAAACTTGAACAGAACGAACATATAAATAAGTTACAATCGCATTTTATTAAATAGTAATAGTTTTCCTTTAGTTTCAGAGCCCCTGGGAAAGTAGTAGAAGAAGGAAGAGGATACTTAAAAAAACTATAACAAATAAAGGCTGGTTGATAAGTTTCTCAGAATAGGACATTCTATATCATACTTAAAGATGAACATCCATTTTACAGTGGAGTGAGTATACCAAATAATCTATGACTATGGTTTTCTTCTTGAAATGTTTTCAGCTTCCTGCCAGCTAGACTCTAAATCCTTTTTTTTCGTTGCCTCACGCGGAAACTTTGGGCGACTTTGGAAAACTAAGCTATCCTAGTGCCATCCTGCCGGTGATTTAGATTGTAGCTTAGTCAAAGAACAGGAAATTTGTCACTGGGCAACTAATCTCCCCAAATCTCCATGACATTGTCTAATGCCTTTATCTGATGAGAGTGGGGTTTGCCCTGATGCTTTTTGTTCACCACCTCAAAATATTAAGGGTGCAATGGTGCCTGGCAACAAATTGCCTCTTACTCAGGCGACTAATCTCCCCAAACTGCCTCCCCGCCAGCTAGAATATAATTCGCCGGCGGGATGGCACTCGAAGCGCTTAATTTTCCGAAGTCGCCCAAAGTTTCCTCGTTAGACAATTTTGGAAAAGAAAATCTAACATAACTGCCTTTGCACAAATCCTGCATGTAGAGAGACATGATTTCTGTTGAGTGAGCTCTAATACATCTTATAGGCAAAAGGAGCCCCCATAAGATATATTGGATCATTCATCTGACACCCAACTCATGAATGGAGACATAATGAGGAGAAACAGATGCTGAGAGAGGAATAGTGAAGATAAATTTGACTATTTCAGAAATGGTACAGAATTTTTTTTGTTTGTATTTATGTTTCTTAATTTAGTATGACAAAACTTATATTAAATTTTCATTTTCTTGATAGTTCCCCTTTAAGGTGCATTACAATTAATACCCATTGGCTTGATGGGCTGGAACATAGGCTTCTAACTGAATGCTTACCCAACTTTGGCAAAGGTTTTAATGCTGAGCATAAAAAAGTCTTAGGTGCAGTAATTGCTCAGCCTGTAAAGTGGGCACGTGCTAGAGGGTTAATCTCACCCCCCTCTGTGTAATTAGCATATGTTCCCATTTACTGGGGCAGGCTGGCGTGTGTCAGGGTCACAAGTGCTACAGATGTGTGGGTGGAGTTGGGAGTGTGCCTGAGGTGACAGGCCAAAATTCACAATGTAAAGGGATATGCTTGGCTCCGGATCACAGCACGCACTGTTCCTGCTGTAGGAATGATGCCCTTGTAGCAGCCAATATGATGTTAGGTAAGAAAGATGAATCATGAGCAATGGAACACGTTTCAGCTTCAGAACCTGAATCTATTTTTTACCCTTAATCCCAAAACTTTAATGCAGTGCTGTGTTGGGGAACTTTGCAGCCTTGCATCCAATTGACAACTGAACACTGGCAGTTGCTGCTGACAGTTGCCTGATGGTGTGCTTATTTGGTAATGCAAAGGTACTGGATTATTACTGGAATATCTGCTGGCCTTGCAGTTCTTACAGAGTTATGAATTGTTCTTATTTTACATTTTGAGCAAGTTTACATGCGTTTAACAACCCCTAGCAACCTGTCAGATTTTCATTCATTTTTCCAGCTGCTGTAGAATGATGGAAACCAACTGCCGACCCATTGCTATGGGTTTCTCTACTGTTTTAATAACATAAACATTTGAATTTGAGGAAATCAATAGTCTTCATAAAGAGACTTTTTTTTTGTTTTGTATAGTGAGGTTCATGGCTTGAAAAGAACATCAAAAGGGTGGTCAGTTTTAAAGAGTTAACTTTTTGTATATTGTAGAACAGGAGTGCCCGTATGTTGCTAATGCATTAGGATCTGTTTCCATAAAAGCGTTCTGTTTCATTGAAAATATTGATTTTTGAGAAAATGCCTATTGCTTTATAGTGGAACCTCGATTTTACATCCCCTGATTTTAAGTTTCCCCTCATTTTACGTTGTTATACAATTTCCTGGATTTTACACCATTTTTTTCTGGTCCCCTGAAAAAAACGTTAAAATGGGGGTTCTACTGTACGTAACAAACAACTAGTTCTTATGTGCAAGTTTTTGTAATCTATGCCATTATATTATTAATGAAAACCTGTCAGTATCACGTTAACAAAAATGTCTGAATGAAATAGGAGGGTGATGTAGACAAATTGTTTGTTGACGGTGTCTTGGGATCTACTGATCACCAGCTAAAGGCCCCCGATACACGGGCCGATAAAAACTGGGGACAGACAGAGAGTCGGCAGCTTATTGGCCCGTGTCTGTGGCCGTCCGACGGGCTTCCCCGATCGATATGTGGCTTAAAGTGGGGCAGTTCTCGATTGGGCAGATTAAAAAATCCCGTCGGATGCATTATAATCCAATTTTTGGGCCCTAGGGCCCACGATCGGATCAGCCCGATATCGCCTACCTCAATGTGGGTCTGTCGAGGAGAGGTCCGCTTGTTTTGTGACATCTCCAAACGAGCGGATCTCTATGTCTATGGCCAACATAAAGGTCTACCGGTAGAAATTGCAAACTTTAGAGCTGCTGAATAAAAATCTAACTAACTCAAAAACCACAAATAATAAAAAATGAAAACCAATTGCAAATTGTCTCGGAATATCCACTCTCTATATCATAGTTCATTTAAAGTTGAACAACCCCTTTAACACTGCAATCCTATGCTAAGTCTAGTGCCAGAAGGAGAATGATTTCCCCTAGGAGAGCTGATCCTGTCGTGCATGATGGCCTTTCCTACTTTAGAGGTCGTGCCCCTATATTAAGATACTCAACCTTTGATTTGCATAAAAAGTATCTCTTGTGAGTGCATTAGGGCAGTGGCTGACAAGGAGACTTGTCGCCCACAAAAAAATGGACAAGTGTTGGACTGGCCCACAGGGATACCAGGAAAACTCCCAGTGAGCCCAGGTGTCAGTGGGCCTCTTGCT